>MU388817.1:0-454620 GCA_022578795.1 Xylariaceae sp. FL0255 | reverse complement strand
ACCCCCCCCCCCCCCCCCCCCCCCCCCCCCCCCCCCCCCCCCCCCCCCCCCCCCCCCCCCCCCCCCCCCCCCGGGCCATGCGCAGTGGTACGATAGGCATTGTGAGCTTATGCCTTGATAGTTGAATCTTCGGTCTTGCTCCATGTAGTGATCTTCACTTGCAAGACAACACTTCCACCTGGGCATTTCTCCTTAGTAATTTCACTTTTCACGTAATTAGAAACGGCAAGGTCGTTGCTAACTGCACAAGGCTCAATTATCCAGGCTGTATCATTCTAAACAGCCAGAGCTGAAGTCCTACACCGAGATGAGCTGAAAAAAGACACTATATTATCTCTTCATGCTTTATGCCACTGTAACCAACAAAATACTCGCATCAAGAATTTCTCTAATCGTTTCTGGTGTCCTTGCCCCTCTTTTCTGTAACTCCATTCTCTTGGAGCCGGTTTTTTGTTTTTTTTTCTTAGTAAATCCACTTCCTTAAAGCTGCTTGTGCTTTACCATTTACCTAATTCCTCTGTATATGGGCAGTTCCTTCTGATCTATCGACGGTGGATCGGAGTCGTCAAAGCTGTATAAGAAGAGGGAGTGTTTGAAGTATACATTGTAAAGAAGCGCTCGAGCCTAGGACTAGACAAGTCACTAGTTGTTAACATGTGGAAACTGGCTAGTCTTTTCGTAGGTCGATAAGAATTACTGCTCAAGAAGTGAATGATGAACTCAATCCACATACCGCTACCTAATGCAGTTTGACGCAATTACATTACTTCTCCAGCTCCTGGCGGCATGAATGGATCTTCCCATGTGAATGAAGGGTATTGGAAAAACCCCTTTTTGCTGGGATCGCCATCGTCGAAATCGGTTTGCTGGCGCGCAAACCAGGCTAAGTCATCCTGATCCCAGCCAAGTTCGGGATATGGCCTTCACAATAGATTAGAGCAGAGATTCCAACGTTTAGAAAAACGATGATCGTAGAAAAAAGACCTGAAAAGAATACAACGATGTAATAGAAATTGCTGAATTTCTGTGTTCTCGAAATACGTACTCTTCTCTTAGCATTTTCCCAATGGTCGCTTTGAATTGATCCCGTGTCGAGTCACGAGTATAGTGGACAAGCTGCACGCAGAGTTTTGTCCATCTCCAGATATGATCTGGATCCAATGTCCCCTATTGAGGATTTGAAGTCAGCAATCACTCTTTCAGATAGTTTGAAAGTCCCAGAGACACGCTCCTGTAATGTCTTAAGAGCACAACGATTGCTCGTTTGAGGATTGACTAGCACCTAGTGCTTACCTGCACTGCAACAGTTGTCAGTAGCCTTGTATCTTGTTAACAGGATCAATTCTTACTTTGTCGAAACTCAATCGTATCCAGTGAATATCTTACTCGGCGCGAACGTTTGCCACCAACAAGACGCATTCGGATCGTGGCTTTGTTGGCTTGCATCGTCCGGCAACCAAAGTTATCAGTGAGGTCTTCCAAATCGTCGAATTGCCATATATTCTGTATGAGTTCCTTTTCTTCTGTATTGGCGACGTCTTCAAGAGGCACGTGTCTCTCTAGTTGACGAAAGTAACGACTCCGATCTGGCTCTATTGTGTGTGCGGCGCAAACTCTCATATGCGGGTCTTTTGTATAGATATAGTTCGCCACCCCATGCGCTCTTATGGGCGAGCACCATTCAGACTGACTTAGAGCCCTTGTATGCAGACGGGATAGGGTGCTCTCGAGCAATAGGAACATTGTTGAAAACTTTTTACAGTGCAAAAGGGTCCAGCCCTGCTCGAGGCCGACGTGGACTGGAAAAAGACAGTCGTTAGCCCGTACAACTATAAGTGTGAGTGGTTCTCCGTACCATGAATAGTTGTATCTGGGTCCGAGTGAGGTTTAAATATTCTGATCTGGTTGCGCAGTGTTCCACACACGTTTCGAAGAGTCGTATGAGTTTGAGCACTGGATTATCCCCAATGAGTATGTTCACTTTTTATATGACAAATTCCAAGGGGAGGACATACTGGCCAAAGTCCAAGATTGGTGATAATAACTCAGGATTGAAGCAAACATAGTGCTTAAGACAATCCACTGTTTCACCAGCATCATTGACAAGCGTTTCAGGAATCTTAATTGTGACATCACTGGTCAACTATCTGTTAGTCACCGCGTCGGATAGGCCGTTATATATGTCTTTTACATAGCAGAAAGGCATAAACTCACTCAATACAACGCCATGCGTAGTACTCGCTGTTGGGCCCAAGTATTGTGGCGCAGCTAGGGTCGATCATCTTGTGATTTCCCCGCACATAATTTCGCTAATATTGAAGCGAGAAGTTAGCAGAGAGACAACTATTGTCGCTTCAACTGGAGAAGTCCGTCACTAATGTATCCCAACAACTTGTGTATCCTGTGACATGACACATCCTCGATCGCTGATATCTGTCTTTTCGTACTCAAGTTGGCTGTTTGTCGCGTAATTCAATTATGGCTTCTGCTTCTTGAACAACTATTCCGCGACGACTTTCTGGTTATCTCCACTAAATGACTAGAACCAGATGAAAAAAGAGAGATAACAAGCCGCAACTAACCTTTTCACGGGTCAACCAATTTTCTGCTTCTTGAAAGAACTACTCCATAAAATCGTTGTAATCAGCGTTGACTCTTTCAGCTATATCACAGATCCTCAATTTATGAGAAAGAGAAGATCAAAAACAAGTGGTTGCATACATCTTCTGCGATCTGATCGCATGTCTCTTCCGACGCAGACCCTTTGATCATGTCCCAGACGTCCAGATTTGCCATAGCAGTGTAGCGAGTTAAACTGGGCTCATGAGGGCCCTCGCGAATATAGCTAGTGAGCTGATTAATCAAGTCTGCTACTGCGGTTTTGATATCATCTTCATCACCACTGCGGTGGATAATATTCATGGTTAGCAATAGAGGTATGTATGTGGGTTGGGTGAAGGGGGTCATAGCATACTCCACGGTAACATCGCCAACCCAATTACTAATCATAACACTCAGGGGCTCTCTCAAAGGATCAGTTTCGTCTTCAAGACTATCGAAATAGTCGTATTCCCAGTACTACAGCCGCTGCAGTCAGAAATTATTCCTTTGAGTCATTATAGTGCTTATAGAGGTGACCTGTACTTCCGAGACTTGCATGTCGGGAGCTTCAAAAATAATGGAGCCGGAGGAAATGACGCCTGGGGTTGCACACGGCCGGATTCTGGTCCGGATGCTCATCATCATACATTGTCTCATTCTGAGGTATGGCATTGGAACCATCGCCGACTTCAATATCCGGTTAGCATGGTGCCAACAGGTCTGCATCAAGTTGCCCTTACGTTCTGGGTTATTGGTATAATTAGCGCTGATGCCTTGTTTTCGTAGTTCATCAATCATCTTGTTACGGCACGTAACTGCTATAGCACGATGATTATAACCCAGACCCTCATCCTTCAATCTTTCAGCTCTGATTGGCCTTGAGTCCCATCTGGGGTCATTTGGGTGAGAGTTGCGAGGAGGAAGCTCTAACGAGGCAGCCGCCATCAAGAATTCAAATTCATATCCGATTGTTGTTCGATTCGTGTCAAGCCCGACAGTCGCTGGTGGGAGATCCGGAAGTTCATCATTATCTGGGTCAAAGGCGTCATCTGGCCCCAAATTCTCCCCACCTATGTCTTGGCCCGGACCGTCCGGTGTGTCTATATCCATTTCATCTTCGTCTCCCTCTTCCAGCCTATCTTCTCGATCCAATGGAAGTGCAGTCTGCGTTCCTCTTGACACAAATTGCCGGCGAGCGTTACTCCTCGCGGAAGCATTCCGGTAAAGAGACAGAGTCCCGAATAGTCCGGCCAATGACCCTGGTGGTGGTCGGTTGATAGGTCTTGTTCCCCTTTGCAGGTTCCTTAGGGTAAAGGAATTTGTAAAGCCATCCCCTACATTCATATTGAAATAGAGTATGAGATATTTGTAGATAGAATCTCATGAAAAGAGTCATCACAACTGTCAATAGCTTGGAATGGTGTTCGAAGCTATGAAAGTCACTATTCATTTGTGTCACTGTTAGCGTCTTTGTCCTACAATTCCCGTTTCCGGAGTTCCAAGGGAGCTCTAGGTAACGCAAAAATCGATTCTTAGGTAAATAACCCTTTGTATCTGGCAAAAATGCAAGATCCTCTTGTGATCAACAATCAATCACTCTCAATAAACCAAAGGTTGTCCTCTTCCCCCCTTTCCCCGCCTATCAAAAAATCACAAAATTGGGTTCAAAAATTAGAGTACAGTTATTCGTCATAGCTTGAACAATCATTTGTTCTTAGCCCTCTTGGCAGCATGAATTCAGCCAGTAAAGCCAAGGTAGTCTACCAAAAGCGCGATAAATACATATTATCTGCAAAGGAGTAACATGACCCCGAGGCTACGACCTTACTGATTGCAATTAAACGGTGTTCGAGTCAATGGCATTTTCTCTCAATGTATTTGGATTTCTGTACTCAATTGGTGGTTTTGTTCCAGCTGGTACTAGGTATTTAGTCGTGATACCAAAAAGATATCCAATAGGGTGCATGACGCGTTGCAAATAATAAAATACCCAATTTACATAGCTGCTCCCCTTTTCCCATCTGGGTATTTTCCCACTCGGCTTATTTCATAAACCTTAGAAATTAATAACTACTAGTCACTGATTAAAACCATGACATTATTCGATACTGATGTTGCGAATAGAATATCTCTTGAGATATAGCACTTCATCTTTGGCCGGGTATCAAATATTTTGGCTTAAGTTAAAGTATGATATGCTGACCAATGTATTAAAGCTGAGAAGTCATGAAAGCCTTTACAAAGTCTGTCTAAAATCTCGCGTGTGGTATGAATTGTGCCTGTCCTATTTGCATAAGGTTGGTCACTTAGAGGTGTCTAAGAGACATGAAAAGGAAATGCTAGTTAATCTGGTGTCTTCACTTACGAAAGGAGAAAGAGTGAAAACTTCCATGCCGCTCAGATCTTGGTTACTGGATCTCGATAATGAGCGGCTGAGGAAAGCAGTACAGTAATTGAGTTTTGAATTCTGAATTCTGGGGCGTGGGGGTTCTATTGAGACAATGATCAAATTTGAATTGGACAATGAATTGGTGGCTCTTGTCAATTCCCTTCCAGTACTTCGATGTTCTAAGTGAGGCTCTTCGGTTTGGACTTCAACTATCAGACAAATTGCATATTTCCAATAAGATGGATATAAAATCAAACGTTAGCTGGCACGAGAAACTTTATTTGTTCTCGCAAGACATTATGAAAAGTACCGCTTTATCTGCTTCTCGAAAACAGCCAGCAGAATCTCGAGATTAAATGCGACCTGTCGAATATTGTGTCTTTAATATAAGAGCAGACCCCTTAGATGAAAAGGATGGAAGTCAGGATCGGGATGTTGAGGTCATTCAATTGCTCGTATATGCGTCTCCTAACTTGGAGACCCTGTCTCTTCAGATTATGTATCCGTATGGTGGTTGCAGAATGGGTCCTATCATTCCATATTTTGAAGTGTTAGACTGTTTCTGATTCTCCAGACATAGAAGATTTCCACCATTGAAGCACTAGCTCTTGAATGGGTATCTTGTCGCGGTGGATATAGACCGGTATTACCAACCTCGGTGATATCGGTGTCGATTTTTACCGTGACATAGCTTGAATTTCTTAGCCATACCATACCGAGCCATTATGACTTGGCATTCGAGTATTGGCGGCAAAGGGTCAAATGGACTGCGTTGAAATCCCTCGACGTTGGTCATAGTTACGACAAGATTCTTGGATCTTGCTGACAGATAATCTGCAACATTGCAAAATCTGAGAGGCCAGATCTACGATGCTGATCGGGAATCAAACACCAAATGTTAAAGCTTAGGGTGATTTTGTTCTTCTTTTTTTGGCTTCTCCTCTCTCGAAATTCTTTCGGTCGAACGCTAAGCACTTACACTAGATGCTATCAAGCACCATCCAGATTTGAAGGATTTATGCCTGGCCCGTTCAAGCCCCTAATTATCGAATACCATTTCCCAACGATCAACTCCTGGGGTTGAACAAGAGCAATTTCGATATGTTACTGACGACTACACTCACCTCAAGACATTAGAGCTTAACATTAATCAGGATAGTCGATAGGCAAATGGAACTTAAATGTAACAGCATAAAGAACAATGAGCTGAAATCATTCTGAATAACCGGAGGGCATTCTTAAAATAACTTGCAACGGGTTTCAAGCACTTTCGACGCCTCAAACAAACTTCATCTTGGGCTGGGTCACAGTGACTTCAATGCTCGGCAGCATTTATCCATGGAAAGGCAGATCCACATCAGACCTCATCTGGATATAGAACTTTGAAAATCTCAGGGAAAAGATACTCTGGCTGGCAATCTTCACCCTCGACGAAGCTGAACTTCCTCGTTCTCAAAATAGGAGACACACTCTGAAGATGGCCTTAGAGAAAACCTGCATATGCTCAATTTAAGCAACAGAGGCGGGGATAGAGATTTATAGATCCTGGAGTAGGGATGAGCCCCAGGTAACATGTATATCTGATTACCGCGAAAATGTCTTCGGTGTTTTATACAAGAATGCCCTAGATATTCATGTAGATGTATGAATATAGCTTTGGTGTAATGGAAATCTCAGTGAAATCATGAGAAGGCTTATCTCATGGTATACCTCAAACCAGCTCTCCAAGTTTCATCCCATCATATAATGTTCAAAGCGCAGTTACCACTATTAAATAACACCCAACCATGGAGAAACTTTTGACGTTATACCGTTCATCACGAAGACTAAAGAGAATTAGGAGCTTTTGGAACGTCCTGCTCATCTTTCTCACTGTGACATATCGGGGATGAGGTCTTGGGAGGAAATACTGTTCGTCCAGATGCTTACAGATGACATAGATCATGCGGCGAGCTATCACCCCTGTTGATATCTCGGTATAGAGGTCACTAGGGGGAGGCTCGAATAGTGTTTGTCTTGAAGGCATGGAAATCACGATATCCATCATGAGTCGGATAACTTCTTGATGCTGTTGATGAAGCAAAGGATGTGACAGCGTCTATGCCGAAATACAACAACAGAGAGTATCAGTGATGCCTTCTGTTTTCACTGTTACATCATCAGCGGAGTCGAGGCTACAATGATTGTGTGATTCGGAGCAGTAAAGAATAAGCGTGGTATACTACATGAGCAACAGGAAGCTCTCCTCCCTATGCTAAATTATAATCAATACTGATCTCTTGGGTCGCTATATCTGTCAGATTGTAAGGCATCCTATGTTTTTTGGCCTAGGCACCAGTTGTTAAAAATTTATGCTAAATCTGATTTATAGTTTTATCTTACATATGTGAATTGTGCCGTTATGTTAGTTTGAAAATGCTTACACAGGAATTTACGGCTTTTCATTGGTTCGAAAGGGGCATATATGGTAATTATAAGATAAGTACTGTATAAGGGTGAGGTGGGGATCGACAGGAGGGCTGTACTTAATAGTAATCTATCCAAGCATTTAGACCCCGACCGGTTTTACCTTTGACTTTATCAGAGTCTTTGCATTTCATTTGCTTGAGAGAGGTGAGAGAGTTAGAAGTACTACCGGGCCATTTTACCCTCCGATATCAAGACTTACCGAAAAGAAATCTTTGATCCGAAATGCGAAGATAGGTAGTGTTAGATGAAAGATATTGAAGCCAGCTCAAGGGCGTTCCGGCGAGTAATGCCGTGAATACCCCTCTGCTGGACTATTGACTCCGAAAGGGCAGATCATTACTTATCTTATCTGTCAAGAAAGTTGCCATGCCTTTTGTGGTCTATCCAAAAAGCTACTGCAACAGTTGCATGGTGTTAGGCGTCGATTCGCTGATATAATGGCCATCCACAGCTTGTATCAAGGTCCCACACTCTAGTATCCAATGGGTGTTGGCCAGCTAGAAACTTCAGCTCGACACTCGTGCATACATCTAACTCTTTTAAGGAATTTAAATGCCCTATAGATTTTAATTTGATACAATTCACGGATTCCGCTGCTCACAAGAACATGTTCTGCTATGTCTAGACCATTGGATCGACACTCGTGCATGCGGCCAGCTTCTCTTCCGACCTGCTTGCAGGTGCCTGGACCTTAGCTGAATGCACTAGCCCATTTCGTCAATTTATACTGCGCATTGCAGACCTTAGCTTGTCTGTGACACATATCCTAGCTTTTCTTCATCAAAATAGATATATTACAAAATGGGTATCAATGAATGATATGGTGGCTGATAGGTCATCCTTCGACGGGCGGCTAATGTGTGTTGGTGAGAATGCGGTACGAATACGTGAACTGGTCTATCATGCTTGAGAGTTTCTGTCTAGGTTCTTGCATGCTGCTATGAAAGATTTTTATTTTGAGCATGCGGCGTCCTATTTAGAGAACGGATGGTCCAGCTACTCAACGACTTTCTTCAGTCACAGAAAATCAAGCGTCACCTTAATCATTAACACCCTCATTCCACAGCCTCACTCTAAGAGCTTATTATAAACATGGCTCTTGTCGAGCCTAGCAAAGATGAAGCCATCAACCCAACAGCACCTGCGTTCCCGACCTTTCCAGGCCCAGGATTTGCAAGAACACGTCCAGAACACAATGACCTTCTGACACATCCTGATCGTTCCAAGTTCTTCAATTCGATTGAAGAAAACCCTGCGAAATTGCCGTTGCAGCGCTTGTGAGTAACTTCTGGAGTGAATTTCTCTCCTTTCTGGTCACCTGCAAGCTCCCAAACCATGTCTCAGGAGTCTTAGGCTTACTGGAATGAATGATAACTGACCCCTATTGTTATAGTGATCCGGGTGTCTTCAATCAGGAGCTTTTTGATGAGAAGCTCTACTCAGTCTTTCCAAAAAAGGCTACCTATGGCATGATCGGCACGGTTCTGCCCAGAAGTGTATGGGCCGGCGGACAAGTCAAGGCCGGCACATATCAGGGCACTCAAGCTGCAATCTCAGAGATCTATGAGCGTATGGAGTCAGCGTGAGTTCACAGACCATCAAGTCTCTGGAGGATGCTCGAAACCACTCATTCCATTACTTCTGCCACAGCAGAGAGAGATTTGGCAAGCTAAAACTCAATCAACCACAGATATACTTCTTATTTAGGCGCTGCATTTGGTATCGACCTACCCTTGCCGCGCAAGTCAGACCTTGACGATCAGAAAAAGAACTATCAATGGTCCAGCTATCCATTAGACGAGGAGGGTAATCCAGCTGAGTACCCTCCACACCTTCAACACATTCCCAAGGAGGAAGACGTCCATATCTGGGAGATATTTGACAAGTATGGCTTGGTCGACGCCAAGACAATCATAGCGAAGATTATACCAGGAAGATTTAAGTTGGTTGACGAGGCTGCGGAAGAACTCCTTCATGGGGCAAGATACGTCGCTGGCGGATCGCCTCAAGTGGGAAAGACTATTCAAGAAGTAGTCGACTACAATAAACACTACACCAAACAAGCAACCGACGTGTCTGATGGCCGAAATCTCGCACATCTGGAGGATTGGTTCACGGACAGAAGATTCTCGGAACAGTCTTTCAGCGGAACAAATCCTACAACTATCAAACAGATTCCCGAGCCTTTGCTCAAGGAGTTTAGTGAGTGGCCATTTGTACCAGGGTAATGTGAATGATCATGACTAACCTCTAGGAATGTAGTCGAGGCTGCGAAGACTACTGGGGAGGTTGATTGGGCTGCAACTCTTTCTAGCGCAGACAAAAAATCCCTTCTTGTGCAAGACTATAGCTATTTCCGCAAGGCAATCCAGGTAGGACCCACGGACACCATGAAGTGGGAGCCCGTTGGTGTGGACATGGTTCCGTGCTGGGCTGTCGCATCAGTTGCCCTTTACCAGCTTCATGATGATGGGAAGCTTCACCCGATTGCCATCACAATAGACTACAGAGGTGTGTCCATCAAGAGCCCTCCATGTTCCACACAATGTGGAACCGCTTTACCAGAATGCTAATTTTGTCGTGTCAGTGAGCCTCTTCTCGCTTTTGGTATAACCGCGAGACCCGATCATTAACACCTCACAGGAAACCATGGCAAACTCTGTGACCATATTCAACAAGAGAAAGCTACCTACGGATTCGAGCGACGGTGAACACGATGACTGGCCATGGCGGTTTGCCAAGACATGTGCACTTACGTCAGATTGGTACAGGCATGAACTTACTGTCCATCTCACTGACGCGCATTTCATCGAGGAAGCAATCATTGTAGCGACGAACCGCACAATCCCTATGGACCACACCGTACACCAGATTCTATATCCCCACTGGTTGAAGACGCTCCCCTTGAATGCCGCCGCACGTTCCATCCTCGTGCCGCAAGTCATTCGAGACATTGTCGGCTTTACTCCTGAACAGACATCTAGCTTCGTTAAGAGCGCCTTCGAGGAGTTCGATTTCGTTGGCAATTATGTTCCTAACCAGCTCGAAGTACGTGGATTTCCCGGTACCCCAGAAGGACTCCGTAACGAGCGATACAAGAATTACCCTTACGCTAAGAACATAAGCGAAATATGGCCAGTGATCAAAGCATATGTCAAAGCCAGGCTGCTCGCAGAGTTCGATGGCGAGACGCAAGACAAAATTGATGACAAAATCAAGGTAGATCACTACATCGCGGATTGGTGCAAAGAGATCCAAACAGCAGGTTGGATCAAATCGTTCCCGACCGTTCAGACGCTGGACCAGCTCATTGACGTCCTCACGATGTGCATCCACTTAGCCGCACCGTACCACACAGCTGTGAATTATCTTCAGAATTTCTATCAGTATTTCGTACCAAGCAAGCCATCGGCACTCTTCTGCGAGCCTCCATCGACACTGGAGGCGCTCAAGTCTTTTGGTGAGCCAGAGCTTGTGGCCGCACTGCCTCTCAACCGACAGCGTCAATGGATGCTGGCAGCCCACATTCCCTGGCTCTTGAGCTTCAAGGTTGGACAGGACAACAGTCTGATTCACTTTGCCTTCAGTCAATACACTCTCTACCGAAACAAGGATGGCGCCAAGCAGAAGAAGGTTGCAGATGCTGCCTCTGGGCTTTATCAGTCCCTTATTGAGCTGAAGAAAAAGTTCTTTGATGTTTCGGCAGGCATGGACGCAGACTCCATTCCTTACTTGGTCATGGATCCTCACAGCACAGCTGTCTCTGTCCTGATCTAATGAAACTCAAGTACTAAGGGTGATTCAAACTAAGCAAACGATCACCAGCTGGCATACAGGCATGGAGAAATTTTGACACATGACATAGAATTAAGCAATAAGGACATGATCAATTTTTTTATTTTTTTCGCGGTGAAGTAGTATGACACCATCAAAGAAGAAATATTCAGAAAATAGCTATACTCAAGCAGCTCTATGCCGACGTTTTAAGCAAGCAGTGAAAGCATCATGTGGCTTATATTACCTAGTCTAGCAGTGATGAGAATAATCACAGTGTGTGACAAAGAGTCCTGAGAACCTCTAAATTAGATGCCGATCTACGACATCTATTAGGATCCGAGGCTGGATGCCAATAGTGAATATGACCTGCTTGGACCTCTATCTGATCCTGGATTTGCTGCCTACATTTTCTCAGCCTGTCCTTTCGTTTTGCCACAACTATCATTCGGAAGAAGATATCGATTGCGCAAATAAAACAGAAGCAATTGAAAATTCTAGTTACAACCTGAAAACCAGGCCCTCATCCGGCTTGGCTTCACCTTTTGCGATCGTATCCCATCCTTGTTTGACATCGTCCATGCCTATCCCCCACTTTACCTTCAAACCTCTAAAGCCTTCTTTCTTGACTGTACCCCAAGCTTGCTCGAGCTTGTCAACGTATGCCTTTTCGCCATCGAGTGCTACCGCTTGTTCTCGAATATCAGTTACATTGACCACAACCACGCTAGAGGCAGTCTGGAACGCCTCTAGGACTTGAGCTTGAGTCACTTCGACGATTTCGCTACCAACGGTAAGCATGATGAGGTTTTTGTACTTTGGGGCAAGCGCCATCGCCCATGTCATCATTGCGTTTCCACGTCCGCCGAAGTCCTGATTTTGTGTCAGCTTAGTACTTCTCACCCGTCATTAATTTGTTTCCCCTTCGGCGGGGATTATCATAGATCAAAGACCAACTTACCGCGAGTACAACTTTGTCGCCGTCAGCGACACCAAACTTTGTCAGAACATCAACGGGCGGCTCGCGCGACGACACTACAGCGTCATACAGTCCCGTGCCTTCGACGAACGACTTCGAAATCTCGCTAGCCGCACCAATGACTTGTCGAGCGCGACTCTCGTCTCCACGCGCATGGCGCAACTCATGAACAAAGCAGAGTCCAGCTTTGGATCCGGGGGCGAGGTTGATGATCGTGGCATCCTTGATATTAGCTTGCTCAGCGGTCCAAGTTACACCAGGCATATTCGATGGTAGCGCAGCTGATGTGCCAAACATATAACGGTTCATGAGGTAAGCTGTTTCAAACATGACGCGGACAAGAGCATCGTATGCAGCGCTGTCGGAGCCGCTGTCGATACTCTTCTTCAAATCGTCGGCTGCAGTGCCTGTGCAAGTAAAGTATCGATTGTAGATGCTCATAAGGATCTGACGAGACTCGTTGATAGCAAGGATTTGGCCGGGCACATCAGCGTCACGGACTTTGACATCATGGGCCAGAGTGCCGATAGGCACGTACCCCCAGATCATTGAGCCGACTGGAACACTGTCATGCGTCGATTCCACAACTTCCGCCCAGCCCCAAGCGGAAACTCGGCCATATTTGGTAGTGTCAGAATAAGGGCTAGGCGTACCCTCGGGTATAGGGTACACGTTCCACCAATTGAACAAGAACCCAAACTTAGCATAAGTAAAGTTGTTCGCCGACAGGGACATTAACTTTGTGCGTATGCGTAGAGATGAAGGGGCCAAAGATGGGTAGGGCAGTGCGGAAGGGACAGACACTAGAGCCTGGTTGAAGTAATGTTCTCTTTCGAGCACTTGGATGACCGGGACATTGTTGGAAGATGCCATGGTGTTCAAGCAGGATAGTCGAAGAAAGTTGTCTGATGGTTAAGCAATTTCGTTGGCAAGACGAGACTGAACCTAGCTGAGATAATTCCGAGGGAGCGATGAAGGAGTAAGAGAATAGGGATGTTGCAATAGGGACAGGTAGGTTCTGGAATAAGAAGTACAATATCTAGTGGGAATGTCTAAGTTATGTTGATTTATGCTTTTTCAATTAAATAAGGTAGAGAGGCTCGAGAGATCCTTAAATCTACAATTAATGGTTATGGCCTAGAAAAACTATCCTTTACCTATGCAATAGCTTGAAAGTCGTCCCTTGCAATCATATTTCTGCTGGGATAGCGCATTAGAATCACTAGTGCCTTCAGGGGATAGGCCGTACTTGGCTGTGTTAAAGTTATGCTTATGGAATTCTACTTGCGCCTCACAGCTCTCAAGGCTCGCCTCGCCTTTCAAAAGTATTTCAAACGCCTGTTCATTCACTCTGAGCGACGATTTTGAACGCAACCAAAAGCGCATACCGAGAAGCTGCGTATTTCTGGTCTTGTTATCTCTCGTCTCTCCCGGCTTAGAAACTTAATGCTACCAAGACTTGTGTGGGAATACCCCGCAGTGGTACGGAACAATACCGGTAAGGCTCACCGCACATTCTGAGACGACGTTGAGAATGCCCTTTAATTCTGGTGAAATCCAAAAGTGGGAATGATACTCCTGCCGCTAGGCTCGTTCATTAAGATAGACCATGCTTAACGTAAAATTATTGCTATTGGGTTGGCGGTTGGGAAGGAACGTTGAAGCGGGGAATCGGTACGGATCGGAGAACCGTTGACTGTTCAGTTTCACCGCCGCCGTCGATGGTCGCCGGATTCATTGAGCCGCTCAACCCACCCAATCCACCCCATCCACCCCAGACATTCCATATGCAACTTTAATGAACACTTCAAGTCAGTAACAAAACTCATGCTTGAGGCTCATCGTCACTCAATGCTGAGTTCGCTTGTACTTTCTAGATTTAGCTAGGCAGATAAAGATCCATATCGGATTCGAAACAACATAGGTACCGAGTTCGGGCGCCGAAAGCGTACCTTATCAGTCAATCCTCCGGCGCGATACTCGTCTTTCACTTCCTCTCTAAAGCTCACAGACTGTTTAATAGTGACAATACTGATGATCCTCTGACCGCTTCAGAACCTACAGTAATTGATAGCTTAAGATTTATGCGCCCAACCCTTGCTCTAGGAAGTGGCCCTCAGCTTCTCAAGATGTCCGCCTCTTCCCGGCCAATCGGCCCCAACGTCCTCTCCACGAAGCCAGCTCAGCGCCCCACGTCAACCACAACCCTGACTGGGCGCTACGTAACGTTGAAACACCTAGAGCCAGCTCATGCGTCAGCGTTTTATGCGCACATCTCGGGCGCGGAGAATGCCTGGCTCTGGGATTACATGTTTGACGGACCCTTCCACGACGCAGACACGTTCAACGCCGCCGTAGCGTCCAAGAGCAGTAGTGAGGACCCGATGTTCTATGCCATCGTGCCGAACAACGTGCCGACGATCCCTGGGAGTGCCGGTGTTAATGGAGGCGATGGCGCAGCAAGAGACAACATCGTCGGTTGGGCGAGCCATATGCGCATCGACACGACACATCGCTGCATCGAGCTTGGTAATATAATGTACTCGCCAAAACTCCAGGGGTCTCCCGCCTCAACGGAGGTATCTTACTTGATGGCGCGACACGCGTTGGAGGATCTTGGATTCCGGCGGTACGAATGGAAGTGCGACGCCCTGAATGCGCCAAGTCGTAAGGCTGCGTTACGACTTGGCTTCATGTTCGAGGGCATTTTTCGGAAACATCTCATTGTCAAAGGGCACAATCGGGATACAGCGTGGTTCTCGATGGTTGATGATGAGTGGCCGGCTGTCAAGGAGGCCATGGAGAGGTGGTTGGATCCTTCAAACTTTGATGAGCAGGGCGTTCAGAGAAAAAGGCTAGAGGAGTTTAGGCAGTGAAACATAGCGAGAGCAACAATGTATATCGTTGCTTAGAGTATTACAATACTGAAGCTCTCACCGTAAAAGACAGATATATACATAAGACAGAACTTGCATCAATGTCTCCTATCTTCTAAACTGAGTACTTCTAAGACCCAAATAATATGATAATATGTCTGAGGTTATGTGCAGAGTTGTAACAATTGGCTCTATGCACAAGGCAAAGACGTTATACTCCATTACGCTCTCTCAATTTCAATGTGCAACGCCCCATGTCGGTGGAAAGGTATAGCAATGACCAGTCCCTTAGATATGAGGGTTTGCAAAAGTCGACTAAGTTGAACGCCCTTCACTTCGAACGTAACAACGTCAGTCTAGCCACAACAAACCCAGATCCGTTTCGCGTCCAATGTGCCCAGGCTCCGAAGCAAGCTTCATCACCGTGGCGAACATCTCTCTCATAATAGGTCTTATCCAACGGCATCTTATGCCCGAAGACACAGGGCCGGCCTGGCTTTCAAGATCCGAACACCACTTTCACAGCCACGCTTTTTCACCCGACTGTCGCTGAAAAACTCTTTGACAGACGTCGAGCTCTCACTGCCATATAGACAGTGGGTATCCCTCCCTCACCCTAGAATGCAACGAAGTGCAGACCGCCTAGCCATCAGGTTCAGCTTGAGATGAAGGGTCCAGGGACTCACAGTGCCAGGTGCGAAATCCTCAGCTAGCAACGCTAACCTTACTCAGCCATCCTGCTGCTCGTGGGCGGGTTCCGACCCCCTAAGGGGCCATATGTTAATCCTCTTAATATCCGCAAGTTGTAGGAGTACACTAAGTGCAAACCCAATATCTTCCCGTTCGACCGGGTTGTGCTGAGCGAGGTAAAAGATCCACCAGGAGGCTGCGTGAGTATGAGTACGCTTTCTGGGGCTAGAGACACTTTGGGGGTCTTATGTGTCATCTCGCATACTAAAAGCCTGTTAGCATTGAGAGAAGGGGAGGGTTAACTGACTGTATTGATTGATGGCCGTGTCTTGTCGTAATTTGCGTTCTGCGACGTGGTCAGTTCAGGAAGAAGAAGAGAGACAGGAGGTGACATGAGTCAAAAGAGTAAAGATAAAGAGGGCTATTAAGAGAGCCGGGATCTTAAGCGACGCTGGGAAAGGGACGGCCCTAGTAGTGAGAGGTAGTGAGGGAATGGATGATCAGGGCAGAAGCGTGGGTTAGAAGAGAGATATAAAGGGTAAATTTTGAAGTTAAGGGAGAGAGTGGGAAATCCAAATGCTATGTGCGGATGTAGATGAAGAAATAATGACAAGGGATGGGCACCTTACCGATGTTCGGGGCGTGAGTGCTTGCCACGCGTGGCGGGAAGGGAATGCATCCTTGGGAATAACATCGCTCGGAGGAAGGGTGATTAAAAGTCAATAAAGAAGGAAGGAAGGAAGGCGATGGTAAAGACAAAAGTGGCAGAGAATAGGTATGGTCGACTAGCAGCTGGTGTTGAGGTGGAAGATAAACAAAGTAAATTTGAACCTGGCAGTTGGGCATGGGCTTTATTGGAGGAAAGAGGGATGGAAGTACCAAGTATAGAGACAGCGAGTGCGATACATACAGCAGTAAATAAACAAACGAAAAAGTTACAGGGGCACGCCGAGAAGGTTGACGATGGTGGACCCTAAGCTCCCTATCATCTCTCCCCGCTCCCCTCTCTTGGCCACTCCTTCACCATTCTTGTCCACCGCGCTCTTTTCTCTCTTCTTACTGCCTGTACCTAATTAATCATTGTTGGTTCAGCCTGATGATAGCTGCACATTATGAGGAGAAAGAAAGAATATGGTAGATAGGTAGGGGCGCGCGACCTCATTGATGGCGAGGGAAGTGGCTGTGGACCTCTTTCCGAACATTTTGATTATACCAGCTTGAGACTACGCTTGAGACTTTCACTATTTGCATAATTTTACACATTTCTACACTGGTCCGGCTTAGTCACCCGGCCGGAAACGATTTAACTGCTTAATAGGCTGTCAGGGTATCTGCAAAGTGGTATTACCCTGCGGTCCCTCTATTTCGCAGCAGGCGCAGCAGCTGACAGACGTTTCAAGCCGTCCTGTGCCTGCTTGATCCCCGCCTTGAACTCGATCTTCTTGCTTAGCTCAAGGCACTCCTTAAACTTCTGTTTCGCTGTGACCATGTCATCTGCCATTGCTGCGATGTCGCCCAAGTTGCACATCGCGACAGCACAAGCTTCATCACACTCCTCGGTTCTGCCCTCGCCGGTCACCTTCTCCGCAGTGGCCTGCGCTTGAAGAGCCCACTGGCGAGCACTGGCTAAAAGCATCGCTCGGCTAGGGGCTTGCGGGGTCGCCTGTGTGTGCTGTCCAGCAGCTTTGCCTGGATCAGGCATAAATGGAGACTGAACTGGCTGTTGAGCGAGAGAAGTGGCCAGATTATTCACTGTTGACGGAAAGTAGTTAGCATAGGGATCCCTTTCTTTTTTCCCCTCCAAGTTTGATGACAATAATCCATTGAGGAAAATGGGGTACAAAGGGGGGTACTCACTTAAGACAGCAGTGTGGCAAGTCCCCGGTGGTGAGAGTGATACTGCTTGTAGGTATAAAGGTGCCGCTAGATAGTGCTGCGATTTGGCTTCATAGTGGTTTCCAAGCGCTTCAAAATTGGTCAGCAGCAGTTTCCCAAGGATGATGTAATTCTCTCTCTCGGGCTTTACGTACCTTCAAGCGCGCCTCCAATCTGTTCGGGGCTCATCCAGTCGCCCTCGGACTCCTTCACACCCTCGACTTGCCGGCGTTGGAGCTCTTTGAGGATTGTCTCAACAGCCCAGACCAGGTGTTCTCCAGCCGCATCGCCTTGAAGAACATGCTCGTCGGCATAAAGCTCGCCTAACTTGACACTGATTCCCACTGATCTGCCCAGGACCCGAGTTCTTTTGGCGAATAAATTTTCTGTTGGTACAGGTGCTTCGGCAGGTACTTGGGGAGGGCTCGAGGTTTTCGTCTGGACCGGGGCGTCGGCTAGATTCAAGTTGTCACTTTGCTTGGCAGCTTCTCCCACGAGCCTTCCGGAGCTGTCCACCTTCCCGTCTTTCACGCTCTTCTCCATTACCATAACCCATTTCTTGCAATCCTCGAGAAGCCCTTCCAAAACTTCAATTGACTTCGGAAATTGTCCAAGCCCCTCCAGCCAAGCGGCAAGCTGAATTCGCAAGCCCAGAACTTCGTCTGAAAAGGGGTCCAACCCGTGCTGGCGGCATTGCTGTAGTGCCAGGGTATAGTATTTGAGCGCGAGTTGGGGATCTGGTCCATAGGTGGTGTAGTATATGGCGCGTCGCAGAGATTTTGCGATCTCGGGTGGATATCGTGTGAATTGTTCGGATTGGAAGTAGTTGAAGTAGGCTAATACGACATAGACACAACAACCTGCTGTGGCGGCCAGGCTACACGAAGTTTGAATTAACATACATTTATAGGTCGGCTCTAATTTGGATTACATACAGAATAAAAGCAATCACAACCTCTTCCGGGCTTTGACGAAAGAGGTTCCGCAGATTCTGGCCGCGGAAGGCACTGAATAGCGGCCGGAGGGTTAGACCTTGGCGGAGCGCTCGGAGTATCAATTTGCGGGATGGCATTGGCGGCTTTTGCTCAGTCGCATGTTTTCCATTCGAAGAGGATGCATGTCGCTTTTGAATAAGCTGTAATATCTTGAGGGTCTCCAGCTCTTGCTTTCTCGATACTGTTCTTCCCGTATAGTTGCAGATTGGTGGCGTTGCTGTCGGTATGCAGTGTAAACATCGAGTTTGGAGTAGGTTATTGGCAGGGCGCCATAAACCTGGTCTTACTGCAGACATCTCGGATCGAATATTGATCGAAATCGCCTGGGCGATCGTAACAAGACGTCGGCGAAAGGGAATGATGTTGAGATTCACGTCACAACGACGTGGATGACGATGGAGATAAGATATCGAGGAAAATCTGGACAGCTGCCGCGAACTGTGCTCAGCTGCACACCCTTGCCTCGGCTTTCCTACCTGGCAAGCCTGGGTGCTCCACTGCCGTCTGCTCCCCAAGTCCGGCCGGTCGCTGATAAACACAAGCAGCTGATAATTATAGGTATATTGACCTCATCACGCAATAGACACATCGCCTCGTTGTTGGTTTTCATATTGTTCGAAAAAGATTTTGTCACTCATCTCACATACTCCTGATCTATCTTCATACTCAACATGCCTGGCAAATTCGAACCGAAAACACCTGTCAACCTTGACCCTCCTAAGGATAACCCTATTACCTTAGAAGAGCTAGCCCAAGCCAGTGGTAGGTGTGCTGCTGCACCATCCCGCCAGAGCAATTTATCTTAACGCTTTATCAGGCATACCCGGGCAGAAAGCATATGTCGCTATCAAGGTCCGTAATGGCATTTCTTTCTTGTTTTGTGCGCAACCACCATTTATACCTTTTCACCTTGCTGAAAGAGTCATGTGGCGGCCTAAAATGCACTGCGTATCATTACATCATGGAGTTGATGTATACGTAAAAGTTCTGAGTTGACCTCATCCACAGGGAAAGGTATATGATGTATCGGGAAATAAGGCTTACCAAGAGGGCGGAGCATATCACGGTGAGTACTACTCATCTTTGACCTCTAAGGCATCTAGGTAACGTTATGGCTGATTTGAGCACTCGTCAATACCAGTGTTCGCTGGCAAGGACGCCTCTCGAGCACTTGCGAAGACATCAACAAAAGCTGAGGATGTAAAGCCCGAATGGCAAGATCTAGACGACAAAGAACAGGGCGTCTTGAACGACTGGATTACCTTTTTCTCAAAGCGTTACAATGTTGTGGGAGTAGTCCAGGGGGCTATTAATATGGAGTAAGGTCACCAGTCGCTATCCGACACCCCTTCCTCAATCTACCGAAGACAGGTAGATCAGAGACTTGATGGCCTTTAGTATTGGGCATCGGCTCCCAGTTCTGAGCGGTGAGGTCAAGTCACATCTCTACAAAGGCAACATTAAGAACGAGAAGGAACGGGTATTGAGCGGGCTTCATTCATTTGCGATAGATACTCGAATGAAATACATGCTGGAATTGATCTGGCCCTTTTGCCGACTTAAGCACCAATGGGAAACTGCTTAGAAATCCAAGGAAGCTTAAATCTGATAGCCGTTGAGCTCCAGTAGGTGCCACATCCGCCCTTCGCACTAATTTCCAAGAGGACAACCCGACCGACAGCATCATCATCTCGGTCTCAATGTTCACCCTTGTGGAATCAGCTCCATCGGAATTAGTTTGGTATTGAAGTGATTTATTCAACTGCATGACTTCCTGTCTCTCCAAAGTTTCCCCGGCGTCGAGTATAGAGCCTAATCTAGACAAAACAACCCCCTATCCGGATTCCGAGCATCTTCTCTGCCTCGATTTCCCTACAGCCGCCGTCGGCCGCCGAATGCCTAAGGTTACTAGGCTGGGCGCAAGTAGCCCGACCCGACGCAAGTCTCGCATAAATGCAGCAATTTCGTCGCACGTGCGTTCGCCCAGCGAACAATGCGGTTGCTCAGCCGTTCTATAATTGGACATATGACGATGTATGCCTGCCTGCCTGGCGTTGACTTGCATTGGTCGTAAAGAGAATCATGTCTACGTTCCGCTCATACGGAACGCTTCCGTTCAACACCGGCGGAGCATCGGAAACTTAAAACCGGCGAGCTTTGTTGCGTCGCCTCAATGTGACACGGCTGTTCGATTAGATGTGAGGTAACTGCCTAAGTAGATGTGAGCGGGTAGGGATAACAAGGCTTTGCCATAAGGGAAGCGTTGAGGTAACATGAATGTGCTATACTGAACCGAAAGGGTGTCGGAATATTTCCAGATGTTAGCCTATGGACGTCATGCTCTTGCGCATAGCGCGCAAACCATAAAACTATTATTGCAGTAGGCTAGGCGAAGGAATAGTGTTCGCAACTTTCGAAGCGTGTCTAGAGGTGTCACAGTCACAGGAAAATTTTCTCCGTCTCTCATCCGACAGCCTGCACGTCAATGATGATCATGACGCTTTTGCGTCACATGGTTCTTACACGGATCTTCAAATGTTCACCAGAGAAAGCTCGGAGCTGTTCCGTCTGCAAATACATTGGCAACAATATGCAGGATTAATAGCGTGTTGCGGCTGTTACTCGTGCTCATCCCGACGAAGCAATACCCATGGCTTTGAGTGTGGGTAGTGTGAGAATGCCCAGATTTCTAGACCTTATATCAAATCTAGCATGAGTTCAACAGCCGTGGCTTCAGTCATACAGTGGATGCTTTTTCTTCCGACACGTCCAGCTTGTACTACACTTTGGGGGCAAAACAGTAACTCACAACTATTCGTTTAGACAAGGCGGAACAAAGGAATGGTTGATTAGCACATGATATATGACAGAATTTGATGCGAATGCGCCCAGTCATCTCCTTGTGACCTTGAATGGCTTCAGGAAAGAGTCTATCATCGAACGTTGTAGAACGTGGCGCTACGCGCTTGCGCTGTGTGATAGGAATGTAATATATGCAAGGATATTCTTTTCCATTCTCGAATTTGCCCTGTTATTCTGAGCAGCTATCCGCGATTGATATTCAAGGCGTGGCTGTAAAGGAGTGTATCTAGTCGGCCTTGAAAGCCTCAGCTTTCAAATGAGAGTACCCAAATCTGAGCAAAGCTCGCCCCACTATAGTTAGTATTCCCCTTTTCCATGTTACATCTATCAGACCAAGGTGAACCAAGTTCGCGGCTAGTAGGGTACTATGATCTAAAGCCCTAGGGTGCCCATGTAGGACCAGGCCTCGTGGAGCGAATGAGATATCAGCGGAGGGTGCTCCACAGCTGTACAGGCTTTAGGAAGCTTGCATGAGAGTTTTCTGGACTACGAAACCGGACCGTTTGACATCTTGCCGCGGCCGAAGTGCTTAGCCCTCAGCCGACACCAGCGATCGTAGTAACCGCAGGTCGGAGATAATGAGATGGTATGGGTTAGTGTGTGTGTCCGGCTGTGGGGGGTACATGATGGTGCATGATACAGTTGCACGGCAGGGTGAAATGCGTGTTGTGTACATGGCACATCATCCACGTGGGCGCGGTGATGGAGGAGCACGGACGGCCGCTGTACCAAAGGGAACGTCATGGATCAATGACAGTTAGACAGTTTAACACGACATGTAAAAATTGATGTCAGGTCAATTGTAAGTACTTATATCTCCTTTAAATTCCCTATTCGTTTTCATATCTTGCCAACGGGGCCTCCTACGTTGAGGATGTAAAAACTGCGAGTTTCTAAGCAGCTTGAATCTGATGTTCGGATATACACCACATACTACGACAGCTGCTTCTGAAAAAGACACACAGGGTAAATGAAATTTGATCCTGATCATCGGGTATTGCTTATCACCCATTTTGAGACCCTAGTTGACAGATTAAAGGTTTCTTCGACGGTGGGAGTGCAGCGTATGCAGGTATTCCGTGCCACACAAAATCTGTTGTTATAATGCGACTATCGGCAATATATGTACGGTACTTGAAGTCTTTTAGATGGGGTGTTCGAGATATCTAGATCACGGCTAGGTACAGGGGCCGGACTTCACTGCTAAATCACACCTCCCTCTGCAGAGGGCTGCGGGTGCACAAGTTGTGTTTCCTCATCATTCAATTCGCCTATTAAGGAAAAGATGATAGTTAAGATGATAGATATTTAAATTGAAGTTGGGTTTCAAGTATAATTTCAATTCCTATATGGACCTCTATGCTGCCTGACGTATGGTCGTTTTGTTCATACAACTTTTTTAAGGAGAGTAAAGACTAAAGCGGCCAAAGGGGGGAAACCCTCCCGCACAGGCTTCTTGCTACAAGGAAAGTGGTATTTTGAAAACATTGAAAAGTATTTTATATCCGTAACTCAATCTATCATTATTGCCTCGTTATGGTCGCCAATTAAAACACACTCCTTGTACCATCCTGCCGCCCTGCGAGTGATGCGAGGCGAAACTGTAAACGAGTGGTAAAGCAAGAAACCTCCTAGCTACCTCACTTTTCGGTCTCCCTGTTCTTATCGTCGTTGTCGGTGATGATGACCGCCTTGTGGTAGCTGACCAATTACGCCATTCCGCAAACATAAACCTCTCGCTAAGCAATCGTCGCATAGCTGGCCGTCCTGGTACCACGAGTCCCGCAGGACTTTGACGCCGAAACACTGGTGGTTGGGGTCATTGCGGGCGAAGTGGCAGTACGACTTCAATCTCAATATCGTATGATTGCAGACGAAGATGAACTCTTCCCAATCGCACATGTTGCCTTAAGTTTAGTTGTTTGAACGTTTCGTGTAGAGTCAATGCGAGAATGAGCCGCTGTCTGCGCTCTACTTGGTGTGCCTAGCGGTGTGAGAGAAACGACCAGATAATGGCGAAAGACCCTGTTGAGATAGCGATCTGTTCTGTAGAGGATCGTGAAATGGTCCTTCCTACTACACGTCAACTCTCTACAATAGTAGAATAACGATAATGCTTACTCACCCCGAGGATTTGGCGGAAGATGGTCTTCGAGGCAGTTTAAACTTTCAGGAGATGTCTAGATCGAGCGCAAGGCAGACTTCAGAAGATGAGCCTCAAATGCCGACCTTTATATCTAAGCCAGTCAGTATCTCGGGCTTCGCTTTCTCCCTCGGCCGTTAGACATTATTCTGGGCTTACACCCCCTTTTCAAGATGTAATCAACATGACTAGGTCGTCCAGCAGGATTATCGAGATGAAGAAATACGTGCTTGTCTGACTGCTCCCGGTCAGTCGACGCAGCTTGCCCGTGCAAGGGGGGAAAAGGGCTGGTCGCATTATCGAATACTCGTATATACGAAAGTCCTGCTGACTATATTCAGGCTCCAACGTCATCCCGGGAGTCTTGATCTATCACTTTCGTCACAAGAAATGATGAACTATAGCTAGATAGGCAATAAACCAAAAAAATTATGTAGCTCGTGGGGGTGCAAGTGGGATGGCCTTGTGAAATCGTCGTAATATGTGAACCATCCGTCACCCTATTCTGATTTCAAGTTAAATGGTGTCGTTCTAGCATGTGGGCTTTACGTTGCATCTTGCATCACCAAAGTCACCTTGATATTACATTTGGTCATGATGGCATCACTCAACCTGAAGCTCTCTCCCCTGAACGCCGAATCATCATTCCATAGAGATAAGCTAGTACTCAATATGCACCTATAGACGCGCAGAGACGCAGATGTAACAAGACCCGTTTGTCACGCATGTTTCCGACTACTTGCAAGAAAGTGACAGATCACGAAACGAGGCACCTACGGGTAGGTGCTGAACGCTAGGTCCAGTGACCTGGTTACTCAATCTCCAGCATGTCTCAGAAGGAATAGCCTAGCGGGTCGGTCCGCCATTGCAGATCTAGTGACTTGCAGATGGGTTTAAACTCATCTCCGTGATCTCGTTTCGTTAATATCATTACTGATTTCTTACGGTCATCGTAAGAAACTCAAGAGAGCTTGCGAATGAATTGTGATAGATACACCAAATAAAATCATATGCAAGGCCAAGTTAAACCGTATTAAAAGCACTACCGGTTACGTACGATACCTACCTACCTATCAAACGATTTAGCACTTTCACAGGGGTCCTAAAACTGCAGGATGCCGCAGGGAAATCTCGAGTTGCATCCGGAATCGTCGTCGGCAAGTCATCTGTTTGGTCTAGTGCTATCTAACGGGAGGTTACGCACTGCTAGGTACTGAATGTAAGTATCAATTCCGCGCCCTGGGCACGATTGGTGCCAGGTGCTCGATCCTCAGGGCGAGAGCTCTAAGCATTATCGGGGTCACGAAATGGATAGATAATGTCGGGAGTTAACATTTTGCAGATAAAAAAAATGTTTGTGTTTTTGGATTGCCAGGAAGATGAAGGAAGGGATGTAAGTGTAATCGGGATGAGGAGCGGCGGGCTCAAAATCAAGATTATAATACACTTGGTTCCCTATTGCCTTGAGCCTGACACCCTCACCCACAAGGACCCCAAGCAAAGGGGTGGCCCGATTACACGAAAATCAATACTGAAAGCTATGATCTATTTGAATGACAGTTATTATACTAAAAAAATTGAAACAGTTTTGATATCCAAAGTTTTCTGAATGCGTGGTGTAACATGGGGACAAGATAAGGTCTTGGCTGAGGCCCCGAAGAAAGGGAAGAGCAAAGCTAAACCACAACACCGGGGCCATACAGATGGTAAGTATCGACTCAGAATAGCACAATTTTGAAGATCATCGCCTCTCGAAGGCAGTGTGCAGTAATTGCCAGTAGTTCGTCTGTTGAGACGAGGCAAATCTGGGGTGCAGCACTGATGGAAGCCGTGGCACTGGAACAGACTCAAATGATTGATCGAGACAGCAGCAGTCATGACTGGTATCGATAGAAGACCGCATGAAATCAAGACAAGAAGATCCTCCGAGGGCGCGGAGTCTCCATACAAAGATATCTGAACAATGAATGGTTGAAGTGCGGCCTCTCGTTTGCCGTTTGTCAGCACCGCAGCAAGAGAGGCATCTGACCGAGCAAATAAAAGTTTCGGATACACGATATCGATTACGGATAAGATAAAACCCTAACAAACCAGGCAAATTGAACAGACTGAATGGAGAAGTCGGGTGTGGCTATGCCCGTGCCAAAAGTACCCTGTACAGTCAAGATGTAGGGTGGGCCGCCTCACTCTTGCCTTGCAGGCGGTTGCCTTCTTCTTGGCACTGCCATTCCCAACACCCTCGGGGCCCCGCGCGTGACGCATCGTGGGCGCAGTCGTCGTCTTTCTCTGCATTTTCCGTTCCATCTTTACCTGTTGGTTTGTTTTCGTCCGCATTAAGTCTTTAAAACTTTTTCTCGCCACATACCTAATTAACCAACCATCAATACGATCGTTCGTATTTGCGAGTGTGAAGGCGGGCGTAATCCAAACATCACCTACTTTGTGGTTTTGAACCCTGTCGCTCTGGTTCGTTGGTCCAATACTACCTACCCCACGCTTTATCACAATCATTCTATCGCCGCTGTCAATGTCCGCAATTCAATTGTTCGCATAGCGATTGTTCTACATTGCAAGCGGTCGGCTTAACTTCTGATTACTCTTCCAAGATAACTTTCCAGCAAACCTCCATTGAGGCTTTGCGATGGCTGAAACAGCCTGATTATCGGCCAATCTTTGCAGCGCTTGCTCGACCTGCGCTGATATCGAGCTCGTTTCCCCGAACCTCCTGCTCTGTTTCCCGCTAGATCGTGCTCCTGTTTCCTGCGATTGTACAGTGTCCTGGACCCAGCACCTTCCATATTTGTCCGATCGGTGTAATTATACGACCTCGAATACCATAAATTGAGTCTAAGCTTTATGTTCACGGCGGACTCCCTTCCATTTGCAGGTTCAAACCCGTTTATCTCATCGACCAGGATTGTTTACAAACAGAAACAAGAAATAAAAAGGCTTGAACTCTTGTCTTAATACTTCGAGTGACAGTAGTGTCTCTTTTCCACGAATAGGTTCCGAATCATGGAGAACCAACACTTTGCCTTGAATTTGACTGGACCCCAAGGCATCCCCCAGCTCCTGGGCCCGTCACAGTCGCTTGACATACCACTTCAGTATGATCATCAAGCTGCTCTGCACTCTCAAGAAAATATGGACTTTCCAACTCCAAGTCCGATATCCGGGAAGGAAAACCCCATATCTCGGTTCTATAACCAACACGATGGGCCGTGGCATCCTTTGGGGATGTCCACCGAGAGCAGCAGAGGCCAGCCTCTCTTACCCAATGTCCGAGGCAATGACACTACCTATGGCCAAGGGTCGCCTAGCATTGCGCGATCTGAGTTTGATTCTGGGTATGGGAGCCTACGTCACCGTCCTAGTGTCACCAATGGCTCTGCTTGTGATGATGCTCTAGATAACATTCAAGACACTCAAAGCATTGCCGGAACATCTATCGCGGATAGTTCTTTCCATGGACCAGGCAATTGGCGACATTCTCACCCGACACCAGCCTACATTTCGTTAGACACTGAAATGAAATGTAATACATGCTCACAGGTCATACGCACTAAGTCTGAGTTCAAGTCAGTGCATATCTGTGTTTCACATGTCCGTTGTTGCTAACACATAGGCTGTAGGAAACACAACTCACGCCACACAAAACCTTTCAAGTGCTCCGTTGAGGGTTGCCCTCGTCGAGACCAAGGATTTGGTACAAAAAATGATCTGGACCGTCACAAGAGAAGTGTGCACCCGGGTAGTGAAGCAGATGGCGATCGCTATGTTTGCCTGGCTGGCTCCTGCGCGAGTAGAGAAAAGATTTGGCCGAGAGCAGACAATTTCAAGGCGCATTTAAAACGTGTTCACCAGAAAGAGAACGTGTCAGAAGATGAACTGGCAACATTTATATACAAGTTCGCACAGCCAATTAATCACCCCTTTACAAAGCTGACCCTCCTTTAGACCTCATCAGGGAAACGTGCCGCGAAACGTGTCGCGACCTCCCCCCTCTGAATTCGGCGGCACTGACTATTCAACTATTATCTATGAACAACAGCAACCCTGGCCTCAACCGTTTGACCAATCCCACAAATTGGACTCAGCAGAACTTTTTGACCAACGACAGGTTGGAGATCATCTCGTTTTGAACAACTCACAGCAGGACTTACATGATCTGAACATCTCATCACAATTAGTTTCCCGACAAGAATTATATCAATCGATTCCTGCGTTTGACACGAATACTAGGCATGATGGAGCCCCACCAGTCGGCCGATCGCATGACCAACTAGAGCTTGACCCGGCTGTACCTGACTGCACCACTACGCAGGCAGATGAAATGGACGAAGACGTCGAAGTACCCATGACTGAGGACCACGCGCCCGGCCGTCTCTCCTCCGTGTCTGGTAGGATGGAGCAATGTGGATCCCAGGATAACTCTATACTTACAACACCAGTTGATGATGAAAGTGACGAAGCATACGAGGGTAACTCAGATAGGAGAGCTCTTCGTATTCTCAAGCCTCGAGGACGGTCGCCTTCTGTTGAACCGACATCCCTAATTGATTGGAAGAACACTCCTTTGGTCAGGAAGGTCGTCGAGATGTTGGAAAGCCGCGGTATCCTGGGAACCGTCCTCGAACCTCTGGGATACAAGAAAATAGACTGTCAAGGACCTAATCCTCCTAAAAAAGAAGCAGAATCTGGGACATTTGATTTCGGTCACAAATGCTCACAATGCGAGAAGTGGTTTCCTCGAAGATGTGAGTTGAAGTAAGTTTGTTTACTTATTCCGCAACATTTTTTTATTACGTCTTTTACTAACCGGAATGTTTAGGAAACATGAAAAACGGCATGACAAACCGTATGGGTGCACTTTCCGAAATTGTGATAAGAAATTCGGGAGCAAGAATGATTGGAAACGGCATGAAAATACACAACACTTTACACTAGAGACATGGAAATGTATTGTGGATTTCCCAGGAGGCGGTGCCTGCGGGAAAGTCTGTTACAGCGAACCGCCATTCAAAGCACATCTCGCGGAAGAACACGGCATTCGCGATGACACGGGAGCCAAAGAACTGGTGGAAAGGGGCCGGTCAGGGCGAAATTGGAAAGATCGATTCTGGTGTGGGTTCTGCAATGACCTCATTGATGTACAGGATGATAGCATGCCAGCTTGGGCCGAACGATTCAATCATATTGACGAACACTACACGGGTAAGGAGCCTCGAGATATCAGTGAATGGGTAGAATACGACTCGTCGGAACAGGAAAAGACAAAGCCAAAGCAACAGGATTCGGTCAATATAAGCGAATACGGCCCTACCCCTCCGCAAACTCAACCGACTCCAGAAATGCAGCCGCCGCCCCGGAAATTAGAAGGGGTATCTAAGAACGGGTTTCGTTCAGGATCGAAACGCCAGCAGGACGAAAGCGGCATGTCCAATGGATCGAAGAAAAAGCCCAAGCAATTGTCGTCCGCTGCTGTATGGAAATGTGTAAGGGCACATTTAAAGTTCAGTTTAATGACTCTAAGCTAACACGATGTAGTGCCAATGTGGAGAGATTTTGGCTGATCTAATGCTGCCGTGTATGGAGATCCACTGCCAACACAAGCCGTGTCGTGGTTGCCAATCTTGATGGTCCGTTTGTCTTGCCTACCTCCCTGGCGGCCGACGAGTCCTTTTCTGTTCTTTTTATTTGATTGCTACGACGGTGGATGAATGAAGTCACGACATTCCGTTATATACCCTGATATAGACTATCTCCCGTACTCTCTCCTTTTGGAATGTTTTGGTGATACCCAAGTAAATTTGGATCACAAAACTTTGGATTACATAAACGGGCTCAGGTTACCAAGCCGAGGGGTCCTATCTTTTGGTAATACGGGAACAGGGGATACAAGGATCTGTGCCAGCTGGAACAAGACTTGTGATCATTGGTAATGACTGCTACGAACCTTAATGGGCATATGGATAAGAGATGATATATTTTGGAGTTTGGAGGGGTAGCTGTGCTGGTCAGTTGTTCAATCCATTGGCTTATGGTCATTGTGGAATACAGTTGGTACGACCAGCTTTATGGCCTTGAGACAGAATCACCACTCTTGTTTCTCTGATTCTTGTGAGGCAACTTGATCAAAGTAGAGATGATATGGTTATTGTGTGATTGGCTTGGGAAATGGCGTGTGAGTGGACAGCGGAGAGGCTCAACCTTAGTAGGGGTGTCGAAGCATCATTATGATCTAAACAATTGATTAGCAAGAACAAAGACCCTGTGATGCAAGGACACCTTATTGCGATGAATGCCGCACAACTGCCTCGACTACTTGTCTCATTCATTGTTGGGCAATCTCGATATGTGCTCCGTACAGTGCTATTTCATCCAAGGTGGTGGTTTGACAGCCACGTGATGGATCAATGGAGGGGTAAAACCGTGAGAATTGCAGTTGCCATTGGCTGTCATGGCTTCTTAGTGGTCCAATGGCGTGTGAACGACACTGTGTTCCTACTGTGCGCACAACAGAGTCTGGCCGTTTCCAGAACCTGGAAGGTGCTGCTGACTGGACTTTTAACTGGGCTCCAAATGGCAACTTTGTGGCCACCGCCTCTTTTTCAACTCCACCACCCTGATTCCTAAGTTATTTTCCATTTCTCACTCATTTGACTATTAAGTCACCTTGACGTGCACCCACTCGTCTATCCCTCGGGCTGCCATCTTCCTACACCGACTAAGACTCACTGAACCACTGCAGTACTCTCCGCAAACTTCCACAACAAAGACAAAAAAGTGTCTCGTTGCTGATCGACAAACCTAAACTCCCTCCAACCCAGAAGTTCATTTACCAAGACGACAACCCTGGATTCCCTCAACAATGGCACCAATGAGAAACGACAACAATTCGAGTAGTAGTAATCACTATGGCGAGGCTATCACCCGTCAGGTCGATGTCCTCGCCAGTTGCTACCTCGTCGACCCTGCCGCTTCGTTGAAGGGCCTCCACTACTGCACTACCGGGGCTGCAGGTGAGTCTCGCTCCATCACCACTCTCTCCCCTCGACGACATGTCCAAGACATGCATGCACCCACATCCACATACATACCAACCCATTTATCTATCTATAAACACGTGAATAATAGGCTGACATCACTCACCAAAAAAAAGGGGCCGAGTGGTATTCCTGAGGTCCCTATCTCAGGACTACCATCCCCTCCGACAAGTCCCCCCCTCGCGGCCATCACCTCGTCTAACGAGCTCGCTCTGCAACCCAAGCCCAAGAAGCGTAGCTCCGACAACAACAATCACATGATCAACAACCGCACAACCACTAGCCGCCGAGGGGGGGCGACATTTCAGATAAGGGAAGAATGTGAGAGATTCTTCTGTGAGACCATGAGCGCTGTGTTCCAAGGTGAGCGGAACACAGTCGGCTCTGGCTCCTTCTTATCTGGTGTTACAAACTGTGCGCTCACACCGCCTGACGACGAGCAATTCCCGCCCACGCCGCCTTCCTCGCTGCCGCGCGCCACCACCGCTACCGGTCTTAATTCGGCCGGAGTCGGAGGCGTTGGTGTCAAGGGGTGGATGGAATTTTGGGATTACGCCGGCGGTGCGAGCTTCCGAGCCTTTGTAGCCGAAGACGGTGAAGAGAAATCTTTATTCGCATTCTTTGATGCTGGACTTGTCGGCCGAGATCTCAAGCAAGCGTAAGTCTAGATATTCCCCTTGAATTTTAAATAGTATCATCCCCGCACTGGCCCCATAACTGATGACCATCTCGCCCCTACAGACTCCTTGCATTAATCGAGCTAGTTGATGTCCCACTGGGATGCTCCAACATCGTTATCTGCATGGATCGATCGATGCCCGAGGATCATGCCACGGCCTTGATGCGAAGTCTCCAGTGGGTCGGTTTCGAGCTGACAACTCTTGACCATTGGGCCAAAGGATTCGATGTCACCAGTGACCGGTGGTTCTTCATGGGAATGGAGGTTTAAACCACACATGTCCATGTCCCTTCGCACCTGTTTGTCTCATTGCATGGCGATTGTTTCTTGCATTCGATTCATCCATCGTTAGGGGGTTCATTTGCTAATTCACTTCTCAATCTCTGCTTCGGAGTTGGAGCCCATCATGCCACAATGCTTTCGACGGAATCAGGTTTCACTTGTCTGCTTTACAGTAATACAAAAACGGGACAACAGAACAGAGTTTCGACAAAAGCATTCATAGTCCTGGAGTTTTTCCTGGGCAAGGAGTAGAAAAGGCCTAATGCTATACTGTCAGGGTTGCAAAAACGAGACGCGATGAAAAGGAGTTCTTCTTTCCATTAGCACACGCACACTACTTGTTAGGTCTTCAATAAAATCACCTAAGCTGCCTGCCTCCCTATCTATCTATCCTGTCTCTCTAGAAACCTCTAGCAAAGCTGGACCACCAACGCCGTTGTAAATAGTGCTATGTCACATGATCAATGAAGTCAATGTCCCCTCCTCCTTTTGCCCCTTTTTAAGAAATCATCACAAATCGCCCTCAAATTTCCGCACCTCCAGACCCTTGGAGCCTAAGTAATCCTTCACCTGCTGCACGGTATACTCGCCGCGGTGAAACATACCAGCACCGAGCGCAGCATCGGTCGTCGTCTCACGGAAGACCTCCTCAAAGTGTGCCGGGTTACCAGCGCCACTCGAAGCGATAACGGGGATGCGCACGGCAGCTTTCACCTGGCTGATAAGCTCCAAATCGAACCCAGAGTTGGTCCCATCGCGATCAATACAATTCAGCAGCAGCTCGCCCGCACCCATGGCCTCGACTGCGCGAGCGAGTTCCACGACGTCGAGATCCCGCGTCTCCCGCCCGCCTTTTATCGTGCAGGCGTACCAGCAGTGCGTCTCGCCTTTCGGACCGGGGAATTTGGTGCGTATCGTGTTGTGGCGCGTTGCGTCGGCTGCGCCGGGGACGTAGACGCGTTTAGGATCGACGGAGACGACGACGGCTTGTTGCCCGTAGGCGCGCGAGATCTGCTCGATGGCTGTGTTGCCGAAGAGTTTGCCGCCGCTGCTGCTGTTGTTGCTGTTGCCGTCGCCGTCGGCGTAGTATTCCTCAGCGGCGAGGACCGCGTCGCTGCCGATGGAGACTTTGTCGGCCCCGGACTTGAAGTACATGGTTGCGATTTCTAACGCGGAGACTTTGGTGCCGTCCGTGTCGACTGTGTCACGGATGCCGCCGCCGATTGTTAAGGGCACGAACACGGTCTCCGAGGTTTGTCGCAGAACCTCGAGCATGGGGAGGTCGGCTAGGGGGCAGTCCCGGAAGGAGGTGATGTTGAGGAATGTCACTTCGTCGGCCCCTTGCTCGTAGTACCGCCGCGCGAGCTCGACGGGCTTGCCGAGGTTGCGCACGTTCCGGTCGGAGGATTTCTCGCGCACGTCGTATTGGTCGCCTTTGGTTACGACGAGGTCGCCATGGTCATTAGTGCGCACGTCTAAGCAGGCTATTACGCGCCGTGTCAAGCCACCTGTGGGTACTGGGCCGGCTACTTCAGTCCCCAGTGTGCGCTCGCCCATACCGTCGAGGAAGGATTTGATTACTCGCAACCCGGCGACACCGCTCTTCTCTGGGTGGAATTGTGTCGCGAGGACATTTCCACGTGCTACCGCGCCTACGAATGTCTCGCCGCCGTACGTACCCGTCGCGACGGTCCAGCCTTGGCTTTCGAGCTCACCGGGGATGTACGGCTTCTTGTACGAGTGGACGTAGTAGTACTTGCTCTCGGGCCGGAGGTCGAAGAGGCTCTTGCTGCTCGCGTTGGCGCTATTCCAGCCGATGTGTGGGACGGATTTGTCGTTATCATCGAAGCGGTCGAGGTACCCTTCTATAAGTCCCAGACCTGGGACAGTAGGGTCTTCGGAGGAGCCCTCGAATAACGCTTGCAGACCAACGCAGATCCCCATGAACGGTTTGCCAGAGTCGATGTGCGCGCGGATAGGACCCAGGTACCCCGCGGACGAGAGCTGAGATAGACAGTGCCCAAAGTGGCCGACGCCGGGCAGGATCAGTTTTTCGGCGTCAGAAATCTCGGAGGGGCTGCGGATCCATTCAACGGTGTAGCCGTTCTTTTCTATGGCGTTGACGAGCGAGCGGATGTTGCCCGCGACGTAGTCGAGGAGGTGGACTGTCGGCATTGTTCCTCTGAGATAATTTGATCTTTCTTTCTGCTTTTGTTGTCTCCGGGCTCACTTTGCTTTCCTTTATCTTTAAATTCTAACCCTATCCAACACGTGGGATGGGTGTAAGGGCGTTGTTTTAGAATCGGGCTTCGAAAGGAAATTTGCGACACAGACAGGAAATATCCAGAAGGAACTAGAGCTGTCATCGGATGACTGTTGTAAACATCGACTTGTTGCTAGGGGACACAAATAAATCTGGGAATTTCGCTGATCAGATCATCCGCGCTGACCTTGCTAGGACCATGGGGGAACTGGGATGCAAAGCAGGTAGCAATGGGTTGGGTGAATGTGCCTCCTTGTCGACTATAGTTTTTTTAGTTTTTTTTTTCTCAGGCCGAAGAAAAGATATCTGGACGAACAGTGGATAACGACCCCTCCAATTGTGACTCAAAAAATGTAGAGCTTGCCTGTCTCAAGGGTCCTATAGCGGAATCCCTAGTGGTGAGGGGCAGCAACTACCTAGCTGCAGGTGACCCCTCCACCCATTGACCCGTACATGTATCCGTAAGTGCGTAATTGCCGCTGTTGACCGCTTAATTTATTTCCATAGCACTTCTACCCCATGACGCAACGTGCTTTTTGTTCCTGATACAAACATTAAGTACAATCCTTGCTGGCACACCAGCCGTCTTCTTATTCAGAAGTATGAGATTACTTGGCGTGTGAATTGGACTCTGCCTTTGTGCTGCTGCACTCGGCTTTGAGGGTGATACCAACACTACCAAAATAAACTTACGGCTTATCATGGTGACTCGCGCAACGCGTCGATCTCGATGAGCGGCACTTCTTACGTCAAACCCAGTCGGAGCAGGCATGATGGCGGGTAGCGGCAGGGGCAACGAGGCTCTGCATCAGGCATCCGTGAGATCAGCAGCTTCATCTTTAGGATTGCAGAACCATCCACAAGAAGAAGATGAGTCTGAGTGGGAGTATGAATATTCAACAACGGAAACCGAGGTAGGTGTTGCCGTAATATCCGAACATCATCATCATCATCATCATCATTATCCTGACGTAACCACCCCAGACCTTCTACGTGACTCTGGATCTATCTAAAGACGACTTCAAATCGAAAGATCCCACAAACAACCCTTTTCGTTCCCGCGGCGGATGGCCTGTCTTCAAGGGAAGCGAGAACCTGCTCAATAGGTTGAAACATACCTCCAGCAAAAACAACAGCACCGACGAGAGTGATGATAACGCTGAAGACGAAGGGTCTGATGCTGATGAAGACCAGCAGTCGCAGTTTTCCGATAACAGATCTCGTGGTAGACCTTGTAGTCAGGCAGGAGGAACACAAGTGGCAGACGAAGACAACATCGCCAATAACAATCACGAGAAAGTCCAGATTCTAGAGCTACACTCCGACAACCCCATCATCTCATACAAAGGCCGCGTCTTCGAAGGTCGGTGGCACGAGAATCTCACGACTGAATTACTCATGACGAAACATGACGAGCACAGCGGACTGCCAGTACTGCGGCACATGGAAGATAACGTCGACCTCCTAGCCGCCAGCTGTGCACGCATCAACGTCACCGAAAGGGAACTTCAACCCAAAGACAGCCAGCGCATTCTATTGCATGACCACACCGACACGCCCGCCACTGTTCTGCCGCCCGTCGATCCTAAGGCGTCCTTCGAGCGCACGAACCAGCGGAATTTTCTCGCCAATCTTATTGCGTTGAAAAAACGTAAGGGCGAGACGGATGAGGTCACGGTCGTGGCACAGACGCAGACAAGGCCGCCGAGAAATCCTTTGATGAGGGGCCCACGGACGGGACGAAGGATTGCGGCGCATATGATCAAGCGCTTGTCCATGACTGATCCGGATGCTAGAAGACGGGGCCGGATATCGAAATTGGGGGGGAGGGGTGTTCTCAAGATCCAGGCTACGATAGAAAGGGAGGCCCGCGGTGGAAGGTTGAGAAAGGGGCGGGGTGTATCTACGCCTACTCCTGCTCATTGGGATGAACTCGAGGGTGCGAGTGGTCGTGACAATGATGACCTTGAGGGTATCGAAGAAGAGGGAGATGAGGATGAGAATGAGGATGAGTTCAATCAGGAAGAAGATGGAGAAGAAGATATGGACCCTGATGAAAACATGGATTACGGCCAGACTGGGTATCCTGATGAAGAAGGCGATGAGACTGCTATGAGTGTCGATGAGGAAGAAGATGACGGCCATGATTATGATGATAATGACAACGACGAGATGGATGAAGATTGAGTATGAACTTGTTCATGGGCGCTGGCTGGTTGGTCGCCATCTGAGTTAAGCTACACCCAACTTAGATCAGGTTATACAGCAGTCAATTCTTGATCGTAGCGGCGAACGCTTTTGTGTAAACCAAGTGACTACATAAAAACTCATGTAGTGTGAAATGAAATCATTCAACTTATTCAAGTTTGCTTTTCCAAACCGTAACGCCAGGCCGCTTTTTCTTTCCTGTCTTGCCCTCTGATTTACGCCTACCCAAATCCGTTGTGAGACTAGAACAGGTCGTCGATGCTCTTATCAGCATCTTTCTTGATCAAGTTCAACATGCCCTGCCGCGGCGGATTAGCTTGTCAAGACAGGCACTAATAATTTTCCCGAACCCGCGCGATGTAGAATTGGAAATAAAGGAAAGTCATGGGAGGAATTGCCCAGCTTTGGACTAATACCGATGTAGAAGAGACGATCCAATCTTCAGAAACAGAAAGGACGGAAAGGCAGACTCACCTCAGGCATCACCGGCATCCCATCCTCTCCCTTGACGTATCGGAACGGCATCTCCGTGCTCTCGTGCTCGTTGATCTTGAGGTCGGGATGATCTAAATACGGAATCGTCTCTAGGGTATCTGGTACGAGTAAAGGGGCCCGATGATCAGTAAAGTGACACTGGGAATCATCACTCATCACTCAACAGGGAGGATAAGTCCTAAAGGTCGATGACTAGACGCTGTACAGAAGCATAAAAAGTTTTTTCCAGAGAGGAGAAACTCACATTTCTCCTGAACAACCATTCTCGTCACCCGAACAGCCGTGTCCGTGGTCATTTGCACGGGGCCGAGACGGCGGCCTTCGAAGCCTTTGGCTCGTAATTCCGAGGTGCGATCTATCGGTTCATTTCATCAGTCGAGTGAAACTTCCCACCTTGATAGATCTCCTCATTCATTCTATGACACCCAGTAACCCCTCTTCGATTCCATCGTCGCAGAATCTAGGGATGGAGGGACAGCGAGGCGAGGGGGAGATACACATACCCCTTGGCGGATCATCACCTGGACCACGTAGTTAGCTTTCAGATGTCTCTTCACAAGAAACACATTCAAACCAATCCTAAAAAATTATATCTTGATGAAACCACAACCAGATCCTTCAAGTAGATAGAACAGATAAGTACGCATTTAAAACTCACCCAATATTCCCCCAAACAAAAAGACATCAAACCGCTCTCCATCCTCTGGGCCAAGATCACTGCCCGCTTTAGGATCCAAGAGGCAAACCCTCCCCCTTTCCTTCTCACTACCTCCGTAAATCTCCTCAACCCCGCGCGTCTCGCCGACAAAGGCCGGCTCCGCGGTCAACTTAGCCGGTAACCGGGCCTTGAGCTCCGTGGGCAGCGACGAGAGCATGAATTTTGACCCCGCGGCGCCGGTCTCGCGCGCTATGGCGGTATACTCGAGTTCGGACCAGGGACCTAGTTCCGGGTCTAGGTGCTCTACTATGAACGTTTTGGGGTTTGACATGGCTGCTTCTAGCCCTTTTTGGTCTCGAGTTGGCGTGAGAAAGGAATGAGCACAAGCAGGGCTATGACGAGGCGAGACTAAATTAGTATGATCAAGTTATATATAAAGGGTTCGATATTTAAAATCCAGTCGAGTGTTTGTCCAGAGTTGTTGTGGGAATTATCGGTCACTTCGACGTTGGTGTGGTGTGTGGTTCTCAGATCCACTCAAATCAAGCAGTGCCGGTGGTTTGATTGGGGCCCCTTCATTGAATTTTGGCACCCTCTGCTGCTCTACGGTGCTGGATTCCATCTCTGATGGTCTTACTGACAACTCTTAGTATCTTAGTCGTCTTAAGAAAACCTCCACATTTTGATAAGGCTCTGTCCATTAGAAAGTGAATGTGACTCTGTGAGAAATTTGTCACGCTGAAATCTCTATGAACACCATACTGAGGTTCTTCCTCTGTGGCATCGGCATGGAAACATCAATATGGTGAAAAACAACGTGAAATCTTCATTTTAGAGATACATGTACTCTGTAATCTAGAACGCCTGGCCGAATTACCACGTCTCATTTCCCTGAACTCCCGATAGCCCCCCATCAAAGCCTAAGAGATCACATAAGGGACGTGTAATAGTGATACATGAGAGCAAAAGAGTAAATAAAAATAGCCCCTGAGTCTCCAGTCCAAATCAAGGAACCGACTTCCGAGACTTCGACGACTTCGCAGGCTGCACACTGAGGTCCTTACTCTTGCGCTTCTTGTTCGGGCGACTAGCACCACCCTTAGGTCGATAACCACCGTCCTCGTCTCGTTTTCTCTTGCCCTTGACCGTACCGGTAACCGGGGCATCGTAACCACCATCCTCGTCCCAGTCCATCGCCTCAGCGGACTCCTTATCTTTGTCCTTGCCGCCGTCTTTCTCCTTATCCGCATCCTTCTCCTTGCCGCGGCCTCCCGTAGATTGCTTCGGTTTGCGAGAACGAGCACCGCCGCCGCCGCTGCTCTTGCGCTTGCGGCCATCTTCCTTATCACCGCGATCGTCTTTGTCCTTGTCCTTGTCCTTCTCGAGGTCTTGCAGGAAGGTCTTGGGCGCGTGCCGGCGGAGCCAGTTATAGACGCTCGTGGGGTTGCGCAGGGCGAAGTTGGCGGGTGTGTTTGTGTTGTTGGGCGTTCCGACGACTGAAGGAGCGAGGGTCGGCCGCCCTTTGATGCCCAGACGCATGTCGAGCTGGTATATGTACTCGTCGATGTCGTCGGCGTCGAGGAATGAGGTGGGGAAGGCAACGGAATCTTTGGGCTCCAGATCGCCGATAATTTCAGGGAAGCGCTCGATGTAGGCTGCATAGCTCTGGTGAGGAACCTCGTTCACGAGCTTTTTCAAAGACTTGGTAGGTTTATTGGTAGATTCCGAGGCGTCGGAATCTGTAGCGTCATCGTCCTTGTCGGAGTCTTCGTCGACGGTGAGATCTACACGTCGCTCGAAGGGGATTTGGGGTGAGTCGTTGATGTCCAGCAACAAGTCTAATAAGCGACTACAGTAGAGTGTCAGTGGTCGCTGTGCTTCTCAATGATGTGGAAATTGAAAGCTTACTCGTTCTCGACAGCCAGACGCTTCGCTGTGCGCATGGCCTTCTGCTCGACGGAATGCAGGTCTTCACTTTCGCGCATTCTCTGGTCGAATGTGATGCGCATCTTGCGGTACTTCTTCTTCCATGACTTGTAGGATGGTCGGGCCTCGGCGACTTGCGAGTCATCACGGAAAGAGTCGCGTACGTCGGGTTCGGATTTGATGGATGGTAGTTCCATCGTGTTGCTCAAGTGAGTGTGAGACTAACCCAGACAGAAACTTATTGAGTTGGTGGTGAATGATGGAACTGTATGGATTGCCGAGACTGGTGGTGATGGAAAGAGGATGGGAGATTGGAATTGAGAAGGGGAAGGGAAGGAGGGAAGATGAATAGATAATAGTGCGCCACAGCGAGGCTAGGGAGGGAAGGACTGGCGGAAACCACTGAAGGAAGCTTTTATTTAACAATGGAGAATTTTTGGGGGCTATGGTGATGATGTCGCAGTTTCTTTGGAGTACTGCCACGCTTATTACCCTTTCCGCGCACGCGTTCGGAGACTGCCAAGCCAAGTTACTTCACTTACCCGGCAAGCTGGTACCTGAGAGGACCCGCTGTATTATCCACTCAAGCCACTATTCCCAGAGAATACTAGAGCAGGTACTGCGAAGATGAACAAAGAGCACTTCAACTTTCTAGGATAGAAGGCATGTGTTTGAATAAGAACGAAACTTAACGAGAAAGAAATAACGAAATTAACTCCTGTGTCATATATATTCTTCTATATTGCCCTGTTTCTGCCCATGATTGGTATTTGCAAGCCTGTTGGCATTCTCAAGTATTATTGCTCAGCCCACATGGCAGAGAGTTTGACCAAGATTGCCCTGGACACACTTCACTGCACGCCTACCTAAGCTTAAGGGAAAATGGCTATCAGTCTGTGTTCTCATTCATCATCTCAGGTGTAATCCTCAAGGTAGAATTTTCAAAGAAGGTCAATAACCCAATCCTCTATCAGCTGTCAAATCAGGCAGCTAAGTGACCACTGTATTTGATCTAAACCTCTTCTCATGTCTAGGTAAGTAGTCAAACGATGGACCAAGAAGCCAGGTTATTGAGTTAAAAACATTCATAGATGAGGCATGTGCGGCAGAGGTGGCACGAATCCAACGGAAGCATTGTGTTAGGTAGGCACTCTCCTAACACACGCTCTTCAGATGCTATTTGGACGTTAGATAGAAAAGATTCAAGGGAAAAATCTAGCCATTTGATACTCCCTTTTAGCAGGATCGAAACACACATAGTCGTTCCTCACTATGTGCAAAGTGGACGTGTTGGCTAAGCTGTACAGCCTAGCGCCTACCAGCAGAATCGATCGCTAGTCGCGAAGAAAGGGTCGAAATGCCTTTGAACACCTTATACGGCTTGCACAGGAGTCAACCCATGCTCCTGGGGCATTGTGGAATGAACTGGGATGCTTCATTGCACTCACACCGCCGGGCCATAGGTAGTAAGTAGCCGCGCTATCTACGATTTACAAGGTAGCTTCAAGAGGGAGAGACAAGTGTCATTGTTGCTCCTACTGCATTACTTGTGAGAGAATAGCTCTGAGAAGTCATTGTAATGTGAGAGAGATAATGCCAGCAACGCCATCAACCAAGAAGTGGCATTCCCGCGGTCTACGACCATCGCATACCAGACTGTTAAGTCTTCTCTCCATCCGCCCCGGGTAGAAAATTTCAAGTAGATCACATGATCGGGATTCGGGAATATCGGAAGGGTCGGCGCTTGAACCTCGATCCCTTACATTCTCAAGGATGGTAGTCAGGCCACATGTAGTGGCGCAGCAGTCACTTTGCTCTTAATTATGAGCACAATGGCAAGTATTTCCGAGCCTGGCCCAGCTATTCCTTAGACTTGTCTGATTGTGTCAATCATTCGCTCAACATGAAGTATTTCCTCCCTCCATCCTCATCGAGTCTCCTTGGGCTACTCCTTACAGTGATTACCGACTGAGGTAGCACAGAATACCGCACCTTCTCCTTCAATTCTACGAGTATATCAACCATGGCAGACCTTCGCTCCGTGATGCAGGCTACGATCGACAGATTTGTCGAGAACAACACGCAAGCTGTGAAGCAAAAAGAAGAAAAGCTGTTATCTGCAGCGCTGGCTTCGAATTGCATCCGGATGTACCGCCCTCTATCATTCTCCCAACGTTATCCTCAGTTCTTCAAGCCGCAGATCTCCAACGCTGAATATGAGGCTCAGATGAGACACGAGCTGCAGACCATGCAGGACGTGTCGCAGAGCGTTACTAGGACTGTGATAGATACCGTCGGGTTGAAGGCCTCAATCGGGATTGAGAAGACTGTCTTCACGACCGACGCGAAGACTATTGTGGAAGTCATCTTGGATCTGGACTTTACTGAGGATGGGAAGCAGATCACTCAGGTGATGGAGTTTGTCGATACATACCAAAGTACCAAGGTTTTGGAGGAAATCCTCGGCAACATGGCATCTGCCCAGTGAGTCGTAGTCGTCTCGCAGGTCGCCAACAAGAACGACCCTATCCCTCTAAATACAGCGGCACCGGGAATCTACTGATGTTCAGGGGTTGGGGGAGTTTGCCGTGTATACATCCATTTATGGTTCTCCATCTCTCTATCGTTAGGTCGATGTGAAACCGTTGAATTGAGAAGGATGCGAAATCAGACACACCATCAAATTGCTATCGTTTCGTTTTTTTGATGTCTGTGACAAAGCTAGTTGTCAACAGCCTATATGCATATTGAAGATTGACACACCAACTAGGAATTAGGATTGCAGAGTTTGAAAAGAAACCGGCGATGCATACTGGACTAATATCCACTACGGGTGCCACAGATTGAACGGGCGGACTCGTTACCAGTTAAGTGCTTTCGAGTTTACCTTCCTGTTCCCCGTTGGTCCATACTCTTGTATACGATATATCCATCACTAGCAAGGGGCTATTTCCTTCAGTTCTTTCCAATACTGTGCCATTCCTGGAGTCGATACATGGCCAACAACTCACATCCGGGATGAGGATAACACTACAGTCGACAGGAAGCTCATCGAGTCTACACCCCTTGCCGCTCCATGCCATACGACTCTTTCCGGCTAAATCAACCCCTTGTTTGATAAAAATGAATGCGCAACTCGATACGATCACTAGTTTTTACTAGAGAGACACATTTCATCCTCGAACTCTCTCATAGCCTATCTAATCCCGAACGATAGCTGCAAACCGTTTCAAGCCCCGGATACCCCTTGCGAGATAGGGTCTCACGCCGTCTACACCATCAATGCATCAAAAACCCGCAGATTTCCAACATGCGATCCGCTTTACCACAGATTACAACATCCGCCTCATAAATCGTGGTTCTGGGTTCGGCTCTCTGGGTAAGTCTACCGGTGCACATTCTCTTGGATTGTAAACTTGCAGCATGGAAGAAATGAGTGTCATCAACTATACAAGCAAGTAATACGCTGGCCCTACGCTTAAGGCCGCCGCCGGAGCCGAGGCTATTAAGGTGTATCAACATGCATCTTCACACGGCCTCGTCGTCGCTCAGATGACAGCCTCAATAACACTTTCGCAGGCGACTTCATGCAAGAGCGTGGCCGTAGGCCCTTTGCATGCCGGTACGGCTTAAGTACGGACCAAGGGCTGGAATGGTAGACCATCACCGGAACAGGTACGTTGGTGGCGGCGTCAGAGACCAGCAATGGTGACCTCTTTTGGGCGTTGCGAGGCGGTAGATGAGGAACAGATGTCTGGACTGTAGATCTTAACTAATCGTCTTGTTCACATCAACCTTGCCGCGCTAGGATATACCTCCTAGGATATGACTGTACGTTGAATGACATGATTCCAGCTGACAGCCTGTGAAGGGGACTGTGTTGAGAGGGTGATGATTGAGGTTGGGTTTTCATCTTGCTGCCTCCCTTTACCTATTGCTCTTTGGTAGCAGGAGTGGTTTGATTTGAGAAGTATAACATCATGTATGGATCTCGACCCCTCCTTTGCTAGCCGGCAGATTTCACTATCCCTTTCTAATCGTGATGGCGTCAACTGTGAGACAGATAGCCGCAAATCATTCAATACTAATCCAGCCCCCGTACCTCCGGCCATAATGGCACGAGTACGAATATACGGACTATTCATATGTCCTCAGATTGAAGAAATCCCGCTCTAAATTCTCGATAAAGCTGACCCGAGGTTCGGATATACTGCAAAAATACCACTTCAACCGCAGACCGAGATACGGTATAAGCCTGTTATGGAGACTTAGGACAGGCGTTCAGACAAATGGAACGAGAATTCCTTTCACTTTAGAAGTTTTGTAAGAGGTTATGGAATATCCTCATTTCCTAAGCCTTTCATTCTATAATATTACTTAGTATACAATACTGCTCGAGTATAATGAATGCGCACTTGCACAGTGGACTCAACCTAGACGGCCCCTGACCGGAGCTGGCCGGGCCGGTGACCCCCAACTGCGGGCCGCCACCTCACCATAGTGGGGAAAGCGCAAACCCGAACCAAACCTTGCAAACCCCACCAACAGCCGAAGCACCATCTCGACCTCAGCCTCAACATTTGAAAAAACCTCCGTATTCTCAAAAAAACACGGGGGAGTTCCTAACCTCATTCATACAACTAAAGATTATATGCAGCGTACCCTGATAAGAAAAATGGCCGAAACCGCAGCAAAACGTCTCAAGACAGACGATGCCTCCGCCATCACAATCGGCACGCACAACGGACACTTCCACGCCGACGAGGCGCTAGCCGTGCACATGCTGCGGCGTCTCGCCCCATACTCCAATTCTTCACGGCTAATCAGGACGCGAGACCCGTCCTTACTCGCAACCTGCCACACCGTGGTCGACGTCGGGGGTGAATACGACGCTTCCCGCCAGCGGTACGATCACCACCAGCGCGGGTTCACGACGACGTTTCCAGGCCGGCCGACGAAGCTTTCTAGCGCTGGTCTGGTGTACTTGCATTTCGGGAAGGCGCTTGTCGCGCAGCAATTAGGTAACGGCAAGGGCGAGGATGATGAGGATGTCAGTGTTGTCTGGCGGAAAGTCTACGAGTCCTTTATCGAGGCGCTCGACGCGCACGATAACGGCATCAGCGCTTACGACCCCGCGGCTCTCAGTACCGCGGGTATTGAGAAGCGCTTTGCGGACGGCGGCTTCAACCTGGGCGCGCTCGTCGGACGGCTCAACGGGAACTGGAACGAAGAATTGCCATCTGATCCCGTCGAGGCGCAAGCTGCCGAGGACGCGCGCTTCGTCACGGCTAGTCAGCGCATTGGGGAGGAATTCGACCGCGATTTGGCGTATTACACGTCTGCTTGGCTCCCGGCGCGCGGGGTCGTCAAGGCGGCGTATGCGAAGCGGAAGTCATTTGATCCGAAGGGGCGGATGATGGTGTTTGAGGGCTTGTCTGTGCCGTGGAAGGATCATCTTTATACGCTGGAGGCGGAGGAAGGTACTACTGACGACGAGAAAGTCCTCTATGTGCTGTACCCCGAGAAGCCGACTCCGGGTGCGAAGTGGAGGATACAAGCTGTGCCCGTGAGCAAGGATTCGTTCGAGAGTCGTAAGGCGTTGCCTGAGCCGTGGCGGGGGGCAAGAGACGAGCAGCTTGATGAGATTACGGGTGTGCCTGGCGGTGTCTTCGTCCATGCTTCGGGCTTCATTGGAGGGAATAAGACGTTCGATGGTGCCAAGGCTTTGGCGGATAAGGCTTGCGCTTTCTAAATTCTGGAGGATCCAACAATCGACATGAAAGATTGAGAAGAGACTCAAGGCAAGGCAGCAGTCACGATATTGATGGGTGATGTAGATACAAACCAAAGAAAAGGGAAAAGATCACGGTACGGCATAGACAAAAAGCTGTTGTCTTGAAACTCTTGACTTAGAGTTTAATAAATCCAGTTCTCTTCTGATCCAACCTGCTCGATTGTCATTGAATGTGATATGCTGCATGGTGAGAACTTGTAGCTATAGCAATTGTGTTAAGGACAGGGGACAGGCGATAATATTATTGCCAGTAGCAACCATTATAGAAGCCACTGGAAAACTCTTCTCTCAAAAACAACATCACAGACTCCAGAGCAAAAGTATGGATTGTTATCATATGAAAAATCATTGTGGTATGTGTCAAGTAGCCGACCCGTAACGTCATACAAAGAACGGCCTGTAAAAGCCACAACATCGTATGAGGAAAACACCCATGCTTAGAAACACACTCGATCCTCAGTTTCCATTTCTTGCCCAGTTTGTTAGGCAGATAGATAGAAGAAACTCCAACGCCTGAAGAAAAACCATCCCAGGCCGCAAATATCTTGCTGCGTACATCATTCATAAAGGCTCAATCCTGCCTGTCAACCTTTGCCTGTCATCCTCTGCCCCTTATCCCCACGTGTCCGTTCGTTCCTCTTCCATTTAGTTCAGACCATCTTCAGTAGTGTGTGTATTGTACATCGTCCATGCTTCTTCTGTCACAAACGCCCGCGTGCCCTTACATAAATGTGCATATCATGCTTGTTTGCTTATCAACTCCGTGCAGACACCAAACTCAACGGTGTTCATAGCAGCCGTAGTAGCAGCTTTCATCCAGATACCGCTCATCTGCGGGGTATGCTCTGAGAGTCAGCAGTCGCATCATCGACAGCAATCTCGGCGTCTTGATCAGTCTTGTCGGTATCGTCGCTGATGGCACTGGTCTCGCTCTTGAGGAAGCTGCTCTCTTTGACGGGACTACCCGAGGCAACTCCATTGACGCCCTGTCCGCTGACGCCACAGCTGATGCTGGGGTGATGCTGGTGACCAGGACCGCCGTTGGAGGGGCTCGAGAGGTGGGGGATGTTCTCGGGGACGGGATGTTGGCTGCCGACGGCGGCTGTGTCGAGCTTGTCGCCCTTGCCGGCTTTGGACATGGCATAGTCGCCGCTGTCGAAGTACTTGCGCTCCTTGAGGTGCTTGGCGAAGTGGTCGGACTTGGAGGGGAGCTTGCCGTAGAGGCGGAAGAGACGTTGCTCGTCGGGGGTAAGTGACTGTAGTGTAATATTCATGGTTAGTCTCTAATGTTGCATATCTGGAAGGTGCGAGGTTGGGCTGGGTTAGGTTCTTGGCTTGGATTCTCTGTGGTGAACCAGAAATTCCAGGACAAAGGGAAGGCAGCAAAGAATAATTCTTCAATAATGCGCAAGAGTATGGGAGATCATAAATCGACTACTCAACAGCAGTATGTATTGCAAAAGACGTACCGAGATGTCAATCTTGTTTTTCTGGTGGGGGTTCATGATGGGCGGCGGGTGATATGGAGTCGAGGGAGAGAGGATGGAAAGAAGGGAGGTAGGGTGGAAAATGCACGCGCTAGAAGAGAGCGTGATGGTGTGGAGAAGAAAGAAGTTTATGGTCTCGACAAGGATGAAGCTAAGTATAAGTTCAGATTTTTGCTTTGACGGTGGTCTAGTGGTGGTAGTCTATTGTTTGTCTTGGGAATCGAGGAGATAGATGGTGTGGTGTGTGGTAGTGACGAGAGGTTGTTGCTGTGGTGGTGGCGGTGGTGGTGCTCAGTCCACTGATGAGGGGAGCAACAATTCGCTGGCCGGCACCTATAGCGGGGTTCTTATAGTGGTCTAAACACGGAATGGTGTGACGTACAAGGGGCCCTAGATCTAGCCAATCAGACTCCAGCCCTGTCTAAGGTTCACCATGGGGTCGAGTGACCTCAAAATTCAATTGCAGAGAGGCAGGTAGGGCAACGTCGATCTCGTCCCGGCATCCTTTGATTGATGGTAATTGCCATTTATTTCCATTTCGGGTGAAAAAATACCCACTGTTCCTTGAATCGGCTGATCAACAAATTGAGTCGATCCGCTCTTTCACATTGACTTGAACCACCTGGCTCTTGAATTGTCTATTAAGTAGGTAGGTAAAGAACAGACAGTTTTTTGATGGTACAAAAGCATTCGGTTCCTGTTCCTGCACATATCGTAAAGTAATTGACATCAAGAAGGCCGATTCTAGACCCTTCGCTGGCTTGGCATCTGTCGATGAATCCCCCTCATCCCGTGCGAGTTATCTAACCAGATGGGACCATGGTGATCTGACTAATTAGGCGGCATCGTACTATTCGTCCGACCCCAACACTATAGGCAATCAGCCTATCGGAACAAATGTCGATGCTGACCAAAACAATCTCTCCCCACATTGTCTCCAAATCCCAGGCCCTTCGTCATCCCTCCAACTTTTTACTACCATGCTCTTTACAAGATGACATACTGTCTTGTAGCGGTTGGTTCGTACCAATTGAATTGCAGTGGGCTATCTTGCATACGGCAGTCAGCATAGTGTATTCAGCCAAATCTCTGATGAAATGATCAGAGCTCTCCTTATCGTCGTATGTGATACGTACAAACAAACCCCTGGCATTTCCCATCTGACACAAACGTATCACTCCTTCGAGAACATGGATATCAGCGAGACAGGCTTCATTGCTACTATCTGATTCCCTATGTAGTGGTGATCAACCACGTGGCTTTACGAGGTACAGCTCTAGGAGCGAAGTGGTATCAAGACCTGTATTTTGAATGAAGCTAATCTAACGTATAATGTATATATCTAGATAAAAAGGTTAAAATAGAAAAGTAAATATTAAAAATAGATATAGCCCTAGAATAATTTAGTTAGTAGTATAAAAAACCTATATAATATATTTTTTTTTTTTTAAAGCCGTGTTTTTGTTATTTTTAAAATATTATTTATAAGGTTTTTTTTAAATTTTTGTTTTATTTTTAATTATTATTTTAATTTAGTTTTTAATTTTTATTTTAATTTTTTTTCTATTAAAACTATAATTAATTTTTGCTTTTTTTTTAATTTTAGCTAAAAATATTATTATTATATTTATTATATTTATTAGTTTTAATTTATTAATATTTATAAAATTTGTTAATATTTTAATTTAGTTAAATAATAGAAATTTATTTAAATTTAACGTTTTATAATATAAAAAACGTATTATAAATATTGATTTTAGCTTTAATTTTGTTATATTAATTAATTTTTTTTTTAATTATTTTAAAAATTTGCTTATAGCTAGTTTTAATATTTATATTTACGATAATTATTATTAATAATTTTATATACTAATTTTAATATTTTAATAGTTTTTATTTTTAATTATTAATATTATATATATTATTTTTAGCTATTAAATTGAAAAAAAATAGCAATTTTTAGTAAATTTATTAATAAATAATTATTGTTAAAAATTGTAAAATTAACGGAAATATTTTAATATTTATATTTCGAAAAACTAGATTATTTTTAAAATATAAATATTAGTTTTTTTTTTTAAAATACGTTTAGCTATTTTAATAAAATTATTAGCAAATTCTAGATTTATAATATTTTTCTAAATATATTTCCGTTTTTTTTAAATAGCTTTATATTATTTATTAATAAATTTTTTCCATTTTATTTAAGTTTTTTTTTATAATTTTATAATTTATTTTATAATAAAAAAAATTTAAAATTTAGTATTAATATATTTTTTAAATATTTTTAATTTACCGGTTTTTTTAGCAATTTATTGCTAAAATTAGTAATTTTTTTTATCTATAGTTATAAATATTTTAGCAAAGTTTTTTTTTTATTTTGCTAAAATATTTTAACCTTTTTTTAATATAAAAAATTGACTTTTTTAATTATAAATTTACAAATAATTTTATATTTATATAACTAAAATATATAAATTTTAATAGATATTTTTTTTAAAGTTTTAATATTTATATTATTTTATTTATTTTTATATAAAAAATTTATAAATTTCGGCAATATTTTAATAATATTTATTAAAACGGAAAAACGGCTATAGCAAATTTTTTTATAATAACCGGGTTTTTTATATTAAAAATATATAAAAAATCTATATAATATTTAATTATTAAAATACGAAATAAAATAAAATAAATATATTTTACCAAATTTATTAAAAATATTTTTGTTAATTATAAATATATATTTTTTATTTAAAATTTAATTATATAAATTATAAAAAATTTTAGCCTATTTATTATATTATAATTTTTTATTCAATATATTTTTATTTATAATAATATAAATAAAATCTTTAATTTTAATATATTTAATTATTAGTAAATTTTTTTTTTTAATATTTTTTATTATTTTAATATATATTAAATTATAAATAATTGACGTACGCCCACATGGGCGGCAGCCCTACCAGGGGTGGATGGAGATTAGATAAGCTAATTAGATTAAATAAAATAGCAGCCAGGGCCTCACATATCTATATAATAAATGCTTTTACGTATAGGGCCTTGTTTCTACATTTTTTTATCTATATTATTAATATATGTAATATTTATATATATACTTGTACTTTTTGGCATTATATTTTAAATAGTAGTTAGCGATTGTTTTTTTTTTTTTTAAGTTATTATCGCCGCGTTTACGTATAAACAATTATATTAAGTTTATTTTTAGAATATTTAATTTTGCGGCGTATGTTAGATTTCAAATTTTCGTAATATTAAAATATTTTCTATAATGTTTTTGTATAGGTATTAAATACGATATTTTTTATAATACCTTTATATAGATAGACGGTATTAAATACTTATTTTCGCGCCTTTAAATAAATTGCGAATACTTTAAATTTACTATATATCTCCGATAATTATATTCGGCAATAATTTATTAAAAGAAATAATTAATATAATTTTTAAATTTTAAACTTTAGCTAAATATTACTTAATTTTAGAAATATTGTCTTTTATAGTTTAATTAAATCTAAATTATAAAGCTACGAATTTACGACGCCAAAGTTAAAGTTTTTTTAATTATTTCGTTTTATATAAAGTAATAGTAATATTTACCTAATTTTTTATTTCCGAAAAGCGGAAATTTTAAGGCAGTAATTTAAAGCGGAAGTGACGACGAGCTTTTTTCTAATTTTCTCTACGCTATTTTTAAAAACATATTATTTTAATTGTAAATAATTATATTAATAATTTATAAATATATAACTATAAAATAGATACGTTTTTTATATTTATTATAGAGTATTATTTTAATTATTTATATATTAAATACGATATTTTAGTTTTTTTACTACTATACTATTTAAAACCTATTTATATTAATAAATATAGCTTCGAGCAAAGATAATTTTATAACGTTTAGAGCGTTTTTTCCTAACAATAGAGAATAGAACAAATTACTTGGTTTTAAATAAAAAACGTTCGGAACTTTAAAAAAAATCTTTTTTAATATTTTAATTTAAAAATAACTAGCATAATAACTAAGTAAAATATTATTTTATAAATATAATTTAATATATTTAAACGAAACCGATTTATTTAATATTTAAACTAGTATTTTTAAAAATAAAAAACGTAACTAATTATATATAATAAGCTACGAATTTTTTTAATTTTTTAATAAGCTATATTTTTTTAAAAATAATTAAAACTAACTTTGTTATAGTTAATTATTTTTATAAAATATTTTAATAATAAATAAAAAATATTATATAAATAAACAGAAATTAAATATATATAAATAGTAAAGTTTTTAAATAATTAAAGAAAATAAATAAATAAATAGTTTAATTAGAAAAAATTATAAATTATTTATAAAATCGCTATTTAAATCGACGTAAACGGAGTAAATATAATTTTAAATATTTATAAAAGCGTTTTGATATTTATTATATTAATTTATTATTAAGCCGATTTTTGGTAAAACTAAAAAATTTGTTTTAAAAACGCTAGAAAAATTATAATTTAAGCTACTATTAAAACGTTAAATTTAGCAAAATATCGATACGATAATAAAAAACGTAAGTTTTTTTATTATTGTTTTTATAATTAAATAGTTAAATTTAGCCTTTTAATATCCTATTATCAAATAATTTTTTTATCCAGCTGCTAATAAAAATATTATAAAATTAAATATATAATATATATTAATAATTTTAATAGCTTTAATAAAACCTAACGTTTAAATAAAACAATATTTAAAAAGAATAAAACTAATTAAATATTCTATTAAATTTAAAATAAAAAGTCTAATATAGACCGATATTTATAGCTTTTTAAATAGAAAATATTTAATACTAAGCTAAACGTTATAAAAATAGTTTATTATAGCTATATTATAACTAATATAATAAATTACGCTAAATTAATTTTATAAATAATATTTTAAATATATATAATACGTACAAAAAATTACATTTTTTTAATAAAAAAGCTTTTTATTATATTAGAAAATTAAATTATTATAATAAAATTTATAAAATTAAACGTAATAAAATCGATATATTTAATTTAAGTAAAAGAGATTTTTTTAATATTAGTTTTATAACTATAAATAGCAAAATTGTTTTTATAGATATATATATTTTTATAAAAAGATTAAATTTTTTTTTCGAAAACAAGATTTTAACTAATATAGCTTTATAATAATTAATTACGTTATTTTTAACTTTTTTCGCTAGTTTAGTTATATTATAATAGAATAATAAATTTATTTTTATAAAAAAAAATAAATTAAAAGCCGATAGTTTTTTAGGATTTTTCGAAATTTTTATAACAAAATTCTCGATATAAGCAAACAAAATAACTAAAAAATACGTAAATAAAAAAATTAATTTATATAATATCTATAAAAACGAAATATTTTTTTAAACTGTTTTTTAAAAAAATTTCGTTATATATATAAAATACGTATATTTTAGTATAATAATAATAATTAGTATAAAACTTTTATAATAATATAAACTATTATAAATTTGTTTATAAAAAAAATAATTCCAGTTTTTAATAATAAAACTATATTTATAAAATATATAAATTATATTATAAAAACTAAGCTTTTTTTTTAGCAAAAATTTAAAATATTTATAGAAATAAAAGCCGAAGCAATTTTAATTAATTTAAATATTTATATAATAGTAAATATAAAAATCGTAAAAACTATAAATATAATAGATAAAACGACAATAAATATAGCAAATTATATAGCAATAATTTCGACGATAAAAAAAAGTTCTAAAATAAAACCTTTTTTTAAAAAAAGAAAAGTAATAATAAAAAATATAATCGGGACTAACGTAATAAAAAACGGAATAAAAAGAAGAAAAATAAAATATATTTTGTTAATAACGCTAAATCGGATTTAAATAATAGAACTAATTTATTCTATTAATTTAATTTCGATAATTTGCTATTTTTATTAAATAAAAATAATAATAATATATATATTATAATTGATATAAATATATTTTGTAAATTTTATAATAAAACTTTCGATTTCGAAAATATTAAAACTAAATATTTAAATAAATATTTAAATAAGTTAATAAAAACCTTTTTTAACGACAATATTAATAATATTTAATATATATATTTATATTATAAAAAAAATTTTTTATTTTATAATAAGCTTTTTAATTATTTAAAAAAGGGAATATATATTTATAAAATAATATATTTTGCTTCGAAAAATAGTTATATTAAAAAAACGACATTAATTTCTGTCTTTAAATCTATTTGTTAAGTTTAAAAAATTGTATTTTATAATAATATAAAATATTTCAAAAATTAATATTTTTACTTAAAAATAAATATATAAAAAAGCTTAAATAAATAGTTTATTTTTATTTATTTTAATACTAAATTTAAATATTGCTTTATTTTTTGCAGCTTTTTAAAAGAAATTTTTTATATTATAAAAAAAATTATACCTAAAAAATTTATAAATATTTTAAATATTAAAATTAAATATTACTATAAAACTCGTTTTTTATTTTTTTTAAAAAAAATATAATTATAATAGAAATTTAATATTAATAAAAATAAATATATTAATCTAAGTTTTTAAAAAAAAAATAAACGCTAACATTTTATTAAAAATAAGCTTTTTTAATAACTATAGAACTATTATTAATTTTTTTAAATATATTTTTAAATTTAATATTGCCGAAAATTTTTTTATTAGCTTTAATATTTAGTTTTGATTTAATTTTTACGTTTAAAAAATAATTTTATTACAAAATATAATCTTTAAACCTGGCTAAATTTTTAATATTTTTATTAAATATATTTTTTTACTACTAAATAGAAATTTTATATATAAGTTTTAAAATAATAAATTAATAGTAATTTTAATTTATTTAAATATTTTTCTAATCGTTTTTATAATAAATTTTACGTTTAAAATAACTAAAATTTGTAAAAATATCCGAATAAATATTATTAGTAAATAAAAATATACTAATTTTTTTTGTTTAATTTATAATAAAATAATTTAAATAGCTATAATAACTATAATTATAGCGAGATTTTTTTTTATTATTAAAAATATAAATTTATTATTAGTTATAATATCGGTACCAATTTTATATAATATTAATAAAAATATATTATAATTTTTATTTTATAAAAAATATTTTTTAGCGAAATTATTTTTATATTTTTAACAATAGCTTTAAAAAAATATAAATTATATAATAACTAAATAATAGCTTATTTTAATTTAAATATAAAAACGCTATAAATATTTTTTTATATTTTAACTTTAGCTAATAATATATTTTTATTAACTAATAATAATAATAATATTTTAAAACTATATATATTAAAAATTTATTTAATTTTAAATATTAAAAAACCTAAAATCGATAAAAAAATTAAAAAATCGAATAGTTAAATTATTTATATAAATTTAACTAATATAAAAAAAGAAATTATAGTTTTATTTAAAAATATTTTTACAATATAAATAAACTAAAATATAATTTTAATATTTATTAATTAATAAATAAAAATTTTATTTATAAAAAAATAGTAAAACTATAAATTTAATAACCGTAGCTATTTATTAAATTTAAAAAATAAAGCTAAAATTAATAAAATTTTCGACTTTTTTTATAAATAAAACTATATAAAATAGGTTACTAAAATAATATTTTTTATATATTTTTGTTTTATTATATAATATATAATTAAAAATAAACTAAAAATATATTTTATTGTCGATTTATAATTATTAAATAAAATTGCTATATTAAATAATTACTTTTTATCGTTATAAATTAAAATAATTTAATTTATTAAAAATAAACTATATTTAATAATAATAAATATAAAATTTTTTTTTTACTAATTTAACGTTTATTTTAATTATTAAAATCGTTTTATAATTATAATATTTAAAAGTTTAGAAAAATTTAAAATTTTTATTATAGGTTATAAAAATTTATTAATATATATTTAATGCTATATAAATCGTTTTTTAAAAAACTATAATAATTATTACCGCGCTTTTATCGACAATATTATTATTTTTTTAAATAATAAAAAAAACTATAAACGATATCTATAGACGATTTTTTCCTTTTTTTAAAATAAAAGAATTTTTATTAATTTTTAGAAATCTTTTTTAAATTATTTCTTCGTCGATTTATTAAAATTCCGAATAAACGTTTTTAGCTTATTTATTATAAAAGCTAAATTAAAAGTTTTGTAAAAATTAGTATTTTCTAGTTAATTAAAAGCTTTCGAAATATATTTTAAATTAATAAAATAGTTGTAATTAATATTATTATTATATATTAAAATAATTGAGTTTTTTTAAAAATAAAAAACTAAACTTTTAGCAAAAAAACGATTTAAAAATTGTTTAAAAACGAAAAATTTAAACAAAAAAATAGCCTATATTAAATCTACCTATTTTAATTTTATTGAAAAAAAACTTCAATTTTTTAAAAACTGCTAAAATTTTTTAACTTAGTATATTATATTATTTTACTAAAACTTTAATAAAGATTTTTTTATATAATTAAATATTTTTTTTAAACGCAAATTTAGTATTATAATATATTATTTTAAAAATAGTTATATTTAAAATCTTAAAACTTTTATTTTTGCTATCTAAATTAAATTTGTTATATTTTTAAATCGATATATTTTTAGTTTTAAATTTAAATATAGACTATTAGAAATAAAAATAGCTTATATTATATAAGCTTATTACTATTTCTAAATTATAGTTAAATTTATTAAATAAATAATTATATTTATTAATTATAATATAATTAAAAATATTTTTAATTATATTAATTTTAATATTGCTTTTACAAATCGAGTAAATAAACGTTTAACGAATTTTTTAATTTATTTATTTTAATATAGTTTATAAATCTATTATTTATTTAAAATAAAGAATTTCGTTTTTAATATTTTAAATTGTTTAAAAATAGTAAATAATATTATTATAAATAGCAAAATTTAACGTATAGATAAAAAGTTTATTTTAAATACTATATAATATATATTTAAAACTTTTATATATAAAAATTTCCGAGTAAATTTTATTAAAAAATATTAAAAAAATAAGAAGTATAAAAAGATTTAGAATATAATATATAAAAAATTTAATAAAAATGCTGAAAATTTTCCTTATTTTCGCATTTTTTTATATTTAAAAAAAAACTGCTATATAATATTAATTAATAAAAAAAAATATAAACTTTATATACCAAAAAATTTAATTAATATATTTATAATAATAGTTTACGATAATAAATATTATTTTAGAAAAAAACGTATATTTCAAAAGTTTACTAAATATTTAATAATTTAGAAAATTAAAAAAAATTAAAATTTACGTAATTTATTATATAATATATTAGCTAAATTATAACGATAATAAGCTATTTATTAGTAATTATAAACTAATTAGGTTTTAAAACGCTAAATTTATAAAAATAATTGCTTTTAATTTTATTATAAATATATTAAATATAACCGTAAATAAATTAATATAGTAGTTTAAAAGTTATAACTATTTTAATTTTTTAATAATAATAATATATGCAATTTTTAAATATATTTTTTTAATATTAAATAATGCTAAATATAAAACGGAAAATTAAACTTAAATATTTGCTTAATAAATTCTATTAAATAATTAAAGTATATTTATAAAAATTATATATAACTACGATAATAAGTTTATTTCTAATTTTTAAAACGGATTTTAAAAAAGTTTAAGTTGTAAATTTTTAATAATAACGGCCTATTATTTATAAAATAATAAACTATCCGAAAACAAAAATCGGATAGTAAAATTAATAATATATTACTATTATTTTATATATTTAAATAAAAATTAAATAAATATATTATTTATTTTATAATAAAATTTAAATAATGCTTATTTTAAAATAATCGATTTTTTACTTTATAAACTACTATTTAGCTTTTAATTGCTTAGTTTTATTAATATTTTAATTAATATTAATTTAATAATTAGAAATATTAAATATTTGCAAAAAAGTCTACGTAAAAATGCAGAATTTATAATAAATTTTGTTTTTTTATAAAATAAATTTTATTATAATAAAAAGCATATTTTTATAAAATTTAATTTAAAAAATAAAGTCTATTTATAATTATATAAAAGCTATTATTTTCCTAGTAACCTTTTATATAAATTTTTACAATAAAAGGCAAGATTTTTTAAAATTATATAATAAATTAAACGCTTTGCTTATAAATTAAAATTATTAAAAAAATAGAATATTTATTTAGTTATTTTAATTATATATTTTTTACCAATATTAAATAGCATTAATTCATTTTATTATATAATCCTAGCTTTTAGTTTTATAGAAAACGATTAACCGAACTTTAAAAAAAAAAGCAAATCGTTTGAAATAAAGTATAATATAAAATATTAATTTAATTATATTTATATTAAATATAAATATTTAGTTAAATAAAAATAGTATAAATATTAAAATAACTAGTAATATAATAAATAATAATTATAAAATATATAAAATATCGTAGAAAAATACTAAAAACAATAAAAAAGAAAACCTTCCGTTTTTAAATTCTATATTAAAAAAACCTTAAATAAATAAAAACAAATTAATAATATAAACGCGTTTAAACATAGCTGCAATTGTTTATATAGAATAAATCCAAATTTAGATAAAAACAAAAATATATAAAACGATATATAAAAAAGCCTATAATATAATAAACGGCACTATAAAGATTAACTTTATTGTTATAATAGCTTATAAAATACGAAATAAATAATATATAAATACTAGAAAAGTTATACTACATATATAGTTTATTAAAAGCAACAAGTCTTTTTTCGTATAGCCAGCATTTAACGTGCGTTTATATGGGCAGCAGCCCCACCAGGGGTGGATAGAGATTAGATAAGCTGATTAGATTAGATAAGATAGTAGCCAAGGCCTTATACATCTATATAATGGGTGCTTTTGCGTGCAGGGCCTTACCTTTACACTCTCTCATTTATATTATTAATATACGTAATATTTATATATATATCTGCACCCCTTAGCACTATGTTTTAATAATATTATTTATTTTTAAATTTTAGATTTTATAAATAATATTATAATATATATAAAATTTGCTAATTTTTTAAAATTTATATTTATTAATATTAATTTTAAAAAATTGATTTTTTTATAATAAAAAATAATATATATATTTTTAGCTTAAATTTTAATACTATTTTTTATTATAATATTATAAAATTTTGATTTATTTATTAATTTTAATAGTTTTATATTATATTTGACGTTAATATAATTTTTATAATTTTTTTTGTTTTAAATTTTATTATTTTTTTAAATATTAATAATAAGTTATAAATTATTAAAATTTTTAATATTTATAAAATATTTTATTTATTTTATTATATATTTTTAAATAGTCAATTATTTTTTTAATATTAATATTTTTTTAAAAATATCGTTATAATATTATTATAAAACGAAATTTAAAACTTTTTTAATTATTTAAAATATTTAAATTAAATAAATAATAAAAACGCTAAAATTATATTTTTATCTTTTATTTAAAAAATACTATATTTAAAATTTTATTATAAATATTATAAAAAATTCGATATTTTTATTTATATAAATTTTTTCTTTAAATCAAACTAAACCTATTTATTTTCCGTTTTTTTAATAAAAATAACTTTAATATTTAAAAATAATAAAAAAATTACTATAAATTCGATATTTATTATTACATAAATTTTATTTAATATTAAATATTAAAATATAAAAAAGTCTATAAAATATTACGTTATAAAAAACGTATATATTATATAATTTATATTTTTAATAATATATTTAATAATTATTAATAATATCGTTTTATATTTTTTAATTACGTCGTTATTTTTTTTTTTTCGAACTATCGAAACTTTATATTATATAGTTTAATATATATAAATAAATTTATTTTTTTAATTAAATATTATTATTATTATTAATTAAACTATAGAGCCGATTAAGTATTAGCGTAGCGCTATAATTTATTTTAAATTAAGGCAAAAATTATGCCTAAAACTTATATATATTATAATAATTGTTATAGTATATATAGGCTTAAGCCGGATTAAATATTTTACTACTATTTATAGTAATATTATAAATTTATAATATTTATATATTTGGATTATTATTTTTTAGCAAGTAGTAATAAAAAGAAGGAGATTGCCTAGCGTTTTTAAAACGTTTTTAGAGGTATAATTATATAGCGCACCGTTAAATGCGCCCTTTTGTAGGCGTTTTTTATACTAGTTATCCCTTTTCGATATATTTTATAAACTTTTTTATACGCTTTTAAGCTATTTTAATAAACGTATTATAATCCTTTTTAGTTTAGTTTTTTTCAAGACGTTGTAGGCGTTTTCTAGTTTTTTTAATTTCTATTGCTAACTTATATATAGGTAATTTATTTATTTATAAAATTTATTATACTATAAAATAGGCGTTTTAAAAATTATTTATAGCAAAAACGTAGTTATTATATATTTCGAATAGCTAAAATATTAATAAACGGTATAATAACTCTTTTTTATTAATTAGTAAAATATAATATAATATTATATATTTTATTATTTTATATTTAATAGTATATTTATATAATAGTATTAGGGTGCTAAAAATTTTAGTTTTATATAAGAAAATTACGAGATCTATTTTTTTAATATATATTTAAAAAATAACTACTATTTTATGTTTTAGTAGTTTTTTATAATATTCTACGGGTTTTTCTATAAACGGCTTTTTAATAGCTAAATATTAGTTATTTTTTTTATATTATTTTTGCTAATATGTTTATTATTTATTTATTATAGTTTTATTTATTATTTATCTATTAAATTAATTATCGAAATATATTATATTTTAAAATTAAAGTTTTTTTAAAATATCTAGCTTTTCTTTACGGCGTCTTTTATTTATTTAATACCAAGCTTATTTATATTTTACTTCGTAAACGATTTTAGCTATTTTTTTGGCTACTTTTCGAATTATTTTTAAATTATTTAATATATATATTTTCTATTTAAAGGATACCGTTTAGGCGTTTAAATAAATATTTAATAGTAAGATCTCTAGTTCTGTTTTTAAGTGGCGGATAGGGGTTGTTTTATATATATTTAGTATCTTTTTAATATATTTTTTTTAGTAGCTTTCGAAATTTTTAATAATATTTTTAGAAATATTTTCGTTATTAAAAGAATATTATATTAATATATTATATATTAAAATACTTTTTATAATCGATATATATAATTGTTTAATTTTAGTAATGCTAGTTTTTTATATTAAGTTTCCTAGTTTTATAATTACGTATTTCTAAATAGTAAGCTTTTTTTTAATATATATTAGATATATTTTTTAGCTTATCGTACGTTTAAAATATATTTTTAAAAAGCGTATTTTATTATTTAGCACAACGATTATTCCGAAAAACGTTAAAATATTTATATAGCCTATTTTTTAGCGCGTAAAATAAATTAGTTTACTTTTTATAAAATTAAATTATATGCTGTAATATTACGTTTATAAAATATAAGTTTTCTATATTTTCTCGAAAATTTTATAGTTTTTAGCAAAATCTATATTTTTTATAAAAATATTTATATTATTTATAAAACTAACTATTATTATTTTAAAATATTTAGTAAATTTTTTATAAAATAGCGTTATATAAAGTAAAAAAAAAATAAAAAATAGCAGTAATTTTTATAATATTTTAACCGTAATCGGGTAAATATTAAATAGTTTATTATTAAATTTTAAACGTACTATATATTTTATTAAAAAATTTTTAAACTACGTAATTATTTATAATAAATAGTTTTTTTATTATATTATTTATATTAAACGTTTATAATTAATTTTGTCGAACGTTTTTATAAAATTAAGTAAAAATAGAAAGGCAATATTTTTTTATTTTAGTATTTCTTTTACTACTTTTACTACTATTATAATTATTAAATTTATAAAATATTTTTATCGATTGTTTATTTAGCCATTTAAAAATAAATAATATAACTCGGCTATTTTTATAATACGGTTATAAAAAGCTTTTTTAAATATTTTGCTTATTATGCTAATAAATAAAATTAATTTTTAATTTCCCGATATTTAATATATTATTAGCGATTTTTCTAGTTTTAGTATTACGATAATTTATATTTTTCGAAATATCGTTAAATATTAAGCAAACCGAAAGTTTGTTTAATATAAAATTGCTAAATATTATTATAATAATTTTTCGTAAACTTTTAACAAATTATTTAATAATAAATTATATTTCGAAATTTTTTAAAAAGCTAATCTATATATTAAAACTATAATATCTTTTATAAATATTTTTTAATTAATTTTAAACTTTTAGTAACTATTGTAATTTTTTAGGCGTTTTAAAATATTATTAATATTTGCTTATAACGATAAAAAAAACTGTTTTATAAGTTTATCTACTCGTTTTTTATAAATATATATTTTAATAGATCTATTAAAAACGTTACGTAGTAGTAATATCGACGTTATTTCTGTTTTCGGTTCGTTTAATAATTGTATTTATTTTACTAAAAATTATAGATTTTTGGAATTTTTTAATATTTTCGTAACTATATAGTACTAGGTATATTATTTTATATAGCAAACGGCATTTTTAAGCTTTTTTAATATCGTTGTAAATGTTTTTTAGGCCCGTTTATTACATTTTTCGTAATATTTTTTATATATTTTAAATACTTTTTTTTATAGTTTTGCGATCTTTAATATATAATAAAAGCTTTTAATATTGCTGTTTATCGGCGTTTTTAATAAAATTGTAAAACTAGCGATTTTTATTAAAATAACTATAAATTTGTTATAAGTTTTGTCAAGTTTTTTAGCGTTTTTAAGGGGTTTTAAGCTTTTAAATTGTTTTTTTATTTTAGCAAGTATTATTATAGCATTTATTTTTAGCTAATTTTAGCTTTTTACGGTTTGTTTTATATTTTTAAAGCTATTTTAGTTATCTATCGTTATGTTAAAAGCTTTATAATTTGAATTTTTTTTATTTTAAATTTTTATAATAAATAATCAACAATATTTTAGATATTTAAATATAGTTTATAGTCGAATTTTTTTGTTTTTTTATAACTTTTATTAGTTTTCTTATCGAAATATATAGTATTAAATTTTATTATACCGTAAATTCTAAAAGTTGTTTAACGTTTTATAAAAAACGTTTATAAAAGTCTTAGCTAAGATTATATAAATTAAAATTATCGATAAATAGATAACGTTTCGATAGAGATATTTAAAAAAAGCTTTTAAAAATATTTTTCTAATTTTTACTTAATAAACTTGGAGAATATATTGACTATATTATGATTATATTATTGCTATTTTTGATTTTAACGTTTACTTAGTTTTGACTGTTTTTTTAAAAAGTTTTTTCTAACGCTAATTATATATTAATATATAATACGATTTTATTATTATTTTAAATAAGTTTATAATTAGTTAATAAGTAATATAGATTATTTTATTACTATATTAGTAGTTTTTAAATAGTAATAAAATTATAATTTAATTTTTATAATGCTTTTTTTGTATTTATTTTAGATTTTTTTTTTTATTTTAATAAGCTATATTAATTATTAATTTTACGATATATTCTTTAGTGTGGTTAGCGGCTGTTATTTTAGATAAGGAATTTGTTTTAAAGTTTTTAAAGAATCTCTATTATTTTTATATCTTTTTGTAGGGGATTTGGTAATTTTATTAAATTTTATAAACATAGTAGAAGCTGTTATATTATTAATATAATATATTATTATTATGACTTTTTTGTTAATTTAAAATCTTTTAAAATATATAGTATATATTATTTTAGTGCGTTTTTTTATTTTTATGCTTTTGTTATATTTTTTTTTTTTAAATTTTATAACGGCTTTTGTAATTATAATATTTTAGTAATATATTGTTTTATTTTATAAAGTAATAGTTTTTTTTTTTAAAGTACCGCGTTTTTGCGTAATATTTATAAATAGTTTAATATTAATAATAGGCTATAAAATAGCTATATTTATAGTATTTAAAGTACTATTTTATTTTTATTTTTATAATATAAGGTTTATAGTTAAAAAACTAGGTTTTTTATAGAAAATTTTTATTTATAAGCTTTAAAATTATTTATAAAATATTAATTTATAGGATTAATAAATTTATGCGTATTTTAAAGTTTTTGGGGGGCGATTTTTTAGGTTTAATTAAGTTAAGATATATTATTTTTAACGACGATAATAGGATTATTTTATTATTTATTTTTTTTAAGCAGATTATTGACAAATTTTTTATAATAACGGCAATTTTTTAACGTTATATTTCGGCTTATTAATAGAAAACCTATATTATTTATTTGTTTTTTTCTAGCATTTTATTTTTAAAAATAACTACTATATTTCTATTCGGAAGTTTTTTAACTACAATTGTTTATATATTTTTATTTATTGCGTTAATAATATTTACGATTTTGAAAAAACGGCGCTTTCTAAATATTTGCGGTATATTTTTTATTTTTACTATTATTTTTCTATTTTATCGAATTGGTAGTACTTTTATATTAAATATTTATTAGTAAGTTTAGGTAATTTTTATAGCTATGGCTTAGGTTTAAGTTCTAGTAGCAATAGATACTAGTATTTTATTTTTTAATTTATTAAAAGTATTATTAAAATAGCAGTAAATAATAGAGGTTTTAGCAGTAATTTTAGTTATTTTTATAGTAATACATTGTTTAATTTCGACGTTTATATATTAAAAAAGCTCCTAGGAGGTTTTTCGGCGCTTTTTTGCTTATAAAAATTAGGTATTGTCTTTTTTATTATTCGTAGCTAAATAAATAATAAGTTATAAATATTTATTAAATAGCTTGCTTATTTTGGCAAAATCGTTTACGGTAATATTCGAGTTTAAAGGTTTGTTATTACTGTTTTTATATATATCTTTAGGTAATTTTATAGGCGTATTTATAAAGAGGTTTTCTATAGGAACATTAACCGCAGCGCCGCGCGCTGCTTCCGCTATTTCTGTAGGATCACTGCTTTAAAGAGCTTGAAGTTATCTTTCAAATAATAGTAATTATTATTGATTCCAATACAAACTCGCCAAGTTATAGGCAAAAGTTTAAAATCCAATTTTAAATCTTTAAGTCAATTAAATATTATAAAATTTTAGTTATTAATAAAAATAGAGATATTTTTGCTAACTTTTTTTTAAAATTAGTAATATTATTTTAAATTTATTTCTAAAATATTTTTATTTTTATTTATTTTTCGATATAAATAAAATTGTAATTATTGGTTTTTTTTATTTAATTATCGAAAAAAACTTTAACCGAGTTTTTTTAAATAATATAAATATATTTATTTTAAATTTTTTTAACTTAAATTTTTAAATAAATAATTATTTATTAATATTATTTATTTATTAAAATTATTATAAAAGTTTAATTTTTTTCGAAAATTTTTTAATTATTAATTATTAAGCTTTTTAAAAAAATTTTAGTTATTTTTTTATTTAAAATTATTTAATTAAGTTTTATAAAATCAAATATTTTAAAAAATACTATTAATAAAAAAAGTAATAAAACTAGAAATTAAAAAAATAATAAAACTAGAAAAAAATCTAGCGTTAAACTAAAATAATAATTTATATTTATTTTATTATTTAAAAAAACAAAAACGTTATTATTATAAATATAAATAATAATAATTATAAGATTTTTTTTTAATATAATATTTAATATTATAAGTCTAATTTTTTTAATATATATAATTAGTTACAATATTTTATTAAATTTTATATTATAAAATTAAAATAAAATTGTTATTTAATTAATTATAAAATTATTTATATTAATTAAATTAATTATTATATTTATTTAATTAAAAATTATATTTAGGTTTAAAAAATTTTTAAAATATATAATATTAAAAATCGATATATTTTTTATTTAAAAATATAAATTTAATTATATTATATATAAAATATAATTTAACCTAGTTTTAAAAATTAAAATAAAATAAAATTTACTATAAATAAATTTAAATATTTATATTTTAATTATATCGATAATATTTTAAAATTATTTTTAAATTATTTTATTATAAATTTTAAATTTATTATTAATTTTTTTTTTCTTTTTTTATAACTAAAATTTTATTTATTAATAATATTTTAACTAAAATAGTTTAAATAAAATTATTATTAAATTAAATAAAAAAAAACAGATTTATTATTAATTAAAATAAAAAAATTATTAATTAGTTTATTATTTATATTTAAAAAAATAAAAAAATTAGCAAAAAATTTTATAATAAATAGAAAATTACTAAAATTTTTTTAATTTATAGAATTTAAATTTATAAATTATTTATAATTTATAGGGTTATCGTTATTAAAATCGTTAAACTAATTTTAATTTATAATATTATTATTATTTATAAAATTTTATTTTATTATAGTTTTATTGTTTTAAAAAAAAATCGGCTATTAGTATTATATTATTTTATAATAATTTTATTTATAAATTATTTTATTATTATAATTTTTTAATATTTATTTTATAAAGATTTTTATTAAAAAAAAGCTTTATTTTTTGTTTTATAATATTATTATTAATTTTTATTAATTTAAATATAGTTAATTTAAATTTAAAATCGTTTTTTTTTATTAAAATATTTAAATTTTTCGGTAGATTTTTTAAATTTTTTTTATTTATTAAAATTTTATTTTATTAATATTATTATTAATTTTTTTATTTTATAAATTTATTTTAATTAAAGTTTTATAAATAAAAAAACTTATTAATATAATAAATATTATAATAAATATCGTAAATTTGCTATTTTTTAAATATTTAATTAGTAAAAAAATTTTATAAAAAGCTTTTTTTACTATAAAAATTTATTATTCTCGTTTATTTAATTTTATTAATATTTTTTTTAATAGCGTTAAATTTTTGTTTAGTTAATTTTACTATAATTTCGATTTTTTTAAATAAAATATATAATTTTTAAATTTCTATTTTTAAAATTTTTTTCGAAATTATTTTAATATTATTAATAAATTATAATTTTACGATATTTAAAAATCTATTAAGCTTATTTTTAAAAATAAAATAATATAGTAAATTTTTAGCTATTTTTTTAATATAATATATATTATATATTAAGCTAAAATAGCTAATATATTATATATTTTTTTATTATTTTTATTAAAATTATTTATTTATTTTATTTTATAATATAAAAATAATTTTTTATTATTTTTAACAATTTAAATTTTGTTAAATTTTAATTAAATTTATATAAAAAAGTTATTAATATTTTATTTTATAATTATTATAATTTATAGTTTATTTATAAATAATTTAAAAATATTGGCCTTTTTTACTTTTATAAAATTAACTAAAAGTAAATTTTTTAATTTATTAAAAAAAGCTAGTTCGTTTTTTTTTAATTAACTAAATATTTTGGATTTTTCTAATTAATAATTTATATTATTAAAAAGGTTTTATTTAATTTTAAAAAAAATTTTTCTTTTCGTAATAAAATAAAACTCGTAATTATCGTTATATTATAATTTAATAAAAAAAATTAATTTATCGTAAATATATTATTTAATTTTATTTTTTTTATTTTTATGAAATTTGTTTTTTTTAATATTATATTATAAAACTAAATTATTAATTTATTTTATTTTGCGTTTTTTTTTATTAATATTATTCTTTTTATTTTGCCGAATAATATAAAATATTCTTGTTGCTATAAAATTTTTTCGCTTTTTTTTTATTTTTTATAATATTTTTTGCAAATTTATCTATATAAATAATATATTTAAAAATTTGCTTTTTTTTATTTTTATCGGCTTTTTTATAATTAAGCCGACTTATTTTAAACTATTCGAAATTTTTAAATTATATATAATAAATTTGATTTTTTTATATAAAATTTTATTTATTTTAAATCTTATTTATTAAAAAAAGTATAAATATAAATTATTTTATTTTATTTAAATTATATAAATAATTTATAGCTATATTATAATATATTATAATAGCTATTTATTTATAGTTTTTAAAAATTCGATATATAGAAATTTGTTTTATAAATATATTAAAATTAATAATTTGTTTTAAATTTATAAAATCTATATTTAAATAATTTTTGCAAAATTTTGCTAAAAGATTTATAAAATTATTGTAAATATTTTAAAATATTTTTAGTATAAAACAAATATTTTTATTATAATTAAATAAAAAAATAGTAATTTTTAATATTTTATTATTTTATAAATAAAAAATATAAATATATTTAAATTATAAATCGAAATTACCTTTATAAATATATTATAATTTAAAAACTATAAATCTATTTTTTAAATAGAAAAATTTTTTATTTATAATAAAAAATTAGGTTTAAAAAAAAATACTTTCGAATTTAAATTTTATTTTTCTAAAATATTTTAATTTTGTTAAAAAATAAATATTTTTTTTATCGATTTTTAAACTAATAAAATTTAAATAATTATAAATTATTTAATTATTGCAAAAGTTTTACCGTTATTATATTTAGTTTTATATTATATAAAAATAATTTATATAAAAAAATAAAAAAAATTTACCGAAATATATTATAATTTAAATATTTATTTTAAAAATATTTTTATTTTTTTTTAATATTAAAATATAATTATTTACATAGTTTATAGTTATATATAAAATCGATTAAAGCTTTATAATATCGTTTTTTTTAAAATAAATCTATATAAAATATTTCTACCTAATTAATTAAAATAAAAATATAATTATTTTATCGTCGTTTTGTCGTTAAATAAAAACGATTTTTTTACCGATTTTATTATTAAATTAGTAAATTATAATTAGATTTTAGTTAATAGTAATAATTATTATATTTAATTAAGAATTTTTTTTAATATTAATAATAAAACTTAATTTTTGCTAATTAAAAGCTACAGAAATATTTTAAATAATATTATTATTAATTTAATTGTTATTAAATTAATTACTTTTATTATTAATAAGCTAAAAATTGTTTAATTAATTATTATTATTAAGCTAAATATTATTTATTTATTTATTATTATTAAACTAAATATTATTTATCTATTTATTATTATTAAATTAAATATTATTTATTTATTTATTATTATAAAATTAAATAAAAATATTATTAACTATAGGTTTAAAATTATTTAATAATTTGTTATAAAATTAAATAAAAATATTATTATTAATAGTTTAATTTTATTAAGCTTTTTTTGTTTTTTATTTTTTATATTTATATTTATTTTTAAATATAATCGAAATATTAATAAATAAATTAAATTTTTTAGCTATTATTATAATAATTTAAGTAAATTAAATAGTAAATTTAGGTAATTTTATTATAATTTTATTAAAAATCTTTTTTTAAATAATTTTAATAAAATAAAAAAAATATTTTAGTTTTTAAACTTGTTAAAAAAAAAAATTTAACAATAATTATATAAATTAATTAAAAAGTTTAAATATATTAAAAAATCTAAATAAATTAGAAAATTTAAATAAACTAGTAAATTTAAATAAGCTAAAAAATTTAAATAAACTAAAAAATAATAGCAATTTTTTAAAAAAACTTATATTTAAAAACTATTTATAAAATTAAAATATTTTTAGGAAAAATTTTAATTTAGACTAGAAATTTAAAAATATTAATATAGATTTTATTAAATAAAATAATAATTAAAATAATTTTAATTTAAATAAAAATAATAAAATAAAAAAAATATAATTTTACGTTTTTTTAATTAAAATAATAAAATAAAACTAATAAAAATAACTAATAATAAAATTTAATATTTTATTTATTATAAAATCGGTAAAAATAAAAATAATTATTTAATAAAAATGCAAAATTATAGGTTTTAAATAAATAAATAAATAAACGATTATATATAAAATAAAATTAAATTTAATATAAAATATAATATATAGAAAAATATAATATATAAAAAAATTAATTTTAAAATATAAAAATAATATAGAAATAAAATTTAATATTAAATATTAAAAAAATATAAAAATAATAAAAATAGTTTATTTATTTATATATAAATAATATAAATAATAGGCAATAAAATATATTAATTATATCGATATTTAGTATTAAAATATAATAATTTTTTTAAAAAAAAGCATATACTAATAATAATATATTTTTTTAAAAATAATAATTAGGAAAAATATTTTTTTTTTTACTATTTTATTTAATAATATTATATAAAATAAAATTAAATATTTTAATTAAATTTAATAAAAAAAATATTACTATTTTTATTTAAATTAATTAATAATAATATTATTTAAAAAAAAATTAAAATAATTCGTTATTTAAATATATTTTTACGTTTTTTATATAAATAACTTAAAATTAAATAAATAAGTTAAGTTTAAAAAAGTTTTTTAAAAATAGTATATAATTTTCTTTTTAAATTATATAATAAATTTAGCGTTGAAAAATAAAATTAGAAAATTAGTTAAAAAAAAAAAAATAACCGTTAATATTTTTATTATTAAAATAAATATAGTTATTAACGTTTTTTTTTATTATTTAAAAATAGGGTATTCTTTATAATATTACTATAAAATTAAAAATATATTTTTTTATAATAATTTTACTAATTTTTAAATAGTTTTATCATAATTATATTAGCAAATTTAGTAATATAAACGAAGTTTTTTATTGTTAGCTTTTTTTATATAAAAATGCTCCAATATTTTGTTAATAAAGCACCTTTTTTTAATTTTTTTTTAAAAAATAATTTTATTAATTTTCGGCTATAATCGATATTATTTATTAATATATATTAGTTTTAAATATATAATATTAATTTTTAAATTTTATTTAAGCTAATTAAATAGTTTAATTTAATAAATTAAATTATCGATTTTTTTGTCGATTTTAAAAAAGTTAATAATTTGGAATATAAATTTAGTTTAATAATTAAAAGAATATTTTAAGCTATTTAATTTAACAAATTTAATATATATTAAATTATTCTATTTTAAATAAAAAAATAAAATATATTTAATATTATAGACGATTTTTATTTTAATTTATATATAAATTATTATATTTATTACTTTTTATTTTAAAATTTATTATAAAATAATATATTTTATATTTAAATATAATATAATTTTAATTAATAAACAAAATTTAAGTTTTCGTTTATAGAATATAACAAAAAAAATTTACTAAATTGCAAATAAAATAAATATATTTAAATAATATATAATATATATTATATAATTTTTTTAATTAAAAATATAATATTAAGTTTTAAAAACTATTTATAAAATAAAAATAAAAGTTTAAATAGCTTTTTTAATATATTTATTAGTAAATTAATAATAAATTTTTAATATTTATATTTTAGTATTTTTTATTTTATATAATTTTGTCTAAAAATTGTCGATAAATTTAAGATTTATATTTAAAATAAAACTATTTAAAAATCCCTAATTTATATATATATAATATATATATTAATTTATTTAATCTTTAGCTATATAAAAATTTCTATTAATAATATATTTAGTAATATTAGAAATTTTATTAATTATTAATAAAATTATATTATTGCTGTTTATCGAATTTAAAAAACCTATAATAAAATTTAAATATAGTATTATAAAAAATACGATTAGCTTATTTATAAATTAAAAATAACCAAATTTAAGAATATAAAATAATTTAGCTATATAATAAATAAAATAAATTTTAATATATTTTTAAATATAATATTATATTTAATAAAAATAAGTAATTTTTTGCAAATATTAATAAATATAATACGTTTTAATATATATTTAATTATTATAATATATATAAAAAATTTTATTTTCAAATTTAACTAAAATAGCTAGTTTTTTATAACTATTTATTATTATATAAAAAAGTTTAAAAATAGGGTTAATTTAAAAAAAATATATTATTATAAAAAGATTTTTAAAGTTTGCCGTTAAATTTTTGAATTATTAAAATAAATATTAATAAATTTGCCGAAAATATCGATTTTATTTTAATATTTTAATAATATTATTATATATATTATTTATAATATATAATTATAATATTATTATTTTATCGAATTTTTTTAAATAAATTTTTATTTAAATATTTACAATTTTATAATTAATATTTTAAATATATTTAATAGTTTTATTATTTATTTAATTAATTTTTTATTATTTTTTAAATTTAAGTATTATATTTTTTTAACAAGCTATTTTTTTAATAATAATTTTTATATAATTTTAAATAATTTTATTTAAATAAGTTATTTTTTTTAAAATTTAAATATACGTATTATTAAAATTATAAACAAAATTATAGTAATATTAAAATTAGGTTTTATTATTATAATTTTTTTTTCGTTTAGTTTTTTAAAAGCTGCAATTTTTTTAAATTTTAACAAAATATTTATATTTATAAAAACTTTGCTAAAAATATAAATAATTTTAATTTAGTCGGTATATTTAAATAAAAACAATTTCTAGTTTATAAATTTACTAATATTTTTTAAAAATTCCGGTTTTTTAATAAATAATTATATAATAATACTATAGTTTATATATACATAAATTTTACTATAATCGAAATATTATATCTATTTTTTTATAACTTAAATAAAATTAAAAGTTTTAATTTTGCAAATATTAAATCGAATTTTTATTTATTTTAAAAAGCGAAATAGAAAATATATAAACTATAATTTGCTATTTTTTTATTTTTATATAAAAATTACGTTTATATTATTTTTATAGCTAATATTAATTTAAATATAAAAAAACTTAATATAATTTAAAAAAACTAAAATTATAATATTTACTAATTTTTATTTTAATATTTTTTAAATTTTAACTATTTTTTTTTAAATCTTTTTAATATATATTTTTAATATATAATATAATTTAACGTTTTTTTTATATTAACGTTTTTCGATATTTAAAATAAAAGCTTTTTATTAATTAAAAATAAAAAGTTTAAAAAATAAAAAAATTAGTAATAATTTATATAAATAAATAAATTTTAATTTTATTAATAAATATTATAATATAAAAAAAATTATAAATATATTAACGATAAAAATTTATAAAACTAATATTACGTTTTAGATTTTTTAATATTTTTAAAATTATTAGCTAAAAAATAGTTACGATTTTTTTTTCTATTATTTTTATATTTAATTTAAAAATTTAATATTTAAATATTTATAAACTATATTAAACGAAATAATATTTAAAAAATAATAAAATATAGCTTAAATTTTTTAATAATACAAATATAATATCGAAATATTTAACGTATTCTTTAATATATTAGAAAAAAATAATAATATTATTAATATAAACTAAAACAAATTATTAAAAATAAATTTATAATATATATTTTATTTAATATTAAAAAAAAAACGGCAAATTTTTAAATTTTATTACAGTAATTATAAATATTTTATAATTTTAGTAAAAAAATATAAAAATTATTTTATATTTATATTTAAAATAAATCAGCTATTAAAACAAACTTTTTATAATATTTATAATAGTAAAAATAGTTAAATTATAAAATATTATTAAAATATCGTAAATCGATAATTACGTAAAATTTTTTATTTCGTTAAATTATAAAAATAAAAAGAATTATTAAGTATAAATAATTTAAAAAAACTTTTTTAACTATTTTAGTTTTTATTAAAAAATTTAAAATATTATTTATAGTTTTAAAAATTTTTCGAAATATTAAATAAAACTTTTAAATAAAATTTAAAAAATCGGCATTTTCGATTTAATTAATTAATATTTCGATATCGTTATTAAATCTATTTAATTTTTTATAAAATAGCTAGCTATATTTTTTAATAATTACTAAAATATAAATATATATATATATTAATTAGTTATTAAAAATATAAATATTAGATTTTTTAAATTAGTTTTTTAAACTTCGAAAAATTAAATAAATAGAAAAAATATTTACATTTATATTTATTATTATTATTTTTATTTTTATTTTTAAATTTATATATATTTAAAATATTATTAAATAATATTATTTTTAATATAGTTTTTAAATTAGTTATAAAAAAATTTTTTATATTAATATATTTTATAACTTAGTTTTTATAAATCGTAATTAGTGAAAAACTAAAATTAGCAAATCTATAATTTTTATTTTACTTTAATAATATTTTATTTTTTAATAAACCGAAAGATTTAAAAATAGAATTAAAACGAGAAATTTTTTTAATAAAATAGCTATTAATAATTAATAATATATTAAAATATTTAATATTTAAAGCTATTTTATATTTTAGTAATATTTTGTAATTTTTTACTATTTTAATTGAAATTTTTGTTTTTTTGCATAGTTTTTTTTTTTTTTAAATTATACTATAAATTTAAATCGTTTTTCTAAAATCGGCAATAATAATTTTATCGTTTTAATTCGAGCTATTTTATTTAATTTATAATTAATATTTATATAAAAAAATATATATTAAAAATTATCGAATAATAAAACTAGTTAATTAAATAAAAACGTTTAATTTTAATTTATAGTTTTTTATTTTAATTTAAAAAATTAATAAATAAATCTATTATTTATATAATTTAAAAACTTTTTTTTATTTTATTAAAAATAAATTTTCTATTAAAAAAAGTTTTCGGATATTTATTATATATTTTATTATATAAAATATATAAAAATAAAAAAAAAAGAAAATATATATCGAAATAAATTTTATAAAAGTTTTTTAAAATATATATAATAGTTTTAAAATAAAAATAGTTTTTTTATTTATATTATTATTTTTTAATAGTATATATATATATTTCGATATTTCGGCCTTTTTTAGAAAATAATTTTCGAAATTTAATATTTTATAAAATATTATTTAAAATTATAAAAATAATAATATTTTTAATATATTAGTTTTTTTATTTAAAATCGATATAATATATAATTTAAAAACTATATTATTATTATTAGTAGAAAAAAAATATAATATTAAAAATAGTATTATTATTTAAATGAAATTTAACTAATTTAAATATTTAAATAATTAAATATATAAAATTAATTATATGATTAATAATAATATTACTAAATTTAAAAATTTTTTATTATTTAATTAAAGCTAATAAAACGTTTTTTTGTAACGTTTATTTTTTTTTTTTTTTTTTATAAATAAAAATTAATTATTATTATTTTCGTTATTATTAATATTATTATTTTATTATAATTAATTTATTTTAAAAACGTTTAGTAAATAAAAATTATTTATATTTATATTTTTTAAAACTTTTTATTTATTAATAATTATAGTTTTAATTTTAATTTTAGGTTTTTTAATATAAATATTAAATTAAAATTTACTATTTTTATTTTAAAAATATATATATTATTTAAATTTTTTATTACTATTTTTATTAAATTGGTTTTTATAATATAAATTATTATTAGTTTTAAAAAATTATTTATTTTTAAGTTTATTATTATTATTTAAATTTTAACTAAAAAACAAAAATAATATAATTATTTCAGTTTTAATATTAGTTATAATTATTTTAATTATTATAATTATTATAATAATTACGATTATTTCGATTATTATAATTACAATAATTATAATTATTTTTATTAAAATTTTGGCAACTAGACTAATTATTATTATTTCGAAAAATTTGATTTTTAGCGAATTTTTTTTTTATATTTATTATTTTTACTTAGTTTTTTAAATTTCATTATATTATTAATTATTATAAATTTTATACTTTTTTTAGTAATTTTTTTATAAAATTAAGTTATAATATTAGTTTTATTTTTATTTAATTTAATTATATTTTTAAAAAAAAAATCTAAATTTTTATAAATATATCGAATTTGCAAATTTTTATTATCGAAATTAATTTTAATATATAAAATAGCTTTTTTATTAATATATTAATTAATTAGTATAAAATTTTCGATGACAAAACTATAAATTTGTTTTTCGGCTTATTTTAAAATAATTTCCGGATTTTCGATAAATTTTTTTTTTGAAAATTTCTAAAAAACTATTAAAATTATCGAATAATTTCTATTAGCAAAAAAAAATAATAATTTTTTACTATTTATTATTAGAAAAGTTTTTATTTTTTAGTAAATTTAAATAAAAATTATATTTTATAGTTTTATTTCTATAATAATTATAAAAAATTTATAAAAAATTAATATATAAAAACGTTAGTTTTTTATTTTTAAAATAAAATAATTATATTTATAATTATATTTAAAATTATAATTATAGCTTTAAAAACTATTAATATATAATTTAATAAAAATATATTAATAATAATTTTTATTATATAAATTATTATTACGATAAAAGTTCTATTTATATAAATTATTATATTATTAAATATTATAAATATTACCAAAATTATTATTTTTATAATAAAGCTTATTTTAAAATTAGTTATTATATTTTTAAATATTATAAAACTAACTAGTTTTTTAAAATTAAATAATATAATAATAAAAAATATTATAATATTAAATAATAATTATATTTTTTAATCGAATTTATTTAGAAAAAAAATTTTTTAATTTATTATTAAAATCTATTTTATATTAAAAGCTATTTATAAAATTAATAAATATTTATTTTAAACGTTTTAAATTTATAAATTAAAATAAATAATTATAAACTTAAGCTATTTTAAAAAAATTTTTAAGTTTTAATAAATAATAAAGAATAATTTAATATTTTTTTTAGATTTTTTAAATTATATATATAATTAAATTAAAATATTTTTTATAATCTATTTTTTTAATTAAAATAAAAAATATAATAATATTTTAAATATAATTTAATATAAAATAAAATTAAATAAATTTTTTTAAAATTTTTTTTTTTTATTACAACGGGGAATTTTTTTTTTATTACAATTTTAAATATAAAATAAAATATAGAAAAAAATAAATTTATTAGTAATTTTTTAACTAAATATATATATAATTTATTAAATAATTTTTCTATTTTTATAATATTAATTATAATATATTAAATTTAAAAAATTAATAAATTTAAAAATTAATTAATTAATATAATATTATATATATTTAATAAAATATTAAATATATTATTAAAATAAAAAAAAAATAATTAGAATAAATTAAAAAAAAGCAGATTTTTATAAATATAAAATAAATTAAGTTAATCTTTTAATAAATTTAAATAAATACGATAAATTAAAAATAAAATTATAAAATAAACTAAAAAAAAAGCTATAGAAAAATTTAAAAATAAAACTAGTTTTTTTAATTAAATTTAAAATAGCTAAAAAATAAATTTTTTAAACTAAATTCGATAATATTAATATATTAAAAATCAATATTAATAAATTAAAATTAAAAATTATATTAATATAAAAGATTCAATTAATATAAAAAATTAAACTAATATAATTTTTTAATTTAATATTTAAAAAAAATTTGTATAAATAAAATAGTTAAATTTAGCTAATTTTTTAATTTTAAATAATTTAATTTTAATAATTAAATAAATTAATATTTTTTATTAAATAGGTTTTGAAAAAATAGCTATTTAATAAAAAATAAAATTTTAAATTATATAAAAATAATCGTTAATATTATTTATTTAAAATAAAAAAAAAATTAATATTAAAGTTAAAATAAAAATTAGTTTTTTTTTATATATATTAAATTAATATATAAATTAATGTAATTTTTATAATTTATTATTAAAAATTATTGAAAAAGTCGTCGAAAAAATTTAAAATTATCGCTAATTTTTTTTAAAAATTCCGGTAAAAAAACTTTTAAATCTAATTTTAAAAAAAAATAAAACAAATTTTAATAATATTTAAATAATAATAACTATAAAAAAAAACGATATAAAATTAAATTTATTTAATAATAAAATAGAAAAAAAAAACAAAACTAACTAATAATAATTATTAAAATAGATTTTAATTTTAATATTAATTTAAATATAGTAAAAATTTAAATTATTATAATATTTATTTTTTAATTTAAATTTCTTTAAAATTACGAATTAAATTAGATATAAATTTTTTTTATATATTTTTAAGCTAATTATTTTTTTTTTTTTTTTTAACTATACAATAGTTAAATAAATAAAAAAAAATAGAAAAAAATAAATAGTTAATATTTAAAAAATAATTTAATATATCGATATTAGTAAAATTAAATAAAACTTATTTTTATTTAAAAATAAGCAAAAATAATATATATATATATTAATTAATATTTATTAATTTAAATATTTAATATATATTAAAAATAAAAAATTTAACGATTAATAAAAGCTAAACTAATTTATTTCCGATAATATCGAAACTTAAGTCGGTTTATATCTAAAAATAATATTTTCGAACTTTTTCCGATTTTAGCTTTAAGCGGTTAATTAATAATAAAATAGTCGAAAATATTTTATAAATAATTACTAGCTACTATATAATAGTAATTAATTATATAATTTTACGAAATATAATTTTAAAAGCGAAATAGTATTAAAATTTATATTTTAAATAAAGCTAATTTGACGTATAATATATATGTCTAAATAGAAGGGTTGGAGTGGAGAAGTAAGTATTAAAAGTAGATGTAGCCCCGGGGTAGTTTAGTTAGCAGTATAGAAGACCTACGTGACACCTTAACTTGTAAGCTGATTACCTACGTCTCGGTTGCCAAGCTCGATAGTGCCAACTTCCTGCCAGAAAGATCAATATTCTTGTAGTTCTCATGCGAACCTTCAGCACAATATCCCCCCTTTGATTGCTTATTCAATGACCAGAGAATGTCATCCAGAAGGCTTCAAATTTTCTCTGCCAATCCAGTTTGTGCCGATCCATTGTTGTCATTGTGAAAATCGCATATCAATTGGGCAGCTTAGGAATTATAACGGCCGTTCATCCATCTTTCATCCCCCTGCTATTCATCCAATTAGCTGAGATCAATGATAAAATGAGACATATATGGGAACAGTGGGCTGAATGAGGAACAATGCGGGCGAGAGAAGCCAGCATACCTTTCTTTGATCGCATCATAACTGTCCTGCTTGAGAAGACACCAAGTACGAGGAGTCTCTTCAGCTTAGTGTTTCACGTGAAAGGCCGATTGGAACCGTAAAACCTCATGACAAGGAAAAGCTCAGTCGAAATAGGTAAGAGTCATGGAACGAGAATGCCGTTGACAGTCGAGAAACTCCGAGCACAATAATACCCTGGTGAATGGGAGTACTCCTAAGACGGAAAACGTGACGAGACGAGAAGGCATTGTGAATCAGAAAAGCCTCATCAGACAAAAGCTTTTGACATAAGAGAAAAACTCAGGAAGTAGAAACGTTCATGAGTAGTGAGGACATAAGGAATCGAGGAACCCTCTGCTCAGAAGAACCTCGCACAGTGAAAGCCTTCGCCCGTTGAGAAGCTTGATGAGACGAAAAGGCATTGTGAAAAAGAAAAGCTTCATCAGGTAGGAAAGCCTTTGAACACGAGAGAAAGACTCTGGAATTGGAGATTTTCGTGAAGCGTGAGAATGTTGGGAAACCGAGCAACGTGTGACTGGAAAAAAGCCTTAACAGGTCGTCAAGGTCGTATGAATTGATTCTTTTGTAGGTTTTTTTTGCTTTTCAATTTTTTTGGGCTTTTGCTCATCTTTGGTGTAGGGGTTGAATTCTCTGGTATCTTAAGACGACATGATCGCAGTCATGATGGATAAGATCAGAGAAACCTAAAAGTAAGGACGAAAGACGTGACAGTCCGAATGAAGGATGTGTAGAGGAAGTCTCAGTGAACGAACAAGAGGTCTGGTTGGAGAGGTCTCAAAGTAGCGATGAAAGAAGTCGTTGAAGGAATGAGACGAAACAGTTGGCGTTGCAGAGAGAGAACGAAAGAAAGAACTGGGCCGTAAAATCTCCCGTAAGTCTGCTGGGCAACTCAAAGATCTCCGGGATGATGACGCGAGTAGTTGAGACGAAACCAGTATGTGGCAGCTCCAGGAAAAGCGAAGTCGATGTCCACAACCCACTTGACAATAACTGGCCGGCGTGCAAGGGCTTGGTGAAGGCGAAACTCAGTATAACCGAAACGTTCTTGCACATGATGCTTGTACACTTTCGTGAAGATATCGTCGGCCACGTCATCGAAATCCGCAAAGCCAAACTCGTCACGCTGGTAGTGACTTAGATCGGACGGGCAGTTCTCGTTGGCATTGAGGGTTGGCATTTGGACAACGAGAAAGACTTCTGCGAATGCCTCCCATGCGTTGTTGTCAGTGTTCCCCTGGCTTAACCCAAAGCATGGCAAGCTGGCAAGCAGACAGTTGTTCGACCACAGAGGCGCGGTCGGATCAAGCCTCTCGCTGCAGATCATGAAAGCGACCTTCTTGGGCGGGCCTTGCTGAAACTCAGGCGGTGCGATGGTGCCGTGGAGAAGCTCAATCACATATATCAAATCCTTAGCAGGTCGAAAAGTAATTACTTCTTCGCGAACACGACGAACAGCTTTACTCATCAGTTTCTGCTGCTCCTCACGTGATACTGGAAGTTATACATCCGCCGGAAACATGAGCTGTTCCCACTCAACGGTTGGCATCGTGACCCACAACTTCTTGGCGACCCAGCGAGCACAGCTGCTAATTCCGGCCAGCTCGAGATCTTGCGCACGGGTGATGGTCTCGTTGCGGCCCACATCGAGTGTTTCCGCGGCGATTGTGGCCCAGCCCACGGGCATAGGGTAGAAGTACCGCCGTCTGCGGAGGATATGGACCCGAGGGCCCATATCCTCCCAGAAGGCCTCCCAGACCTTAGTCTGGAGCTCCTTCGGGAGAAGGGGGAAGAGTGGAAAGGTCATCGTTGGGGCGTTTCTACTAAACTGAGAACAAATTAGTGCAAATTGAACAATGGACACGTAATCGTCCTATAGTAAATAGTTACGTTGTACTTGATGTCAGAACCGGCGATGAACTACTTACGAATCGGCCTGGGCAACGGCAAGAGTAGACGAGGCACTAGAACTCGATAAAACGGCTCGTAATTACCTATAAAACGCCGATTAGAAAGGTAATAAACGTGGTATCGGTTAATGCTTTTTACTTACAGCTCCTGCTAAGAAGGAAGGGGCAAAGATCGTGGTGACTTGAGACAAGAGTGATTAGCGTAGGTTCAAAAATTGGTAAGCACAGCATGTTAAACAGAATGAGCTAATATTAGATCGTTGGGTAGGAGGCAGTTGCACTCACCGGTGGTCTTCGGTTCGGGGTGGCACTGCCGAAGCGTAAAAGCTCGATAGAACGAAGTTAAGAACCTGAATAAACGCCGGTTAGAGAGGTAATAATCAGTAGTTTCGTCCGATGTTCTCTGCATGCTGGTAGGTAATGAAGATTGAAGAGAGAAGGTGCTGGTTGGAGACAAGAGGACGAACGGAGGTTGAAAAGAGAGTAGGTACCGCACATTGAACGATCTCAGGGCAGGTAGGCATTTGGTTAGGAGCAGAAGCACTTACAGGTCGTCGTGGATTCGGGCAGGAAAAGTCGAGGCGTAAAACTCGAATAAACGTGGCGTAGTAACCTGAACTAACGGTGATTAGAAGAAGACATGATTCACAGTTTTCGTCTGGTTTCTCTTACTCACAGCTCTGGCGTGGGGGAGAGGGAAGAATTGTTGACAAAGAGGAGAGAGATCACAAATTTATAGACTACTTGGGGTGGGTGCTTTCTCTGGTAGGTGTAGCATGTAAACGAGAAATGTAAACGAGACAGGGCACTTGCCAAACAAAACGGAAAGACAAGCTTGTAGACCAAATGTCTCTAGACTGCACCCGCCTTGAGTCATGCATTCTAGGTATTCTGCTTACGAAACTGGAAGACTACCTAGCAAAACTACTACCAGAGTGCTCTCGCCTTAAGTGCTACGTATTGATATAATCCATAGATGCGAAATTGGGAAATTGGAACTGCTGGACTGCTCCCGCCTTGAACAGTAAGTGACGAAACTGATGTGTTATATGAACAAGAAATTAGGAAAAATTACTAGTACTGAAGCAACTGCTACTACCATTGAATTGCTCCCGCCACTAGTGATGCGTGCCAGTTCACGTACTAAGTATCTACAGGAGTCTGAGAACGAGGGAAGCTGGGATAATGGGGGTCATGTTCCGGTACGCACGTGACTTTCGGTGGTACAGACAGCCAGGAACTGAGCTTAGTGACTTTTCACATTCTGTTGAATTACTTTGTCAATCTCTCTCTTGTGTGCGGGCACGGTGGATGTATTCAAATTGCAGTCAGTGAGTTCCGCAGTATCATCTATTAGGAATTGAACCTAAGGACAGTAAAGACCCTATAGTAAGTTGCAGCTTGGTTGTGGTTCTCGGAGTCACGTGCTGGTGAAGGCATATGCACGCAACTGGGAAGGTGGGATAGATGTACCATAAACTGCTCCCGCCCTATATGGCTAGAACTCATCCAGCATTTATCTAGAGGCAATAAAACTGGTAAGCTGGGGTCAGCTCCTACCAGACAGCTCTTACCAAAAGTGATGTGCCCTGCTGCATCTTGCTGAATGAAATTCGAATTTAACAAGATGTTACCAGATGATGAGCAGCTTGGGATGTTCCCAGCTGCTTTCTAGACTACTATCGCCGCCATTCACTAGCTGGGTGATGTACAAACACCTGTGCCATCAACTTTCTTTGTTTCGAATCCATGTCGCATGCATTATTATTACCCCAGAATGTCTTTATACATTGGGATAGGGGACACGGACATGTTCTTGGATGTTCTGACACCATTATTTACGTAGCTTGGTCCGTTTACATCGCATGTATCGCCAGGGGCGCTCAAATTGAAGCCAATTCTTCACCAGAGGCCTGAGTGAGACCAAAATCTCGCACTTACACAGTAAACTTGATTCCCTTCCAGAATCAGGCTGAACAGTGAAAAGTTTATCTAGCTCCCTGCTCTGATGTAATGTAGAGAATAATGCTGCTTCGTGTCCAATTAGTTTCACCCACAAGCTCACGCGATGCGGGCAACCTCCAGCGTTGAGTTGAATCTAGAGGTTGCTTCAAGAGAGAAAGCCGTCGTGATACATGACTTGAAAAGCAAAAGAATCCCAAAGGAGAAAATGTTACCCAAAAAGATATTCATGATAAGCAAGTTTGATCTTTCTTGAAGGGTTAAAGATTTGTATGATACCAATGTTCTAAGCAATCAAATATAGATGGAAGTCGGTAACGCTCCCTTTCGATGGTGTGATGCGTCGAGAAGTATCCTCAAACTACTACATGTTCTCACATGATCCAGCTAATCGTCTTCAGCATTGCATGGTACAAAAGCCCACCTAGTTAAGAAAGCCACGCCTCATTGCCAATTGTACCACATTGTAATTGGGTCGAACAACACTCTAGTGGGCATCATAGAGAAGACGAAATGGTGAGTCGACAGGGATGGGGAAAATTGCCCCCCTCGCTGACTTTTTTCTGTGGTTGGGAATGGGGAATCCCTGTCAACATCTGCTCCCTGACCTTCCCCTCGATGCGGGATTAGGATCCCCGCAAGCCATGCTATTGGAGCGCGTAGATGGCATGGTGGACTATCACACACATCACGCGCAATTCACCGTGAAGTCGAATCATTGCTCCGCATCGGTCGTTGTCCAGTTCCCCCAATAAGCATCGTGATGTGGGGGGTATAATAGGGTAACATTGGAACATTCGCTCGTCATGATGGAAATTTGTCTCACGTTGTTTTTAGGCTTCTTTGGTAGAGTAACTGGCACAATGAATCCTCATACTTACCAGGTCAGTTATAATGATTTCTCCGAGCTACATGATCTATAGTTTCAAATTTGAGGTCATCTTAGGAGTACTAATCCCATGAGTAATAAAGTTTCTCGTTGGTGTTTTCGCCTCGGTTGGTTCTATCCTATACGGATATGATCTCGGTGTCATTTCTGGTGTTGTGGGAAGCTCATCCTATGCCACTCAATTCCATGCCAGCGCAGCGCAAAAGTAAGTTTATCCACATCTTGGTTCCAACGGTAATCTTGTGAGCTCAAGCAGGTGCAAATGAGCCAGATAGGGTAGCTGATCCTGGAATGGCAGTGGAGCTGTCGTCTCCCTATTCACAGGCGGTGCCTTCTTCGGTGCTGGTTTGGCTGGCCCCACGGGTGATCGTCTAGGTCGAAGATTGACTATCTTGGTGGGCGCATTGATATTCATCTTGGGAGGCGGTATCCAGACAGGAGCAAAGACACTGAATTTCCTCTATGCCGGACGAGCACTGGCCGGTGCCGGTGTAGGCTTTCTGACTATGATTATTCGGTTCGTGTACTCAATCGCCTACAGGATATTCTAGCTAACAGCGTCACAGTAAGCAAATACCACTCTCTGCGTCAAAAGAAACGCAGAATCGCGAAAGCGCAGCACAGTATTTGTCGATTAATGTTTTTTCTGATCATCGGTTCCCTTCACAGCGATATACCAGAGCGAAATTTCGCACCCCAGTATTCGAGGACGTATCACAGCTCTGCAACAATTCATGCTTGGTATCGGCGCTCTGCTAGCCGGATGGATCGTTTATGGGTGCTATACGACATTGGAAACCGACGCCCAGTGGCGAGTACCTCTGGGGATACAGATCTTTCCGGCGGTCATACTCGCGGCGTTGATCTTAACGTTCCCAGAGAGCCCTCGTTGGCTCATCGACCATAACAGGTATGATCACTCTTCAAGTTGTTTTCATCTTAAAACGAGTATACTATTCAATTACTGAACAGCAACTAGATCTGATGAAGGGCTTGTGATTCTTGCCAAGCTTCACGCCCATGGCGACGTCCATGATCCCTGGGTACGAGCAGAGTTCGCACAGATACAAGAGTCCATCACATACGAACATGAGCACGAAGCAAAGAGTTACAGAGAACTATTCACCAACAAGTAAGCCAAAATCCTCTTCTATCTTACCCTAAGTAATGTCCAATCCGACCCTAACCACATTTCTATCTAGATCAGCTTTCCGTCGTCTGTTCCTCGCCTGTTCCATTCAAGCCGCAGTTCAAGTTACGGGCGTCTCAGCCATTCAATACTTCTCGGTGCAGATATTCGCTCAGATTGGTATTTCAGCCGATAACGCCCTCAAATATCAGGCTATCAACAGTATCCTTGCTCTCATTGCGCAGGCGGCCTGCATTCTATACATTGATAGGGTAGGCAGACGGCCAACATTCATTATCGGAAACCTGGTGAATTGTCTGTGCTTTATCGTCGTAACTATCCTTTTAGGTGCGTCTCTTCCATATCTGATCATTCGCCGCGTTTGTCCTTTGCTCTATCTGTGCAATCATATTCTGGGTGGAGCCTGACGAAATCATAGCCAAATTCCCCCCTACTACCGACTCTGGTGCTACCGCCGGCTGGGGGTTCATTATCACGTAAGTCGTGGCACATTATCTTGGTAACTGATATCATATTGAGTTGAATCACTGATGCATATATAGAACATGGATTTTCAATGTATCCTTTTCATTCGCCAATGGTCCGCTTTCTTGGTAATCATCCCCCTTTCTTTTGAGCTTACCCTGAAGTTCAAGGCTAACCACCTGGCACACAGGATAATCCCAGCAGAAATCTTCGATACCCACACTCGAAGCAAGGGCGTATCGATCGCAACGATGACAAGCTACGGGTTCAATACCCTCATCGGACAAGTTACGTCGATCGCTGTCGATGCCGTCGGATGGCGGTACTTCCTTCTCTTCGCGATCGGAAACTTCACCAACACAATCTTCTTTTACTTTGTGCTCCCAGAAACAAAGCTGCTGCCTCTAGAAGAGATGAATTATCTCTTCTCGCATGCTCCATGGATCGTCGCCCGCGTCAACCGAGAAGATTACACCGTAGGTCTGGCTGAAGACGTCGAGAGAAGGGCTGCAGAGATGCGGGCCAAAGGCGAGGAGTAAAGCAAGCTATTTCGACACTTACGAGCGGGGATCGAGAATAAACGAGGAGGTTTTTGAGATTGCCTTTGCGCACTTTGAAGTCGCAGTTTCGTATAAGGGAAGAGAGCTTACTGCGAACCTGTATTTTCGAATGTACATGTCAGTATGCTAGCCGTATGACAGCATCTGACAACATATGGAAATGGGATAGCTAGTAGGCAGGGAGAGAGAGTTTGAGTGAAACATACTTATGGAAAAATCAATTCAAAATTGACTTAGCGTCTACAATACATCGCCTTCAGGGTTAACATTCACTGTAGCGATTCCGTTGATATTGTCAATGCTTTCAATCGTCTCGATCATCAAGAAAACTGAAGAATCGCTAGAATTGGTCACAGAAATGATTTCGTTGATAGGCATTGGTGCAACTCAAAAACAGGTGACTGTCCAGTCATCGATCGCTTGCCATGGGGAGGGTTCTTGGATATGGACACTACAGCTAAGGCATCCTCTATACTCCTGCGATAAGCAGGTGGCAGCGGGATGAGATCTACAGAGTGGTTCATGACCTTTGGAATGAATATGCCGGAAGATGACGCCCATGGCGCCACCGTCGAAAACGCGTTGAGCAAATCCATTACCGCATTGGTAAGGGCACCGAACGAAAGGGGTGATGCCAGTAGCGAGAGCAATCACACAAAGATGACTTGCATCGTAGTTCTCTTCAGGAGCTGCAAGACGATGCAGATTGGCCATGTTTTGTTCCACTGGGATGGCTGCAACGTCTGAGATTGCAGTCAGTAGCTCGACCATCTTCCTGTCGAAGTCTTTATGGTTAAAAGAGGAGGACATTTCACGATATACCGAAAACATGTTCAACAGATTCAGTTCTGAAATACTTTTTATCTGTGGTTTTGAACATGTAGAACTACCAGTTGTTTTCGTGGTTCAAGGCAAGCCTCATATACACCCTTTTTCACGTTCATCGCAGGCTGTTTCCTTTTGGCGGTGAGTTACTCATGCCTTCGATCTACAACAGCCAAGAGTTCAAATCTATTCTGAGGCGCAATCTCACATGAAACGAAGGCTTTGCGAGGCCCAGTTCAGCCTCCATAGCTAAGGCAGATAATCAGTGTCTCCTAATGTGACCGGCAAGGCTGGCCACTGGATCCCGATGAGGTCTTGATATATTAGTAATAAGATTTCACTGAGGCAAATGTAACAAATAATTTAGTGTGTTAAGCTAGGAGAGATTATTCCAGCCTAACCTTCAAATAACTACTTATATCTCGTACGTATGATGGCGAGCGAGGCACAGAGAGGCAGATCCTAATTGATACGCTTTAGTAAATGCAGCCACGGCAAAGCAGCATGGTCAGCCATTGCATTAGGCGCGCGAGAAAACTGATTGTACCTCATCCTAACACCACCCCATATTGATGTCATACGAACTATGAGGCTCTATTAGACTGAACAATTTCAAGAATCTCTGTAGATAGTAGGAATTGTCGGGATTGTCAGATTAAATCCTGAACATAGACGCACTGCAGAGAAACAGAAAAGGCGCTGACGCCGACGTATGGTACGTTTCCAATGTCTTGGTCTGCTGGGGGCAAGGAAGCACCAATTACGTCACTTTTGATCACTTGCTCTCATGCGAAATACCATGTAGCTATTATTCTTCTTATCATCATCATCGTCAATTTACACACACAATTAATACTCATTCTGATTCAAAATATCAAGAGCGACAAAGAACAATATTGAGATCAAGATCCGAAGCCTGCTTCCAAAGACCAGTAAAGCTTCGGGACATGACGAACCATCTGCAGGAGCAACAAAAGGAACAGGTGCAGCTATTGCTCAGCCTTAGCACCTGTCCTCCACACACTGTTGCCATCAATAATGCCAGCCCAGCCGAGCCACTTAGGCTCATCGCATCGATTGAACAAATTGGATCACCTTTGCCAGACCGTGCCGTCACTATTCTGACCAAGTACTCATGTTTAGACACGACGCCATCCGAGGATGCGTTCTTTTTGAATGCCATGTCGTCGCCTCGGGTTGTAGCTCCAGATACCCAGCGTGCTGCTCCTGATCTTCCGCTCCGCCCCGTCAGGCGCCACATTACGACCACGCGCGTGTCCGGCGACCCGGACTTGCTCAAGCGTGGACAGGATAGTAGGTTCTACTTCATCACGATCCCACCCGTGGCGAAGAGTCACACGGAGGTTATATTTGAGTTGCCTCCTTCCAGACTTACGGACCACCTTGGGGACAAAAATGAATCACTTCAAGACAAGTTGACCCGTTTCCTCCGCCCTGGCGATACGTACGAGATTGAGGCAAGAGACCTTGGTATCCGCTGGTGGGCTTTTGGGTCACTCCAGGATGAAGACGGGTTGAAGGGAAAGAAGATTTCGCGCTGGACCTTACCAGATGATTTATCTTTGGTACGAGAGCCTGGAGAGGATGAGACTGAAGAGGCTGTGAGCAGACTGAGGGACTTAGTGGACTTACATGATGTAAATTACTTAAGTTCGCGCAGTGCTGTCGATGGTGAGCGGATGCCAGACATAAAGCAGATGCGGTCGAGTGGATGGGTGTTCGGGGAGCCAGAATCGAGGCTCGTCATGATCCCAGAACACGAAAGAACAGAGGCAACCTTCACGATCGCCAAATGATATTGGTCAATTTCCAGAATTTGAGCTAAGCCCACCATGACTGGAACTTTCACATGATTTGTAGCGACGACATCACAGTATTTAGGAGTGATCAAGACCAATTTGACATTAAGCAGTTTCGTGAATAGAAACTCTTATGGGTTGAGCCGGTACTTGGTAAGTGCAGTCATACGTCAGGATACCTCATCTACAATCCACACTGCCTGCTTCCCAGTTCCAGAACGAATACTCGTCCTGCTCTTCAGAATTATCACGCATGAAATGATCATCCCATAGCCAAATTTCGTCGGACCTTGGATCGTAACAAAGCAGCATTAGACTATGCCATGCGGCCAGGTCTGAGTCCATCAATCGTAAACCACGGTGTTCAGGTCTTCTCTCACTTGCTCCCCACCACTTCTTCGTGCCCAGATCTTCTGGCTCGTCGTAGTAGTGTTGATGAATACATATGGGAAGGTTGTATCGATCGATATATCTCAGTATAATGAGATCTTCGGCTTCTCGTGACTTGGCACCGTATCTGAGATCTAATGGTGGATAGGCATTAGCATGCGCATGAGACAGAAAGAGATAGAAATATTTACATACACCATTGGAACTTGTCTAGCCCGTCCGAAGAAAGCAGATCCGTGTCTGCTCCGATCCGCAGAAGGGGGGCAATCCACTCCCAGGCTGGGATGTATACCCAATTCTCGCCGGTGTTATCAAACTTCTTGTTGTCTCTTAGGAACGCCGCTCGTAAGGCATGCTCGAGGATCGTTGCTGAAAATCTCTTGTAAGTCACTACTTGGTTGAGGTCGCTACTCGAAAGCTTTCTAAGTCCATCAATGATGTAGTCCAGAGTCCACTCATTCGGCTTACTCGGCCATTCCAACTCCTTCGCGAGCTCATAAAAGTCTAGCTCGATAGCAGATATGTAAGTCTCTATCCACATCCCGGACGTAGACTCAGGTCGCTGCAGAATGTGCTTGGTAACTTCAAGTCGCTTGTCAGCCCAGGTGCAGCCCCGAAGTATGTATCTCAGCCATGTCTGGTCCGGGTTCGTGAGTTCAATCAATCTGAGAACACTCGCTGACGGAAACGGAAATATGATTAAACGCTGGAGGATACTGTAAGGGTATTGGTATGTTGGTCCGGTCAGTTTTCTGTATAGATCTATTCCCAAAGACAGCATTATGTCGATCCACTCCGAACTTCTCATCTTGGCGGCATGGCAGAGCGCTAAAATGAGTGGAGTTCTTGAATGCTTCTCAAGAATCTTTCCAGAGGAGAGTATCATTCTGAACCCTTGGACGTTATCGGCCTTTGCAGCTTTGTAGAGAGATATAGATCCAACTCGTGTGTCAGCTCTTCTTAGGAAGTCCGCGGCTAACGGAAAATGCTGAAAACGTATTGCAATATCTAGGACTCCCTGGCTGAAGGTAGAATAGCACTCTGTGCCACTTGGATAGTATGCCTGAAAGTCTCTAAATCTTTCATTGATGTTCGCAAATGATCGTTCTTCTAGAAGTGCAATGACATCAGCCCGGTTGAACTGGGCTGCCGTGTACATTGGAGGCCAGCATTCTGGCCTATGCCATCCGCTCCAGTGAGGAAGAAGTGTGTATCGCTGCTCCTTGAGCATCTGGGGAAACATTTTCTGGCAAGTCTCAATAGTTCTCTCTATGGCGTATAGCGAACGGTTGTTTCGAACCGCGAGAGAGATGATGTCAGGCCGATTTCCCAACGTCCGATGTTCGTGTCTGGCCATGTTGCATTGGTGTCACTGGATGGGCGACCGCGTTTATGCAGGAGGACTAGTCTCTTCAGGGCGTAAAGTTCCAGAGCTTCGCGTAACTCTTTGCAGACTCGCATGAGCTGATAGACCTCATGGGTGCCAAGAAAGTCGCAGGTGTAGAACAGAATCTCTAGAGGTACTCCTTGCAGATCAGGTCCTCCAGAGTCCATGATATCGATATGAGCACTCTGAGAGGCCATCGTTCCCAGTGTGGGTACTGGCGAGAGCTGGGGAAGGAGTGATGATCAAGAATCTGTGAAGTTTGAGGGACGGCGAGGGTTGTTGGCGGCAAGATGACCGGTAATCGACAAGGGCTGTTTGTCGGCGAGGACTCGTAGTTGTTATGACGATTATCTAATGATAACATAAGTCATCTGTCAGAAACAGGCAGGTAGGAATCACTTTGAGCAAATACTGACCACGAGATCAAAGGCTCTGATTGATAGGAGACTAATCAGGAGGAGAGAGGTGCCGTGTAGAAAAAGGCAAAGCACGCCTGGATCAGCGTCAAAAAAAATTAGGAATAGGAAGTTAGTCTCGGTGAGTTATAGATGTGTTGAAGGGGCTTTGTTCACCGTGGAGAGATGGATATTGCAATGGGGTGGAGGAGAGGGTAACCACGTGATTAAGCTGGCCCTATATGTAGACTGAAGTTACAATGATTAAGACTACAGGCCATTTCATTCCTACGTTCCTCACCCCTACGGGGTCTTGTAGTCCTATCACGTGTGCCCCCAGCACGATCATCTAGTTGGCAGTAGGCCTCAAGGACTGTAACTCGGCTTCATTATCGTATGAAGGATAAACTCACAATGTCAAGTTGTGTTATGTCCAGTGATGTAATACTTGGCGTTCGGTATTGATTATTCATGGCTAAATGACTATTTATATGTTTTGTGCAGATTATGACTTGAAAATAAAAGATCAATAAGGTTTTCAAGATGCATTGTGCCAAGCCCAATTGGCCCAGATCTCACAGTATCACGCTGCCTTGCACTATTGATCGCCTAAGGAACCATAGCGACTCTGCACATGCCTTTAGGCTCCTTCATTTCGTATAAGCCTATGCGTATCAAAGATCTCTCTAATTACATCATTATTAAATTATCTTGTCTTCAGGTCGCAGCCCCATGTTTAGCTGACAATCTGGCAGTGCGTTTAGTTCAAGAAAGCTAGTAACCCTACCCAGAATAAGATGACAATACTGTGATTAGGGAAATACGAGGTGTCAAGACTTATCACCTCCTGAAATTCTACTGTGAGGGAGCGTTAGCTTTCACATTGGCAGTGAATAATCAAGAAAAACAGGAGATCTTGTCAGCGAACCTGAAATGTAGTAGCAGAGAGAGTCATTCTCCGAGGTGTCGTTTCAGTTAGATGAAAGCTGCAGACTGTAGTATTGATGTCTCAGACGAGTTTGCGACAACTTTCTTCACCAAATGTAACCCAAGTTGCGGGAAAGTAGGAATAAATGATGAATAACTACTTCTATAATATGGGCTCGGAGTTTCTTTGCACAGTCTCTTTGCCAACTCCTTTAATATCAGCTGTGTGAGTGATCTTCCTCTTCCTTGCGTTCATCATGAAAATCGCCAGAAATATCTCCAGACAGAAGCAAACTGCTATGACAGGCCCATGACTCTACCAATATGTTGTAGTCCAGAAATATGAAAACGAAGGGATTACATGCTATGCCCTTGTATCGTCTGCAAGGCCCCACGTATTGCTAAGATTACTTCACGTCGCTGTCAACAAGCCTTTGGGTTAACACGATGGAAAAGGCATTTTCCCTCTTCTGACAAGAAGAATCTCAGTCCTTGGAAGAAAATTTGTTAGCCAGAATCATGTTTTTAGATATTAAACAATTTTCCACTCACGTTCAATGTTTCTCTGACCCTTTAGTGAAAGCAAGTTCTCATCAGCTCCCATTTCAAGCAGTGGTGTAATCCATTCCCAGCATGCGACGTAAAATCTACCCAAACGCTTTGTGGCCTTGTACCCTGGACCCAAGAATTCATCGGGGATATTCTTGTGCACTTCTTTCACCAGGGACCCCAAGAGACACGCGGCGTGCTCTAAGACAGTTCCTCGGTGACCCTTGAATACCATCGTCTGGTTGAGATCACTTTTTGACAAAATATCAGGGTGTTGTGGAATGAGGCATTGCATAAGATCGTTGCGCCAGCCGTTCTTGGGCGTGATCTTCCACTCGCTCTCGATAGCATATAAGTATGCTTTGATCCACGTCGTGGCATCAGGGCTGACCTCTTCCAGAATACATTTCGTCACGGCATCGCATGCGCTATGACACACACAAGTGTGTAGTATATTGTCGAGCTCATCACGCCTCGGGGTCTTTGCTTTAAGGAGTCCAAAAATGATATCTGGAGAGGGAGTGTAAAATTCCTGTTGTACAATGGAGCTGGAAACTCCCATGAAGCTCGCAGATCGCTGCGGATAGCAGTAACCATGACAGAGCAGTAATTTTACCTTCCTGTATGGGTCAACCTGTAGCGACAAGATTACCTCCACCCAGTCTGCGCTCATGACCAAGGGGCCATAGTGGACTGCCTCTATCAACACATTCGCCGCTCGATTCTTTGAAACCCTTCCGGAAGCGAGCATTACCTTGGATCCAGCTACATGATTAATAGAAGCAACCTGGAAAAGAGTTTCTGTGTAGACGCGAAGATCTGTTCTTGCCAGCAGGTACTCAGCGACGTCCAGAGAATCCCGGGAGATGGCTTGATCTAGTAAACCCCAGCAACATCTTGCGTGATGGCGAGAGACCTGAATTGCATCACCATCGCCGTCTGTGCGAACGTTGCTAAGGTGGCCAGTGTCGGAGGGAAAGCAGTAGTCTAGAAGTGGGTTTGCGTGCCCATGGCCCCAACCATAGGAAGGATTGTTGAACCGGACATTTATATCTGCACCGTACTCTTCGAGCATTTCAATGACTTCAACCCGATTCCGGGTGGCTGCGGCGAGGAGTGGGGAGTCGTATCGAGTCCATTGCCACCAGTGGGATGGTAGGAAGGTATCAGCCAGTAAGGCAGGGTAGAAGTGTTGACAGGCTCGAACTATTCTCTCTATAGTAGCCACGTCGCGTCCGTTCTTGATGGCATGAACAATGACGTGGGGATGTGGCTGACTGGTATGTCGGTCCGGTTTGTCTACCCAGTTGTCTCCTGAGCTGGGTGCTTCAGACTTCTCCCAGAGGATCACTCGGAGTGTGATGTAGAAGTCAAGTGCAGCACAGAGCGACTTGCATACCATAGATAGTTTAGCCACAGAGCGAATGTCGAGGACGTCGCAAACGCAGAGCACCTCGTCTAACGACAATTTGTGGATGTCGATGTTTGACATAGGCACTGCATCTTGGAGGCTCGAAGTGGCACTCATGATGATTAGCAGTCGGCGATCATTAGTCAGCAAGGTCATTCTTTGACAACAGGGCGCTTCGCCCGATCGGCTTTGTTCCGACGATAATACGTTTGTCGGTAATAGGCGGTATCTCTTACAAGAGCGATGTTTATTTTTGACTATAACTTGGTAAGATATCGACTTTGTCCAAGAAGACAAAAAAACATACAGAGGAATCCAAGTAATTTGACCTTGCAGTCAAAATTTGTTCAGGTTCGCCGCTCTACAGCTGGCAGCTCGAATCTAGATTAGGCTGGGAAGGGGAGGGTGAAGAAGGTGGAACACAAATTCTCGACCAGCGAAGGGGACTCTATATAGAGTGTAAGAAGAATCTGCCAGCTATGAAATCACCAATCTATTTACAATGGTATTAGGCAATTGACCAGTTGCTGCAATTTGAAGCCGGAGGTGTGAGGCATGCTATTCGCTCACCTAGAAACGGAATGGCAGAGAAGAAGAACAATCAATTGATACTTTTACAGTATGGGCTCCTCCCCTTCACCCTCTTCGGTTCAGTCTCTCTAGCTAGTCTCCTTATCGGAACTATCTTGAGTTCTTTTGCACTCCATAATTATGACGAAGATCAGCAGAAATATATTCAGACTCTTGCGATTTAAGAGACCTTGAAGTTGACATACCAAGCCCTAAGGCTGACATTCCATCCTTACTGATTACACATGAGGTTAGGGAACAGGGTATCGTCCTCCACCCTCAACTTGAATATCTCCATCTCCATATCTGTTCGGTTTATCATGATAGATACTGCAGTTGAGTTTGGTGGGGATATGCTCCCTTGTCAGCATATCAGTCAGGAAGGAGCCGCTCTGCAACGCTTGGTCGGGGCCTATATCCTAGTTCTAAAGAGAGATAAAATTAGCAAAAGAATTTCTCAAGATGCGATGAGAATAATTCACGTACCAGCCTCTATGCTCTTTCGAAGGTCGGGTTCCAAAACGCCACCATGTGCACCCATCTCGATCAGCGGCCCAATCCACTCCCAGCATGCTGCGAAGATCCTGTCGGTACCCTGTGTAACAAGATTGAAACGCCTGTTACGCTTTCTGCGCTTGTATCTAAAAGGCGTTTTTGCCCGGGTTTGACGCACAGTATGCTCGAGTAGGGTTGCTGAGTGGTCATTGTGCGTCACAGCTTGGTTGAGGTCCTTGCTTGATAGACTGCGAAGCCCATCAAGAAGGAAGTCTCGTATCTCTGTGTTATCCCAAACGCTGGATCTCAAGCAATAGCCCCCACCGATTGCCTCTATATATGCCTCGATCCACATCTTTGGTGGGGATGCGAGCTGCGTTAGGATGTACTTGTTGAGATCGAGATACTCGTCATGCTTCACACAAAAGCGCAGCATCTCCTCAAGCGGATCAGGGTCTGGGGGAAAATACTTCAGAAGCACGATAATGCTGGAGCAGCTCCAGTAGGTGATTTTGTAGTACCCATAGAGCTGATCTATCACTCTCGCTGGGCTCATAGACCAAGTTTGCCCTGCTCTTTGTGGGTATTCCCATTGCTTACAGGGGTCAAGCCCAAATGATAGAATCACATCAACCCAAATCTCGCTCATGGGAGAGCCTCCGCAAGAGAGAAATGCGCGTGCTAATACTTCTGTTGCCTCCTGGTCCGAGAATTTGCCGCAGGCGAGTATGGTCTTAAACCAGGCAACGCTATCAATCATGGCAGCGTAGTAGAGAGACTCCACATGAACTCTGAAATCCGCCCTTTTCAACAAATACTCAGCCAAAGGTGAATTATTGCAACGGATTGCAATATCCAGCAGTCCTTCACAGCAATGGTGATAATATTCTTCGGGTACTCCCGAGTTGCTGAGGTGATGTGCAGAACCGTGGGAGGGCGTGTAAAGGCGGGGATCGAAATAACGGTCGTCCTGATTGTCGGGTAGCTTGAAGCGAATGTTTAAGTCTGCACCTCTTGCTACAAGTAGCTCAATGACATCAATTCGGTTCTGAACGGCTGCGGTGTATATTGGCGACTCATCGCGCCACCATCGCCACCAGTGCTGCTCGGGCAGGAAGGTATCCGACAACAGTGAAGGGCATAGTTGCTGACAGGCCTGAACTAATCGTTCTATAGTGGTTATATCACGATTCTTCCGTATGGCGTCAACAATGACAGGGTCTTCAGGGATGTGTCTCCGGTATTGATATCGTGGTGGTTTATCGCGCCATTCATCCACGGTGCTTGGTGCTTTGGACTTCTCCCATAGAATCAGTCTATTCATGATGTAAAAGTCGAGGCCTGCATGGAGGGACCTGCAGACCCTCGTGAGCTTATAGAGTGATTGGATATCGAGCTGATCGCAAACACATCGTATCACGTCTGTTGGTAGCTTGTGAATGCCGGTGGCTGGGGTGGGCGCTGCAAGTTCCATGCTGGCGGAGGGGGTGCTCGGAATAACGGTAATCGACAACAGGGCAGGGTTGTTCACTGAAAGAAGGCTTATCCTTCGGCGACAGGCTCGTGTTCGACGGTAGAGTCTTGTTTGAGAAGGTTTGGTATCGGAGAAGTAGAATTGCTGTCCGCGACTATACTCTTATCAGTAAGTGTTCTTGTGTTCGGGAGATTTATCAACATACAGTGGTTTCAAAAGCAGTAGTGTGAGGTCGACGAAAGGCTTTTGGATTCTTTGTGAACTTCTCTGGTTTTGGCAGCCCCAGAATGTGTTATGCAGATGTCTAGAATTAAGTGAAGGGGTCTAAAGAGAAGAGAAGGTGAAGAAAGAGTGCAGAAGCTCTCGATCAGCGAGGGGAATTTATAGAGATAGAGAAAGGCCCGCTGGCTCTCAAATCACCAATTTACTGTACTATTGATCACACAAATGCAATGGCTCGTCATGCTGCTGATTGGTTTTAGATGTTATGTGCGTATTGACCTTGGTGCTAAGGGCCAACCGGAGATTTCACATCAGCGAGGCTTAATAGAACGCATTGTATCATTGGTAATAGACATGGTATATGTAACACATTTTAAACAATGGCAGATGGAGTGCAATAAGACCCACTCGCTGTGAATTAATGGTTTCACCAATCATGTTCAAACCTAAGAGATCTTCCAATAGAAGCAGGCGATCGGTTTAATCAGACTCTCTAGAGGATTCATCAAGCTGATATGACTCAAAATATCCTTTCCAATGGGCTTCATTCGCCTGTTCTTTGAAGTCATAGTTCATCCAAGATAGGTCCCTTGAAGCAACAAAGTGTTTCGTCTATGATCGCTGAGACGGAACCCTATAAGAACTATTCTGACTCCAAAAGCTGTATTTCCTTCAGTCGATTCAAATCACTCAATTAAATCGGTGAATACTGGCAGTCGATACTATGCCGTTGCAGGTATCAATGATGTAGTACATATGTATAGCCGAAAGGGGGCACGTGACTCGGCCCCGAGCTCCGACCTGGCCGGAGCCGATGCCGCCTGGTGACCCACTATATTTCCCTATCGAGAAGGTTCCGGCTCCGTACCAATCTCATTAGTGTGTTTGCTATCTGGACAAGTTTCTTCATTCTCTTCTTGAAATTAATTTTCCGGGAGTAGATTGACTCCAATAGTGTACTACTGTATTTTCCCAAGAAAACTGCTGCAGTATATCTTGTGTTATCAGGCTCGGGCCGTCATCGCAGCGACAGCGGAGACTATAGTTATTCCCCGGAGACTGACTAGGCGATTCAACTGGCTAAGCCCTATTACCACTGAGGAGTCGGCATACCTAATTGCTAAAGTCCAGAGGTGTGTTCAGTCACTATGTTAGTTTGACACAAGGCAGCTAAATATACCTTATAGAAGCAATGACGCAAGAAACATCTCGACCGCGATGTCGAGCTAAGTCAACCACCGCACAACGCATATACCACATGGATAGTACAAGACCGCCGGCTCCTGGTCCTGCCTTTAAGCTACCTAGCTGTATCATCCGGCAAAATAGCCAACATCTACTTCCCCTCGATCGACCTGCTAGCAGCGTGCTGCCACGTGTCCGCGCAAGCTACCAACCTCACTGTGACCGTGTACATAACAGCACAAGGCTTCATACCCTCCTCCTAGTCACCGATTTGCGACAACAGAGGCAGACGACTGGTTGATCTAGAGAATTTCGCCATGTTCGCCATCGTCTCCCTGAGGCTATCTATCATAGATAGACATTTACCCTCGTTGTTAGTCCTGAGGGCTTCGCAGAGCGGTGTTGCTTCGGGTATTGTTTTGCTATGCCGGAGACAGGGCGGTCCGTTGCTGAGAGTGGTGCTGTGCAGGCTCAGGGGGTTTGGAAAACGTGGTGGCAGGCATTCGCTGGCAATAGGTTGCCTAGTCGAATAATAACTTCGACAAGCGATATGACTATAGGAGAATTGGACAAAGCGTCTGATCCGGACTCGGAGGCAAATTCTGCAAAGGCCGGAAGAGGGGTGTTCAGGGATCCTAGTCTATGACCAGTGGTACGTATCATCTTCTCCGATACACTCCTCGGTCTGTGGCTAACTGGGCCTCCCCCAGCGTTATGGCTCTGTCTTCAGACCTCTTAATCACCCATATCCAGCGATCGATACGGCTTCAACAATTTGGAAGTTGGGCTCAATTCACTCGCTAGTAAAGCTGGAGTTATAGCTTCTGGGTTTGTGATCAGGCCACTCATGGATCATAACTACAATCGTGTCGCAAAAGAGGTCGACAATCCAATTGGCCGCGTGGGCGGCAACGATATCAGAAAATCCTTCCTGGAGATAGCTCGTTCTTGAAGAAACCTCAACAAGATATTATTGTCTGTTGGACTAATAATTGGCTATGGAGGTGCCTCCGCATGGAGAATTGCAGCTAGGATAGGCACCAATCTAGCCTATAAGCTTTGACTAGACAATCAATGTTGTCTTGACAGTAGCAAGCATGGAGACGATGGGGATTCAAGTTTGAGAAGTCGGTCGTCCGAAATGGACAGTTCGGAGTATGTCTTACTCAATGGCCCCGACATCCCCAAAGCTTTCTGCGCATTCAAGGGTCGAACGCACCTCTTGAGTTCTATCGAAGTACTACTAGCCGTCGGGTGGGAACCTTTGTAACAGTGTTCGCATCGTGTCTTTCACTCTGAACGGCGGCATCAGCTCTCTGTACGATATAGCGGGGTTATCAGAAGCAACTGTACGAACAAATTCCTTCTCACGAGTGTTCCAGGGTACAAGGACGAAGCTTGCAGATCGAATCTCCTGTAGACAGTCAGTGAGACTTCGCGAAGCTAAAGACATATGTAAACTCTTCTTACAGCCGATACAACAAACCTCTGCCGCCGAAATCTCCCTTTGGCTCAGATACCGGGAAACATTTGATATATTCTGCGATGTCCTTGTCCGTCATCTTGTGTCGCGGAGCCCACCAAGGACCAAGGTCGTCTAGACGAGATGTAAGGCCCTGCCGGTATTCCGTTTTATTCTCGATGGACGGTCACGGACGTTCATTATAGGCATAGAAACACACTCCATCAAAAATCTTCGGAGTCCCTGTATTGGCATCGATGGACGCATTTCCGTCCCAAAGGTCACCATGGACCAATCGAGGAGCCAGACTCCGGCCCTCAGTTTCTAAAGGGCAGAGCAGCCGAGGAATCACTTTCGTCATGATACCTCCTCGCATTTCACGAAGCTGCTGGTCGATTCCGTGTGTATCTTCTTCCATGTCGAACACCAAGGTCAGCCCTTTGGAAAAATACTCCTAAAAGAATAGTTGTGATCAGTAAGAATGCTCCGACAAGCCCGCTCCCTTCAAATACTCGGATCATGATGATAACCCACCTCCCAGCTTTCGCTCGGCGGAAAATATAACGGATTCCGCCCCGTGTAGGTAACATATGGCATGCCGAACTTCCCATCGGGCGACACGCCACGCTTGTGCATCTCCGCCAGCAGCTTTGGAAATTTGTCGAGGTCAGGAATAGCCCCAGACATCTCGCAAAACCGGCAGACGAAGAAGTGAGCATCTGAATTCTTTACGTATGAGCCCCATGCAATGGGTTCCGCTACGAGCTCAGGCATTATGCTCCATAGCCTCGACATAGACCGAAACTCAGACGCGACCATATTCATGCCATGTTCAAATTGGAGAATCTAGAGGGATGTTATCAGTTGCATGATAACCGTTCATGAGCATCAAACAGTTGTACCTTGATGAAGAGGTTGGTCTCCCGCCCAGCTTCATCCGTAGGTAGCCTCGATCTTTGCGGTACGAGCCCAGTACGACTTTCCGCTCGGCGATATTCCTGGACTCCCGTACCTGGTGGGAGTTCTATGTGAAGTCGATTACACACGCGCGGCAATCAAGCTGCAAAGGTCCGTGGAGTCTCACTGTCAAGGACACCTTGATCGACATATTGAATGAGACGTTCCGGGACAGAGGTGTCTTTGCACCACTTGTGTTCAGCGATGATAAATTTGGCACTATTCTCCGACACGACGCGGCGATTCTGTTCGATAGCTACACGGAGAGCCGCAGGAATTCCAGAGCTACCTGCCGTTCCGGTCCCGTTGCGAGGGCCCAGATAGGCTACTTGGTGGAACCTCTGTGCTTCGAAACGCCATTGCTTTTGCTCAGTATGGTGCGCAGGCCAGATTATGGAAATTGGGGACCGGGGCAGACCTTGGACGTTATGAAGCCATTGAACAAAGTATCTCTGTCCCATGCGAAGTTCGAACGAAATGGCAATGACCACCAATACGGAAAATAACGACTTCATATACCTCGTTACATTAAGCCCATGTTAGCTGCAACCTGCATGGTGTCGCTCCTATCTGGCGCTTAGATGCCGAGCACTGTGATCACCACCAGAGGACTTTAAAACATGGCCGGGACAAGACAGCCTTATAAGGTAACCATCCCTCGGCACAAAGTCTGTGAGTCGACTGTGGTACGACATGACTAACCATCCACTTGTCATACCTTATGACTACATGTACATGTTTCAAATTGTTTGGATTCGTCGTGCTTGTTGCTCAGCATGCCGACAAAGTACAAAAATACTCTCCCCTGCAGGAGTCACAACAGCAAGCGCTACCCCTGTCGAAACGGTGAAAGACGATTGGTCAAGAAGGACCCCTCCCCCTCCTCTAGCTCCCAGGGGGGCCAGAGGGAAACTGAACCCCACGTTCCTTCTCCGAATTCCTAGAAGCTTCTAAGCTTCGAAAAAAAAGAAAACACAGCCGCAAACATCTCTCTCCCTTCTTCCATCTCACTCACCTGTCTCCCTGCCAAAGCAAACTGCATTCCAGCCTCTCTTCCAGATCTCAATCCGTTTTCTGTCTGAGTTTCCTCCTCTTTCCTCTCTCTCTATATATACACATCCTGTTATATACCTGCTCTTGTTTGTCACTTTCATTCCCCAAGCTCTTCGTTGTCTACCCCTCCATCACTGTCAGCACCTTGAGTTTACCACTCTATCCCAATAACTGTGAAGATGGCGACGACGACGACAGAGACCAAGAAGCGCAGTCACGTCTTCTTCGACATCAAGATCGGCAAGAAGCCCGCCGGCAAGATCACCTTCGAGCTCTACGATGACGTCGTCCCCAAGACTGTCGACAATTTCCGCTCCCTGTGCACTGGCGAGAAGGGTATCGGCAAGACTGGCAAGCCTCTGAGCTACAAGGGCAGCATCTTCCACCGTGTCATCAAGCAATTTATGATCCAAGGTGGTGACTTTACAGCTGGTAACGGAACTGGTGGCGAGAGCATCTACGGCGAGAAGTTCGAGGATGAGAACTTTGACCTCAAGCATGAGAAGCCTTTCTTGCTGAGCATGGCCAATGCTGGACCTGGTGAGTGTCCGATCCCTCTCTCGTACCATATCAACACCCATGTAGTCGTTCTTGTATACTCTTGATGCTGTTCCTCCGAGACTAACCATCACCAACCCCACATCGCAGGCACCAACGGCTCTCAATTCTTCATCACAACCGTCGAAACCCCCCATCTCGACGGCAAGCACGTCGTCTTCGGCGAAGTTGTTAAGGGCAAGTCCGTCGTCCGACAAATCGAGAACCTGCGCACCGACCAAGACAAGCCCGTCCAAGACGTGACCATAGCCGACTGCGGCGAGTGGACCGAAGCCGACGAGGAAGACGCCAAGAAACCCGACCCCTACGGCGACAACTACGAGGACTACCCCGAAGACGTCGACAACCAGCCCCTCGATGCCGAAAAGGTCCTCAAGATCGCCTCTGACTGCAAAGACTACGGCAACAAGGCTTTCAAGTCTGGTGATAACGCCGCCGGTCTAGCTAAATACCAGAAGGGTCTGCGCTACATCAACGAGGAGCCCGACCTCGACTCCGCCCCCGCCGGAACGAAAGAGAAACTCGACGCCCTCCGCTTTACACTCAACTGCAACTCCGCCCTCCTCAGCATCAAGCTCGAGAACTGGGAAGACGCAAAGCTCAGCGCCGACTCGGCCCTCTTGGTACCGGGTATCACCGACGCCGAGAAGGGTAAGGCCCTCTACCGCCAGGGCGTAGCCTACGTGAAACTAAGAGACGAGGACTCCGCCATCGCGTCGCTCGAGGAGGCACAGCGCCTTGTACCTGGTGATGCGGCCATCAAGAAGGAGCTCGATGGTGTCAAGAAGAAGGCTGCTGCCCGCTTGGCCAAGGAGAAGGCTGCGTACGGCAAGTTCTTCTCTTGATTTGCGGATCCGCCTGTGAGGAAAGCCTTCACGAGAGATGTCGACAACGAGATGTTCATGAGCAAATGGCCTGACACGGCGAGGTATCGCTTCGGCCTGGTTGAATGATTGTGCAGTGAATTGACCTGTTAATCAGCATGTATGGAAACCATTGTTTTGCCCATGTTCATGATGGAATGAGCTCGGGATGGGATCAATGAACAGCACGCATGAAACGCTCAAATTAATGACTACCTAATGCTTTCAGCCGTGAACTAAGTGCTATGGCTGATGTTTTGATTTTGTATCTATGAGCCAAGCCAGACAAAAGAAAAGAAAGAAAGAATAAACAGGAATAAAGAAAGAAATCCTTGCCCAGCATAGGAAATGTAGAGAGTGTTCTCTAAAAACTAGATGATGAATGAAAAACTTGACAAATACTTTTATGAATTTGTCCAGCTTGGTCTGAAGCTGATATTGGCCTTACTCGCCCTGATATGATAGCTATGCTTTTGATCTCGGCATGTGCTTCGATTTTACCCAACATCACAAGAAGAATGTCATTGGGTCCAGCATTGCCTGTTTCTATTCGCAACCACATACATCTAGTCACAAAGCAGCAAATTGCGATACCTCTCCGGCGTAGATGAGAATCATGTTTTGAGTGGTGCATGTCAACAGAGGTGACTCTTCTTAAGTATCTTATTCTCTTCTCTTCTCTTCTCTACACAATACATCCCTCTTCTTCTAATTCAACAACAGCATCATCTCGTGAGTATGTACCTAGTAGTACAATAATAACGCCTCTCTATACTCCAACAGGATAGCCAAGAGGCTATCTTCACATCCTTTTTGCGCCGCGTTTTGTCCCGTTTCTAGTTCAATTTGTATGAATGATCATTTCATACAAATACGTCATTGGCTGCCGGCCGTAAAAGAGCTCATATCGCATCGCGGTATTCATTGTTCGTGGAATTGGAAACATGTGAGAGGCAGAAAAGAAACAGAGCGCCCCAAGTTGTTTGCTTTACTGACACGCTCGCTGGGCTCTGATATACAAAGGAAAAGAGAAAACACGTATATGCGTAAAAGGACTCTGGCCGTCCTCCTCTTCCAATGTACCGATCCAAACGACCGGGTATCTGGTCCTTTCGATGAACGCCTCATGATCGTTTTTCTCAGAACAGAATATCTCGAAATCGCGTGAATGATATAGGCGACAAATAGTCGCAATAGTCCGCGGTCCTTCGTCTCTCACTTGTTATTGAGGTAAGACTAGTGAGGGCAAAGTTGTGTGCAAATCTCACGATTTGTAATCTCTCCGCAGAGGACTCGCTTCTTCCGTCGTGATAGACAATGATTTTGCCTCAATATGTCTTGAGAGCCTGGGCTGAAGTTGGTCTCGGTGATGGATCGTGCTCGTTCTTGATGCTGCCAGTCGGAAGCACCACTAGTGTCTCCAGCTGGAATCATTTGCCTGCCATGATTCTGACAAATTTCCCAGTACATTCCTGGCCCCTTTCTCATCTCTTCCTTTGTTTCGCATTGTTGACGACAGAGAGGTTTCCTTGCTCTTCTTACCCCCGATAAGGCTACTCAAAAAGCCACGCGGTGCTTTATGCTTGGGTGCGCGGATCGTGTCGAGAGGATTGGTGAAGTCGAAGCCGTCCGCAAAATGGCGCAGGGAGCTGATTTCGCGAGCATGTCTACGATGTGTTGCTCCGTCTTGCCCCTCGACCTCACTTCCAGGAGATTCTGGAGGTCGGTATGGATCACTTTCCATCCACACGGCGCTGCTAGCATAACTGGGGTTGAGGGATTCTAGCAGCGAGGCCTTTTCTAGATTATCGGTCAAGTCGTCGGTACCTACAGATTCATCTTCCGCAGCGGCTCGGACGGCTTCAACCTGGGCAAGGCACTCGTCTGAGCGAGCCTGAAGTTTGACGCAAAGTGTATGGAATTCTCCGAGTTCACCACCCAATATGTGCGGTTCAGGAGTAGTAGAACGATGAGCCTCGAGCCATATCTTAACCAAAGTTGCGAAATTTCTCTGGTGATCAATTAGGTAAGGGAGAGATGGGAATCCCTCTCGTGCGTTCGGTGGTAACCGCCCGAGTATCATGATCGGTGTAGAGTAGGATGCCGAAGTTATAACAGGAATTTGCTCTGCGGAGACAGAGCATATCTCGTCGATATAATGCTTAAACGATTGTCTGTGTGTCGACAAGAATTTATTCATGGGTTCCATCCAGCTCTCTTTTCGTCCGAATCCGGGCGATACATTGGCCAGCGCTTGAAGTCCTTTGGCGATAAGGGTCAAAGTGCGCTGGGCTCGAGGACGCGGGTTATCTCGCAAAAGCCCGAAAAGCTTCGGGTTCAGGATAGCGGGGCAAATAAATCTAAGAAACAGGAATCCAGATACGCTCGTATAGTTGACAGTACGGAGAAAGTCGCCATATCGATCTTCAGCTACAGCTCGTACATATTTCAATATGCCGCGAAGCTCGGACGGAAACTTTCGAACAGAGGCGGTGATGGTTGCCCAAACTTCGTTTGTGAACTGTAGTAAATGGTTCCAATGTTGTTGCAGTAGGTCCTCATCGTTTCCAAGTCGACTCGGGTCGACCTCACAGTCAGGGTTGATCTCATTTATTTCATAGATCTTGTCACCCAGAATTTCTTCAAGATATTCCTTTCCGAGCCGCCGCATGTGACATTCGAGTGCCTGCGTAAGCAGTGTATTCCCTCGAAACAGTAAATTAGCTTCCCCTGTTAAGCTTTTGCTCATGTCTCGAACAAGTTGTTCTCGATCACTTGCCGAAGTTGACGATTCATTCGATTTCATACGACGGCTGAAACGTAGTCTTTTCATACTGTTGTTGTTCCCAACACCGTCGATTTCGTCCTCAACCAGAGCCATGAGCCATTGAGTTGCAGTGCCAGATACCTGAAAGATATTCAGGAATGTTTCAGACAATCGCTTCATCATTCGAGGAGAGGAATGGGTGATTTGGCTTGTCAAACCAGAGCTGAATTGATGCAGCAGTTCCGACATCGGCTTGTAGTCTTGGCTCGTGAGCACAACAAGCTCATCATGTTCGAGTCTAATGAGCATGCTCCCAATAGATTCTTGTTTTTCGTCGTATGCTTGGTACCACTCCTCATGGTCTTTGGCCTTTTCGATTTTTTCCAGAGGTACCTCGACGACTCCGCACATCATTTCATTCAAACTGTTTGCGTTAGACAAACCTGAATTATTGTGCATGTGTGCATCATAACTGTCTACATTGCCATCAAGCCGTTTCATGACAACTGTCAGGTTGGGCAGGTTCGAAGGGAGTTCGGAGAACTGTGCAGTATCCCGCCAAAAGGGATTCTTTGTGTCCATCTGAAGTGTCGTCCGCGATCTGACTTCGCCATCCAGAATGACCTCAGACAAATAATGTCCAACTAGAGGATCCTTGTTACGTCCGCAGGGCTTTGAAAAGTTCAGCCTTTGAATTTTAGCTTCTACCACTCTGACCTGGATCGACTTTTCGATCCGGAATACTTGTCCGTCGAACTCTTCCGTGGGAGTCCGAATCTCCGTGATCTGGCCGGAAGACGTCTCGATGCCATATAAATCAGGGACGGCGAATGCTCTGAGGAGAACAAACCAGACTTCGAACAGTACCCTTGAGTCTAGGGCGAGGTAAACTGGACGAAAGATAGAAAGCTGTTTTGATGTCGATGAGTAGATAGGGAAAATGGCCACACAAAACTCCTCATCAAGCACTGATCTATCCAGCTTCTGAATGGCGGAGCGCGATAGTTGAGAAAGATCAATGACGGAGAGTACCGATACATCGTTCTCATTCATGAGCTTTAACTCTCCGTTATCTTGTAAAATGCAGGACACTCTCCTCCACGATGTCGCAGAAGAGCGTAGGTCTCGTGTAGATGGGCGCTTGATAATAGCATGGGGAGATGTAGGAGCACCTTTGTCCCACAGCATAATAGTTCCAACCTTGATTATGGCTGGGTCCTTCGGTGACCCCGTGGCCGCAGCCGCGGAGGAGCCTCGTCTCCTTGTGTCCGGCCGCCTAGATCCAGGGGAGTTGGGTAACCTGTGGTTTGTGAGGCGGCCCCCTGGAGGGCGAATTTGTTGCCAGCAAAGCAGGCTGGCCAGCCAGAGGTCGTACTCTTCGGGAACAAGTGGGTGGAACAGAAGTTCTACACCGGCTCTCGCGCTATACAACTCCAGGCATCTTGACCCGCCATCAGGTGTTTTTGAAGGAGTGACTCTACAGCCGCGCAAATCTTCGATTAAAGATATATGAAATGGACCTTGATGGCCGCAGTCAAACATAAGACTCCCCCTGTCCTCATCGATATAGCAAATACCTTCGTGCCAGGGAGCATGCGGATCACTTTGGTACTCGACTTTGCCCTTCATCCGACCACATAATCTCTTCATATACGAGAGTATTCTGTTCGCGTCGTCTGTTGGTATGGGAAGCGGAAGCGAATCGACCGAAGGGGGTGGCGAAGCCAATGGTGAGGAGGGTCGAGACGAGCCCTTTTTCACGAGGCGCTTGGCGCTGGGCAATTTATCCTTCTTTGAAGATCTCTGGTCAAATTCACGTGCAGATGGCAATGTTCTACTCGGTAGTGAATCCAAGGAGGCAGGAATAGGTTGGCCATCGTTTTCTGAGTTCGGCGCAGAGATGGAGCCGATCTTATGCCGAAGATCGATGCCTGTTGCGGCGGAAGTCTGTCGCAAGATTAGTTGCCCATCTACAGTATGCGTCCTTGGTCGAAATGTTGCTCTCTGTTGCGAAGGAGGACTCGGCGAGGAGCTGTCCATGGAATCACCAAAGACTTCATCATGAAAAACTATTCCTTGGCGCCTTCTCTCGCCGCCGAGAATGGATCTGGGCGACGTTTGTTGTGAGGACGAAGTATCCGAGGTCCGCGATAGAGTCCGGAGATTATTCACATCCATTTGTTCCACGGGATCAGGAGTGACGGCGCGGATTGTGCCCCGCAAGGACGAAGCGGCTGCGTCGTTATTTGCAGGTGAGTCGTCGGTGGCCTCGGACGTTATTATACTCGGGGCTGAGACATCGCCGGCCGCATGGTGCGACGGCCTCGAGTCGCCGTCATGACTGTTTCCCACCATCTCGGGCGGTAAAATGCCACTCAACCGTGGGTTCAATGACATGTACGCAGGCGGTGGTACACATTGAGGTTTAGAGGGCGTCGCGCAGTTCTAAGGCATGCCCAAGTTGGTGAAATTATGTCGTAGTAAGTGTGCGCTTCGCCCTTTCAGGCGGAGAATGTGAGTGAAAGTGTACGCAGGATATAGGTGTGTATTGTAGCCAATGCAGCGCTATTCCAAATCCAAGCGGTACACACACAGGTTCGGGTTCAGATTGGGACCCAAGGTTTGAACGACTTGGGGCGCAGGAAACGTAAACAATCTAGAAGGTGTCGGCTCGCATTCTCTCGGGTCCAACAAAGAGAGCCGCTGCAACGCTGTGCCTTGCTCTTGTTCGGTCGTATGGAATACGGCACGTGGAATTGGCATATGCAAGCGGCGGCGAGAGGGAGGGATGGAGGGTGTGTCGATCAAGGGACTACCGAAGTTGGTCGCGGTGAATTATTGACCGTGAGTGGGAGAGAAGGGGGCCAATCTCGTTGAAGCGACATGCAGGTCAAGCAGCAGCACAGAGGGGACGGGACGGGAGGAGACTCTTGGGAGGGTCAAAGAGAGCCAAGAGGAGAGAAGAAAGAGAGATGAAGTGGAGAGATTTGTCGGGGTCTTGGATAAGAATGGAGGCAGAAGTGGATGATTGGAGGCAGAAACAACAGCGACAACAAGAAAGGAGCAGGCTCTGGAATGCGACCAAGAGAATGCAGGTTCTTTTTTTTGTTCTCATGTAATATGTACTGGCAAAAAGGTAGCGTGGTGTATGTCGAATGAATGGATGGGTGAGGGTAGGGAATTGGTCGGCTCCAGGAACTACTACTAGGAATAATAATAGCAAATCCGCTGTTTCCTGAACGCCCCTCAGTGGATATTACAGGTAGGTACCTACCTGGTTAGATCTGTACTCTTTCAGCTCAAGATCGCAGCCTTTTCATCATTAATGTCCGTCTCATCCGTGTTATTGATCTAGGTAATTTAGATCGTGTGCATCTCGATTATCAATTCTCTTCCTTTTCCAATTGATTGATTACACATTTTGCTTGAATCTCAATGGACAAGTGGAAGGCTACGAACTTGCCTGCTGCTGCTTATACTTACTAAGTGCACACTTAGTAGGCAGGTCGATATCTATAACCCAAACCTCACCTGTACCCTCCACCTTCCAGACAACCGTGTCTGTTACGATACAATTATACAATATCCAAAGGTCACATTGGCGAGTATGGTCCAGATTGCTCTCAGAGTATCTCAATTCCTCTTCCTGCAGGTACCGTGCCTCTCATCCCTCTATGTCGGATAGGGCAGGCAGGGCAGGCAAGGCAGGGTACAAGATACAGTATTATAAAAGCACCTAAGTGGATGTACACGCATAGAACCGCATCTAATTAATATGTAGGGGCAGTTGCGCAATTCTATGGGCCGCAATTTATGGGGTCTGAGCGATTCCACAGTTGGAGGTTGTGCTCGCCGATGGATCAAGCTAAAAGGTACCTAACTTTTCAAGCTAATAACCGTCAACCTGTCAAATGATTGATCCCCTCATCCGTCGCCCTACTACTCCGTACCGAGCATCACAACTTAAACTTGGTAAGTATTGGTAATGTAAAATGCCAAAAGTCCCTATTCCCCTACACCGTCAAGCCTACACAGTTCTCACATATACTTAATCGAAACCTACTAACAACTTTAGAGCTGTGACGAGATTCCCGCCAACAAAGACTTCACACAAGGCTAGCTTCATCTCGTCTGTCCTTATATCCCGGTCAGCTCCATCAAATACACACCGGCTCTGAACAGGTATAACGGGATGCCCTAAGATCTGCACAGGAGCAGCATCGCGAAAATTCCAAAACAGAACTCTCCAGAGATCGGGATCAGTAACCCCATCCGTGGGGCATACCAACGCGAACCACCAAACGGCTGCTACCAGCGGATTGGGTACCAACTGATTGGGTCTTGCGCACATTGGTCGCAATTACGACCCGTTGGTCTGGTGACACTACCCTGGTCAACCCATTTGAGATTCAAAATCCTTCGGGTGGTAGAACGAAGCCAAATGGAGGAACTCCATGCCTTATCCGGCAGTGTGTGTGCCTTACGCAGATTGTTACTGGTACGTGGTGTGACGATGCGTTCTGAGGCAAGGGTGTAGTACCAAGAGTCGTTGTCTCGGCGGGTTTCTCCTCTGGGATGGTAGCTTCACTGCTAATAATCCTGCCCAAGTCGTGTCCGTCACTGCCGCAGCTCCCGTGCTTCCCGATGCCTTGGATAACCACAGCTCCTGAATAGCCGCCGCCAGCCTAACAATCAACACTAATAATAATAAAATCTAGGTACGGTACGGGGCGCTGTGCTATCACTTCTTGATTATCGGCTGCCCATCTAATTTAGGCATGGAATGTGATGTCTGCAGACTGCTGGGAACTTCTCACCAAGATTTTACCGAGTTCTTCCTCGAAAAGAAGTCTTTCGTCTGAACCCACACGTTAGTACGAGGCACAGGCAATCGTCTTTCTCCATCTATGTCTGACTCGCTCTCCTATATCACATCATCCAAGACAGATACACCAGGCTAATACACGGGTAAGCACGTGAGATTGTCAACAACTTCAAGCCTCAGCTCTATATAGAGCACTTGCCCCCAAAGCATATATTCAGAACAGGTCCAAACTCTCCTGCCCTACAGATATTGTTTACTATATCTAGACCTGTTACAAAGGGACAACTTTGAGCTGGGAATTTGACATGTATTGTCCCATAGATTGGAAGTGATCTGAGTTAGCGGAAGAGAACCTCACTTCCGAATCTGGACATCAGTATACTAGTACGCTTAACTGCATTCGGAGCCAATTGTACTTCGTACGGAAGCCTCCCTGAAAAGCAATGTTCACAGCACAAGTGCCGTCGTTAGATCACTCTCAATTCACTAGCTTCGTAAACCCACGTCATATCAAACCTCGAGGAGATCCATTGAGGTCAACTTGAGCGGGAAGGCTGCTTACTACGAGATCGAACCCGGCCCGGCCCCGTGACACGAAATGTTTGGATAGCCCAAGTTTAGCAAGGGGTAGTTGGTGCTAAAGGATTTTAGATCGACCCAGCCGGACGGGTTTGTACGCGGCTGCTTTCTTTTTCGCTGCGATGAACTCATCATTCTCCATCAGCCTTGCATAGTCGGTAGATGACAAAGACAGTACCCACCACACCAGGTTCAGATACGCGGTGACATACTCCGCAGATATATTCACGGCGGTATTCTGTGAGGTATATGGCCGTGTGCAATTACCACTCCCGGCTGTCCGGCATCGGTCTTTTCAGAACATACAGTTACTCGTATCCTTATCTTTGTGCTACACTACGACTATCTCTGGCGGGAAAGATCAACAGTTGTAGGTAATAAAGCCAATCCGAAACTGTCCGACCGAATGGGATCGCACTATGGAGTATGAAATACAGTACGAAGTAGAATACGAAATGAAATACGAAGTAAGATTATTCCAAGATAGGACCCGGCCATCTGGATGAGGATCAACTAAATTAGAAACCAGGTTCCACGACAATTGAAGCTAGCAGACCACCTGAAAGCCACGTGAGCGAGCGTGAAAGCGGGCAACTGTACGTATGCGGCGTGGTTCAAAACAGCCGAGACATGAGCTGAAAAAGACAATTCCCACCACTAGGAGAGCTCAGAGACGATGGCGGAAACCAGGGCGATTGTCAATCTGTCAATTAGATGATCTCTACTCCGTAGTCATACCAATCGTCACTACGGGGTACGCTATCGTAGACGGAGTTACATAGCGATATAATACCTGGAGCATCCCTCGGAATCCCCACTGGCACTATACGCGATTCAACGTTCGGAGTAATTAAAATGTTGGGACGAAAGAAAGGAGAGTCTAGTACCTAACACTAGCCGGTTATGACGATAGAGTAAACAGGCTCTCAACGCAAGTCGCAAGCCTCTCTCGTCACCCCAAGCCCCGGAACCGAAACACTACCTTCTGTCTATTACTAACCTGACGTAGCCGGACATGACCCTCCACCGTCAAAGTTGCAATATCGCCGGCGCGCGGCTTCTGATATCCTCGGGGACTCGGCCTTCGCCCTTCGGGCCGTTTGCATAAAGCCGCTGTCCGCAGGTTTAGTGCTCTATCAAGTCTGTCAACGTAACGCACGTCCATTTTAGCCATATACGTAGTAGTGACATGGATCTGGGAATAAGGAAAAAAGGGAAAAAGATCCATGCATGCACATTTCGAAAATCTTCAGCCGACAACTTGACAGCAGACACCGCTATCCCCGAGAAAAAGGAAGCTATTGTAGAAAGATTACAAAGCGATCAAAGGAATATGCTCGCATTCTTGCGATGCCGACAACTTCTCAGTCCACAATTCTTTCTAAATTGACAGATGGGAGGAGAATCCGATGAGCGAGAGCGAAACAGAAACCGAGACGTGATATCGGGTAATGCTCATGAATCTTTGCCTTCAACCTTTCTGCTTTGACCTTCGTGGTGGTGAGTGGGCCACTATCCGTAATGTCCAATTCTCACTGACAGCCACGCCTCGTCCATCCCATGCCACTATACAAGGAGCCAGCCAAGAGGAAGCACCAGCAAAATAACCCCAACAAATAAGAGAAGACAATTTTCCTATCCCCTGCAGGATCTTGATCTTGTATGAGAGGATTAAAGCAAATGTGAACTTCCTGCATTGGCAATGCCTGAAATGCTACGTGGCAGAGAGACCTACGTGATCGAGAGGTGAGGTTACATTCTTCAACAATAAAGTGATCCTGAAGTTTTGTGGCGTTCGGTGCATGCAGCCCGCTGCCACTCCCGTATGGATGGATTCAGGCAAAAGGATTTCCGATCTGGAAAAAAGAAATTTCGATCATTGACAGGGTATCTATGCAGGGGGATTCCTTCTAATGTGAAAAACAAAAAGTTTTAGTCTCAAAGTTCTTATATTTCATGAATCAAGCGTCGCTGAATGCAATTTCAGGATAGCGGCAACGGATGCAGGAGTGACGATGACCTCGGAAAGGGAACAAAACTTGAGAAAAATACACCGAGATGCATGTTTTCTGTTGTCTATAATTATGAATAAGAGCTGTCTACTGCTTTGAATTATAAATAGTCTGGAAAATCATCTATGACACGTCCTTAGCCTACTTGCCAAAGTCAAAAGAGAACATTCATCGAAGAGAATGAAAAAGAACTAAAAATCCTACCTGCTTAGTTCGGCGAGTAACTATCGACTACATGCGAAAATTAATGGCTGTTTTGTAAATTTACCAATTCAAACACCAGATATAAGCGTACTGTTGAGATCAGTTCTCTCTAATATTTCTTAAATACTTACACTTCAACAGAAGTACCTCGACTCGATATGTCTTCCACTGTAGTAACAACTATGGCTTTCAACACACTCACAGACATTCCACAAGCAGCGAGTCTAGCATTCCTTCTTTGTTTTTTGTTTTTTTAAGCTAATTGGATCATCCTCAGGCGAGTGTTCTCCTTCAGAACTCTGACATCTCAGAAGTAAGGCTTACTCACGAGAAGTCACAGCACAACCCCTAAGCAAATCCACCATACCGAAATGATAAAACCATTCATATCGCCAAGTCAAAAAATCACAAGGGAACGCCACGTATAGAAGAAGGATAAAAATGTTTCAAGTTGAGAATTGCTGAAGGGGGAATCAAATTTTGACAGAGAACATATTATCTCCAAGAGACGCTCTACACCCGGCAAACGAAACGAGTATCCGTAAGTCAGTCAACTAGTTAGTCAATCCCATCCCTTTGATCGATCAATCAGCCACATTGTCAGTCTCTGCAACTCCCGTCCAAGGAAGAAAACCCGACTTTCCACCCTGGTTGCCATCCATCTGTATGCTCTACCTCCCATGGCAGACCATACCAGGACCTCATGGATCAGAACCCTTCGCCATTCTTCTCCCTTTCTTCCTTCTAAACAAGGCCCGCCGAACGGTAAGGAGATCACACGCGACGGAGGGGAAAAAGCGGAAGTAAGGGTATGGAAAACGATGCTCTTAGGCATCTAACAAAGCCACAGACGCACTCCTCAACTCCATCCATACCTACAGTGCCCGAGAGAAAAGGAAAATATGAATACCAGACATAAGACTTCCCCTGAAGCTGCCTCTCGCCTTTCCCTCAGTCTTCTGAACTACACCCCCAGAGCTGACATGCTAAGGGTGAAAAAAATGCCAAACGGTATTCGCGATTGTGCCTTCACAATGTCCCCAGACGCCGAATTCATCTCTGACTTGCAGATCGTGACGACCATATGGGTTCTCTGAATCAAAGATGCCCTTCCAAAGACCTTTTTCTCTTTTTTTTTTCCCCCGTTCTTGATGATTGGTATATCCATGAGCTACTGTGTCTCTTTTCTCATTTTCGGTCCATTTCCATGAGTTTCCTTTTATCAAGAATGGTTTCAATATCCCAATCGTAGTCTGTTCAGTCCGTGTCAGACGAAGCGAATTTATCCATCCATCTCAACGCGACGGTCCTTCAATGGGGCTGATGGGCAGACTCCGTGCAGCGCTGAGATCGGCACTACCAGTACGTCTCAGTGCTTGGGACATAGTCTCGATATTCAGCTCCCCCGTCGTCAACCCTCCCCCGAAAGCATGCTCCGTCGGGCTACCGAGGGGTTTCCTTACAGGCGACATGCTGATTCCCTTGACAGATCCGGACTTGCTGTTGGGAGGCGACGTCTCAGGCCCTTGTGAAGACACAGGTGATCTTATTGGTGAGGGAGAGCGGTTGGCGCTCATTGACGCAAGCGATGTTAATCCGGCCACGTGGACGGAATCTCGGCTTCCTGCAATGAGTCCTGTTGGAGTTTGCTCGGCTTGCACGACGTCGGCAAAAGAGATGAAGCTCAGGCGTCGAATATCAGTCGAGTCTAGCGAGCCGTAATTGGATGCTGACTCGTCTTTCTCAGAGTATCCTGCGAGGTCCTCAGACCAGGAAGTGGAGGCGGTCTCGTATGGCGAGGCACCTGTAACTGTCACAGAGGCTGGCTGATGGGAGGTATGTGTGACAATCTCGACGGCATCCGGATCGAGATGGTCATCGGTTATAGCTTCGGAGGAGGCGTCGAGGACCGGGGGTATATGGTTCTCTGTTTGTATGTGGGCTGGGATGGCGGGGGACGTTGGTAGAATGGTGCTTTCTTGTACGTCTCGCTCGAATATCTGAGAGCCGGCGGGAGAGCTCATGCGAGGGGAAGATGAGTATAGCCCCCGACCGGGAGATGAGGGCATCATGTTGGGGCTCTCGAGGGGGGCGGGAGACGTCGTAGTCGATTGTTTCGTATAGTCTTTGCTGACGGCAGCGGGCTGACTGGGAAGGGCATCCGGCTGCGAGGTATTGCGGGCAGCAGAATTGTCTTCGTTGTTCTTCTTCTTGCCGAGGCCAAAGAAGCCACGCTTCTTGTTCTTAGTCTCAGTGCCCGCTACCTCTTCGGTGACTGTAGGGGTTGATGCATTGGTGGAGGTTGAGGGATCCCCCAGACTCAGCCCCTCCTGGCCACTTTTTATAGCAGCCGCGGGTGCAAGGCTCATGGTGAAGGATGCAATGCTAGTCACAGCTTGAGTGGACAGGTGGTTTTTCGACAGAAGAACTTCACGTCGGGTGGGAGGGGATATCTGATGATTGCCAAGAAACTTGGGGATTAGCAACTGTGTTGTTGTCTTTCCAAAAGCCACCAAAACCAAGACCGAGGAACACTGGGATATCGACCAACAAACGAGGGGATGCTATACTGCAGAGGGGAGGCAGGGTGAGGCAGAGAAAAAGGAGAACACAAAACGCCTAGAATAGACAAACTACGCAAGCCAAGCATAGGAAACAAGCTCTGGCAATCTAAGTGTAATCTGAGGCAATTTGCAGCTTGCTGTTTCCTTGCCTGGTGGGATAATAAAATAATGGGCAATTGAGACGGGAAGAGAGACGCGCTCACCTGTTCCCTTCCTTGTTCTGCACCCGCGAAGCTCGTTACTTAATGATTTATGCCGATGCAGTAGGGCAGCAGAGGTCGAGTGGAATTGGTGGATGGCAACAGCCTGTGTCGCTCACTTCGAGACTCGTTTATCGCTACTGTTGTTTTCGTCGTCGTCAACCCGGTTGGAAGGCTGAATGCTGGTATGATGACGATATACAATAATTAATGCGCCCACAAATAGATGTATTATGCAGGCAATTGCTGCGATGCGACAAATGCAAGTGGTGTGCCCACCGGAGAGACACGACGTCAGTGACGATTATGGAGGTGTCGTGGGGTTGTTGGTAGTCGCAATCTCAATGTAAGTTAGAAGGGACTCGGAATGAAAGAGGGAGAGTGGGCAGTATGGATGAGTTGGATGCAGATATGAAATGGATCTTGATTGCCGAATATAGATGTTAGTGACTCAATAACATGAAAGTGATAAACCTGTCTGCCTCTGCCACCTTCCCATGAAATCAGACCATATTGGGGCTTGGAAGTGACAAGTGACGACGCTTGCTCGGCTCGGGAAACGAGGGGCAGTCTGTCCTAAAATGGATCACGAGAACACGCTTACTTGTCCGAGCTCCCTCTTTCCAGTGAAAGTCTCCCTCTGTTCACTTTTCACTTTTCGGTTTATCTCTGATTTCTTTTGTTTCTCTGGCAAATAGAACTCGTCAAGAATTTCCTCTTCAAACCTGGTAAACAGTTTCGAGTTGCGTGACAGGACAGGCCAGACCACGCTATATATGCACGTCTCAAATTTGAAATTGTGTCAACGCGCATGCGTAATAGCCACCGGCGTGTTAATAGGAGGGAGTATGGAGTATGCAAGTCTTGACTGAGACAGGCACCGTCTTGTCGAGTCAGTCCGTACCTGATCGCTTTGCCCCGAACCAGTCTGAACCTTGTCGCCGGAACTCTTCGGTCGACGGACGCTTGGGGGAAAATAGCTAGGACAAAAAGCCTCTCACACACTTCACACCACAACGGCTATGATAGGCTAGCTGTAAGAAATGATGGGAGGCAGCAAAATTGGTTCGCGTCACGCGTAGATTGATATATTGCGCCTGATCTGCTCCTTTTATGATAACAAGAGCAAACGTCCGTCCCTCTTCTTGAAACAGTAGTCGATAAATCAGGATCTGTCCTCCCATCTTGCCACCTTTTCTAATTTTGTTTTTTTTGTTTCTTTCCTTGGCCAATGGCCAAACCCGAGATCGACAAGACTGCCGTATTGGGCTACAACTCTTTATGAGTCGGCCTAATTGCTGGCTCAAGGGTCCCCTGAATATTATGTTTGCTACTAGTATACGTTGTTACCTGCCTGCCAACGGCATAAAGTCAATGCGAATCCAACAACGCGGCGGAGCAATACTCCTGTATATATTATTGTGCTATAGCGCCCAAAATAGCGGAACGATAAATGCCGCCTGACCACCAAGGACTATTACTATTACTGAAACAAGATCGAATGAGGATTCTGTTTGTCACCTTTGTGTGGGCTGACTTGTACCCCTTGGCCTTGGAATCCTGCTGATGTCATCCGTACGCATGTGCTACAACGAGCCTACCACAAAAAACACCACAGATCACGGGCAGTGATTGACGATCCCGCCGCAGCGGTCAGGGGAGAGAAACGAGCTGAGCATGCTTGAAGGGGTCGATGAGTGGACACATGAAACCTCCTGGTTGTGCGGATGGGTACGTCATGCACAGGGCGGCCGCCTCAAAGATTGATTCGCGTGATAGTAATAGGCTACGGAGCATAGCTCAATGATACCTGGCATTTGGAGTTGTGTGATCCGAATCGGGGTATCTTGGGCTTATCAATAGCTTGAACGATGGTCCCTCTCGGTTTGGATCAGGCTGGATACGAAAATGATTGCCGGGAGATCAATTGTGATGTGATAAATAACCTGACTCGCCAGATCAGTCAGGAACCGATCGTCGTGATAAGAAGTCGATCAGCATTCTGCTATTTGGCTTTCCGAGTCGTCATCTTACTGCTGCTTATATTTCTACACAGTGAATATAGGAACATATGGATGAGACCAAACGTTGCATAAGGTTGGGCTCTAGGAGAGAGTCAACAGATCTGGTAGATATGTTCTCTGGCTTCATAAAGCTCATTGACAGTCATGGGGAATCAACCCTTGGGTTGGCAAGTTTATCGCAGAGCTAGGTGCCAAGGATTCACGACCGGGTAAGTTTGGCCGATAAGTGTCGCGTTGGGGATAGTAGGGGTCAGACCACGTGATTCCATGTTTCGGGCCGCAACGAGTTCCGTGGGAATTTGTCTCCATGCAATCGAAGCTCAGCCGGCAGTAAATTTCGAGGCTCAAGACATACCCTACCAAAGCTCGAATTCGTCAACTCGCATCCGACGTCTCGCTTCTCTCGCCCCTTCTCTCGGACTCTAAGCATATACTCAATCCGCAGAGTCATTTCTTGAGAAGGAAGAAAATGGAAACAAGGCAGCTCGTTCGGCCGCTCAGCAGCCTCTGCCACGCGACATCCTCCCTTCGCCTCTCACGATCACCTTTAACACCATCCATATCAACCGCCATCACAACACCATCGATATATTCCACCGGCCGGCGGCACCAGTCCACGACAGCACGCACGAAAAAGGCCCTCAAAATCGCCCCCCACCCGGACTTCCTAACTCAAGCCTCGGGCCAAAACCACATCATCTACAACCCGCCGTCCGCGACCCCCTCCGTCTTCCACACGCCCTTCAAGTTCCTCCCCAAGTCCGATCCCCGGCGACAAGCTGGGCTGGCCCAACATCTCCGCCTAGCTTCCTCCTCTTCCGCTTCGAGTTCCACAGATCCTAAGCTGCCCCCTGTGGCCCGCAAGTCCGAGCTTGTCGAGAAGAAATACCACGTCACGCGCGAGCAGGTCGAGGAGATGCGCGCCCTGCGTGCCGAAGACCCCCAGAAATGGAGCGTGTTGAATCTCTGCAGAAAATACGACTGCACGCCCATGTTCGTCATCATGTGCTGCAAGACGAGTCCCGAATACCAGGCACGTGAGCGGAAGCGTCGCGAGGCTATCCGAGCCCGCTGGGGAGCTGTGCGTACCAAGGCTCACGAGGAGAAAAGGAAGAGAAGAGCACTGTTGTTGCAGGGTCAATTGTAGTCTGATCCTCCAGAGATGATTCATTGAGAGTCAAGCGCCGTCAAGTCGGATCGTATGATACTATGCGGAAGAGGGAGACGAAGGGAAATGTATACAGATAATGAAAACTCGCATTCGAGTTCAAATGTATAGAAAAGGCCATGGCTCTCCGAGACAGGGAAAAAGAGGAGGAAGTGCTGGGATGCTGTCTTTAGGGGCATTGTTGTACGATCTTCATCCACCAAGACGAATTCCGCTCTCCCGTGTATATCAGCAGGAAAAATGTATATCATCTATTACAATCGGACCTCGACGCCCGGATGGGGTGGCCAACTTTTCAGAATTCCTTTGTATAAAAAGTTATAAAAAATCGTTCACTCGAAAGTCCTATATTTATGCTTGCCTGTGTCCCGCCTGATACTCCGTATTTGTGCTCTTATACACATGGCAGTATAGACAATTGAGAAGATGTGTGATCTCAAGTGTGTCCTCCATATAACCATGATGATCCCTGGATACAAGGAGGTGAAGTCGTTAAATTTTCATACAGCGGCGTCTCACCATAATCAAGCCGTACTCATCCCGCTATACCACCGGTCTCTTCACCAGTAAGTCTTTCTCAGAGGGGATAATCCGCCAACACCATCCACAACAACTCCGTCTGCGGCCTGTGATCTCAGCTTCGAGTATCTGCCCTTTACTCCGCTCGTCCTCCCACTCAGGCACGCAGGCGCCCACGCGCATCATGCGCACGAGCTTCGTCTTCACCACTCCGCCGATGCCCTCGATCTCATGTCTCACATAACCCGGGCGCAACAGACTACTGTTGCTATTATTCGTGTTCATGTCGTAGTAATTCACCTGTCCCGGAACAACGAGACTGTCGCTGCTGATGCTGCCGTTACTACTGCTGAGACTGCTTACGGATAGACTTCCCAGTGGTGAGCTGAGGGTTAGTGAGGAAGAGGGTGATGGGGTTGAGGATGTGGAAGACGGGCGGGAGTGGCTTTGGTGAAGGTGGTGGTGATCTCGTGCGTCGGCGGCGTCGCAGTCGATTTCTGTCTCCCGCTCCTTGGATCCTAGACAGCTTGCCTCGCGGCCGCAGATCACGCCCCTGTCGCCGTCGCCGATGCCCGTACCGACGCCGCCTAGAACTTCGCCGTATTGGTTTCGCCAACGCCATATCCTGATCCTTTCGGTTAGCACTGCTGGACCTCACGTACGAACAAACAAAAAGAGGCGTTGGGTTGGTCACACGTACGACCTGTAATCCTGATCTGCACCAAGAATATTCCGCCCACAGGGCTGACACAGCCAGACACGATCCGTCGCACACTGGCACACCGCCCTCGTTATCTCCTCCGCGTCTACGGGCGTATCGGCGCGAAACGGCGGTCTCGTCAGCGATGCGAGGGGCGCCTTCGTGCATGAGACACATAGGCGTCGATGTCTAGCTTTGAAAGCCGATGGGCCCGGTGGTCTGATAACACAGTTCTAGAAGCAAGCTCCAGGGTTAGCTACTCGTTGTTTCCTCGTATTTTTTCTTGTGTTCTCCGCGTCACTGTTTCTTAGGTAGGCAGGTATCACTTACTCGACAAACTGGTCTCGAACACCGCCTACACTCCGAGACCATGTCCCGCGCACAGCTGCCGCCGGTTCTCCGGTAGCTCTCGTTGATGCTCATGTAGTGCCAATTCATCTCGTTGTCTTCGGGGTCGAGCGGCCGGCATTCTTTGTAGCAGCGCAGTGTCCGCAGGACTAGCGGGCGGCGGTATTGGAGCAGTCCTTCGCGGATCTGGCGGCATGTTTGGGAGAGAGCGTCGAGTGTATTGAGGTCGAGAGAGGATACGATTGCTGATATTATTCTACGGGAAATGTAATTCTCGTCATTAGCCTCCGCATTTCTCTGGGTAGCAGGAAATGAGGTAACCATAGATTGGTATTTGGATACTATCAAATGTGTTTATTTTGGGAAGAGAGCTCGGAGACACTTGGAAACTACAGAAAAGGAAAGATGTACGGAATGAGGGGAACAAATAGATAGGTAGGGATTGCGTACGGATAGCACCCGAGAGCTTCTGTGATACGATTCCTGTTCGGATTGTGACGCTCGAGGTCCTTCTTTGATTCCTCGACCCCGTTGGTCTCGGATGTGGTAACTGCATGATATAGCTGGTGCTGGAACTGCTGTTGCTGCTGCTTGATCATATCGGTGTCCCATTGCATGAAATTCTGGGGTGGTTCATTCTCGTCTTCAAGATCTAGAAAAATAACCATGATTGTTTTCTTCCCTTCTTTTCTTTTCTCCCAGTTGAGGGTCAAGAATGTAAATTTTCGTACGACGTAACTTGTCGCGAAGTGCTCACAGATGAGGCGTAAGACGTGATGTAATTGCGGGAAGCAGCAGGATCGCAGTCCGATTTCGCGCCTCGGCAGTGCATTCAATTCGCGAACTGGAATGTAAGCAGGAATAGCAGGTACGTAACAAAAACAAAGTACCGGAGTAAAACAGCAAAATTAAAGAAAGAAAAGACACCTTTAAAGCATATATTTGGGCTTCTAGAAAATAGTATCACCAAGCCGGAATGTACGACAGTGACTGCCATGCGAGTCTCGTAAAGAGTAATCGTCACTGGGATCTGGAAGCCACTTGGGCATCCGCATAGCGCATCCTCCAATGATCAAACAACCTGCCCGGTTTGGCGGCATTGTTACTCATGTGGGGTCGGAACCGCCCTGGGGAATCTCAAACGTCCGCCTTGCATCAGCAGCTTGATCTAAAAATTGGAGAAGAAACACCAGACTGTAGCTGTCGAAACTCAATCGTCACATCTCAATGCAGTGAATGTTGAACATGGTAGCACGTGCCCAATCATTATGAAGCTAATCACTGTCTTCACATTCATACGACGACGGTATTTGGTCAATATCACCACATTGAGAGATCAAGAATTATCGAGTCAGCTTGGTCATATCTCCCGCCTTTTCTTGGTTCACAACGTGAGTAACAGATAACAGCCTTTATTTGGAAAATCGCCGATGGCTGACGTGTTTCCCTCAGCTTGTGAGCATGCACAGCTCATGATTTTCCGCTGTTCAATGTAACTCATCCGGCTTTAGGCATAGACGCATTGATTGCGTCCCATACTCCCCCTTCTTGGTAGGCCGAGTTTGGAGATGTGTCTGGTGGCCATTTTCGAGGAGTAAACGTCTCAATTTTCATGATAGCCTCTGTGATTGACCTGTATAATATCACAACCCGTTAGTGTTGCTGGTGTATCATGGAAGTGTCGCATATCTGTGAAAGAATAGCATACCCTAGCACTCCGTGTACCAAGAAGCCCTTTGACTCCATATCTTCAGCAATTTGTAGCTGATGATTATCCATCAAGGAGGTATTAGGAACTGCGACCAGTTTAGAATCGCACTCGAGAGCATCTAAAATACTACCAGAGCCTGTTATGGTGTGTTAGCCACGACTTCTAGCGAAATTAACAGCCGATGAGACGAACCTGCGTGGGAGATGATCACGCCACAGTCGCGTTCCCCAACCTCACCCTTGCCGCGAGAAGCCAGGATAAAGTACTCGTTTAGACCTGGTGCATAGGAGAAGGAACTGATTTCCAGACCGTGAGACTTTAGAGCATCTTTCGGTTTGATGCTTTCGAAGTATGCTAGATCTGGGCCGCATTGAACAATGAGATGTGTAAAGTGCAATGACCGTAGCGCATCAAGAAAGTTGCCCGAGACCACCTCCTCGAGAAGAGGTCGAAAACCTGCGGTGGCACCGATAGTCACAAATGCAGTTCGTGACGGCCGTCCTCCCTGCTTGCTGCATTTTGGCATTTTGTGGGCGGTACAGGACAGTATGAAGAATGTGAATCTTAGGAATGCGCCGTTTGCTAGGTAAGAGGTATGTAAAGGAGTTGGTCTCAATTGAGAGCCTCGGTTTCCGTCTATGGCGATCTACCTAGTTGACCACAGAGATCCTCAATCGACTTGAAAATATATAAATACGCAACATCATGAACAGAAACTGAAAACAAACCACAGTAAATGTCATCTGTATACAGATGATAGTGCAACCATGAAATAGGAAGATTGATGTAACCTGATACCTATTTGAGCCTGGCCAATTATGGGGCCAACCAGTAGCAGACTCAGGGCAGCCTGACACAACCAATCAATTGCTACTATTCCATCTCCACTTAAAATCCATTATGTGCCAATTCGACTTTCCGACTCGAAGCTCCCAGCAAAGATCATCACCATCTGGTCTGCATTGATTGTTTATCAATGCCGCAGACCATCATGGCCTCTGCAGCGCAATCACTGCGGCTATGTCTGCGAACAGCCAGCAGACATGTCGTCCCACCCGCTCAAGTCACCCCGCGAGCACGAGTAGCTATCGCGCAACGCGTTGCCATCCGACCCTTTTCATCGACTCCACTCCGCCAGCGACCTGCCGTCGAGGAAGACGAAGAAGAAGAAGAAGACTTCGAGGATGACGACGGAGGTGAGAGACTCGTGAGCCCGTTCACGCCGGAGGAACTAGAGCGCTTGACCCGAGAGTACGAGAGAGACGGCGGTGCGTCACAAGAACTTGCTACGAGATTGTTCGAACAGACGCAAGGCGCGACGTACGACGTCATGAAAACTCCAAAATTGAACAGGAAACAGTTGAATAGCTTCTGGAACGAGGAAGAAGAAGACCCCATGTTGCAAACAAACGAGACCAATGACGACGAGTTCGACGAGGACGATATCATGGGTATGGCCCATGGTAAGCTGCAGGAACATCGCGAGTATAGAGAATATGCTCGTATCGCTGCCTGGCAGATGCCTCTCCTTTCAAGTAAGTGCTCTCAGGAAATTTCGTTGGTCCTACTCCGGTAACTAATCTAGTCTTTTACAGAATTGGCTGTCCCGTTTCAACCACCTACCGCTAAGGAGCCCCTCCGATTCCGCTACACAAGCTACATGGGCGAAAACCATCCCGCCGAGCCCAAGGTTGTCGTCGAGTTCTCCCCGCGAGATATGCAGCTCAGCGAAGCCCAGCAGCTCAAGCTTAGAAAGCTCTTGGGGCCACGGTGGAACCCCGAGACCGATATCGCCAAGATGAGTTGTGAACAGTTCGACCACGCAGCACAAAACAAGCGATATCTTAGTGATCTGGTCAATAAGTTGATTGCAGAAGCAAAGGCAAGTAGTTCTGTGAACCCTTTATGTTGGGTATGGATACTGACCCTTTTGACCAGGATCCTAAAGATATGTTGGAGGACATTCCTCTTGATACAAGACACCACGTCGTGAAGAAGAAGCCGAAGTTCCCCAAGGAGTGGCGCCTGACCGAAGAGCGGATGAAGTTCATTGAGGATTCGAGAGAGAAAGCCCTCTTGCTCGACCAAGCCAAAGAGGAGAAAGGCGCCTTAATTAACGGAACAGAAAAGATAGATCTGTTCTTCAACCCACCGATTCCCGTTCGCCGCGAGCCTATTTTCCGGCCTAGTCGAAACCCGTTACCCATGTCGCGTAGGACATATCCCGCGAGAACATAGACAAATGTCAATACCATCTGTATATTATTGCTATACTACCACAATGTAAAAAGGCCTAGATGGGTGAATTGAGAGCTGATTGTATAATTGTATCGGTCGCCATCGATTTGCTAGAATCGAGAACAGAGCATCTCAAATTTTGTTCCAGTCTGATACTGCACTAAGAGCGGCAAGTGAGGTTGGAATCAAGAACATGCTGTTCCACATCGAAGCCTCTGATTGTAGTTTAGAAGGACAACATTGTATTGCTGGGCTAGTTGGCTCTAAGAACTACCTAGCCTAGGTATAGCTAGAGGTCGATAAAGGGAGAGAAAACATCATATATCATTTGACTAGACACCAATACACTCACTAGCAGTATGTACCTGCCATTACGTGGGTGTTGGATGTAATAAATCAGTGCTTCTCTTATTAGCAAAGTGATTGCATGTGAAAGCAACTGCAATCGAGGTTTCTCCATTACAGCCTGAGGCGTCCCTTGATCCCATCAGGCCATTCTTACCTACATGTAGCTATCATTATTGAGCAGGCAGAAGCCACTGTATTTCCGGCAGTGAGTCACTTGGCCCCCTATGACCAACAGCCACAGGGCCATACACTACCTGTACTACAAGGAAGGACCCACCCATTGCAGCTTGCAATTGCCCCATCACCCAATGAGCCGTCCCCAACCCGGCTGGCAGAATCACCCACCGCCCCCCGGCCCTCCAGGTCTATAAATACCCCCTCCCCCTCCCAGATCTTTCAAACTTTCTCTTCTTTTCTTCTTCAGCTCTCTTTGCCTTTTGGCTTAGATCAAGTGTAGTATCTGTTCTTTTCAGTTTAATCTCTGAAAGAGTCCTACTGGACTCAATCGTGATTATTCTTATTTTTGTCCTCAAGGGGCGCTGTCCTCTGTGCTTGCGCATGACCGCTCCTACTGTGTCCCTGGTATTACACTGCCTCCAGGCGACGCGACACCTTCATTTCTCTTGCTTTTCGTTGCAGACTGTAGCTTGCTCTATGGTTGTGAAGAAGAGTCTCTTGCTGAATATGTAGTAATGATTTGATGGGCGGGGTTGTAGTGTCTGTTACATGTTATGATACGTTGAAGTCGTGATGTGTGTATGTACAGGCGTGGAAAGTCCGGTCTTCCTGGCTGTTTGCCATCTGAAATATTTCCACACGAGAATCGTAGCCTTGACTCTCAGTATTACGACCTATTCCCTCTCTTCTAATCGACTGGATGACAAGTTCAAGTCCATTACATCAATAATACCAATCTTCCGAATGCTCATCTCCAGTGTTTGCACCTACTTCACCCACTGACTCGAGCCTTCAACCACAGCCCTCTTGCTACTACATATATCGATATTCAACAACCACGATGGCGAGCAGCAGCGCGTCCAATATGATAGACCCGGCCATCTTCGAATACCTCAAGGCCCATGGCGAAGAGGAGACCGAGGTTGGAGACAAACTTCACCACATCAACGGCATCCTCTATCGTCATATCTCGACCTGTCAAGGCCTCCTCAGCCGCATTCACTCAACGCCGAGCTCCAAGCGTAAGGCACGCTACAGTCCCGTAGCATCCTTTCCTTGCGCTGACTACGACGATAGTATCACCACTCCTGAAGGAGGTCGAGGAAACCGGTATCAAGCCAGAGATTGAGACCGTGGGGGAACTTGCCCAATTCGCGTCGAAATACCCTTACTACAAGTACAATTATTCCCTGTGTCAAAAAATGCCACGGATGACAAAATGTCTAACGTCTGGACAGATACAATCACAGATGGAACCGCAACACCCAGAACGTCGTTGGTACGGTCCTCCTCACGAGCTGGCTTGGTGGCCTGGGCAGTGAGCAGAAACCTGGTGAGCTGGGCCGCCTTCTTACCATCGAGGAGGTAGGAGAGATTCTGAAAGGTAAGGAGCGCATCTCGCATTTCCAAAAACATACTGAACCTCCGCCATACTAATGCAACCACGTCACAGTGCCCGTCAACCTCAAGGAGAGAGACGCCTTCCACATCACGATCGAGGAATACCTACTCGCCCTCACGGACATCACTGAGGAGCTCAGCCGCCTTGCCATGAACTCGGTTACGATGGGAGACGTGGCATTGACAGTCCGTATTAGCGCGTTCATCAAGGATCTATTCGCAGGCTTTCAACTGCTCAACCTCAAGAACGACATTGTGCGCAAGCGCGTCGATGCCGTCAAGTATCACGTCAAGAAGGTTGAGGATGTCATCTACGATCTCTCGCTGCGCAATCTACTTCCGAAGAACGAGTGAGTGGTGGAGCGATGGCAGCCTTTGACCACGAACTTCGATCATCGACATAGGGCACGAATTTTGCTGAATGGGCTAATTACTCTGCATTGCATCTTTCATCATGCGGGATGTGATATTTGGAGGGAAGGATGAGTTAGAATCGAGGGGTCTATAGCAAGGTGGCTCTCGGCCTTTAAGAACATTATGATGGTAATCGAAAAGTTTCTGTAGCTTCGCGGATGTCCAGCAGACAAGGATCATAATTGACAAACAACTTAACCTGCCTTAAACGTGGTGCAATGATGCTTCGTGATGAACAAACAGGTGAAGGTGGGATGGTGGGATGGTGAGAGAGCTCCCTTATCGGTCTATCACGCTATCGATTAAGGCGTCGCCTTGAAATTTACTGGGGATCCTCTCGTCATTGGCGTGTCTTGTCTTGAACTTCATGCGTGACCTCTCCAAGCATCGTCCTTTCTTTTAACCCACAAATCAGAAGTGTCAGAGTACAGACTTGTCCAAGTGATACCCAATTCGTCTGCCAACTTTCCCGTCAACGCTATCGAGTATCCAGATTCCCTCCAAACCAAGCAAGGGGACCACCGCAAACGCTTGCACCAATTCAGACCACGCGCGCCGTCACATCCAGATCAACCCCAATGTCGCAACTCGCCAAAAAGACCACGACAGTAGCCCCCGAGCCGCCGTCGAAAACCAAAGACCTAGAGGGGTCGTCACAAGCAATAAGGACGAACCCATCCCCAATAGCCCAAACCCTCCGCCATGCCCACCCCGCGCTCCTCCTCGCCATCTTCGCGGCCGCCTTCCGCCCACTCGTCGCGGACCCCGTCTCAACGATGTGGGCCTCACTCCCCGTAGTCCTCAGCGTCCAGGCAGCGTACACAATCGTCTGTCTGCCACCGGTGGGCTCACAAGGCGTCAAAGCGGCGCGGAAACCGCGGCCTGGTGAGAAGAAGAAGGTCGATGGGTCGGGCCCGAATTTCGTCGTGGTACGCACTTCCCAAACACTCCCTCAAAGTCTATATACTGGCAGTCTTGAGCATCACCGCTAACGTTAAATTGTTCCTACCACTACAGACTACCATCGTAGCAGCTGTCCTCTCTGCTCTCGCTGCCGTCGCTCTCCACGTGATGCTCGTGCTCTTTGGCGCCCCCTTCCTGACGCACCTGCCACACACGTTCCTTGCCTCGCTGCACCTCTCGCTCTTAGGTCTCTATCCGCTTTTCTACACGCGCGGCGTCTCTAACCGGGACTGGGTTGAGATTCTGAGCGCTAGGGCACCTGTCGACGAGGCGCTTGGCGGCTTGATGGGAGCTTGTATGGGGGCTTGGCTTGGTGCTGTGCCGATCCCGCTGGATTGGGATCGCGAGTGGCAGAAGTGGCCGGTTACGATACTTTGTGGTATATATGCTGGTTATACTGTGGGGAAAGTCATTGGGGGGACTGTGGCCTTTGGAAAGAGGTTTGGGGACCCTGAGGTTGCTTGATGGGTTGGGAGTCAGGGCCTCGCTTTGTCTAGGTAGAACCTAGATTTTCACCGAGTAGACTAATAACACTTACAACTTGTTAAATGATTTGATAGTTGTGCATGATTCTTCTGCTCTTAGATGCGTGATACTTTTCCGAGACCTAGAATAGTCGAGCTACGCAATAGAAGACGCTTAAGGAGTGTGATTTCGAACTTAGGCAAATATCTAATTTCTGAGAGCTAGAGTAAGAATGACGCGGCTATGTGACTCCAGACTGCAGTAAAGTATAATTTAGGGGAGTGGAGGGTCAAACAGACAGGAGCGAAAGGGGGGAAGACTGGGGCGTACAGACAAGCATATCATACATGGCAAAGAGGCAATCCATCCTCTGATCCTGGACAGTCTTGCGCTGCTTAGTCTGTGCCAGGATCCAGGCAAGATCGTCGACCAAACGAATAAGAGGACGAGGTAAGTCAGCTCCCGAGTCCAGATTTACATCTCGCGCATCTTGACGTCAACGTGAGAACAGTACGACATGGCCACCACTCGAAACCTAAGGTATAGGACTACTGAATTAAGACACACACGCTCAGCTAGTGGTGCTATGTGTTGGGGTAGGTTCAGAGAGGCGATCTAGCTAATATTTTCTCTTAATTTGAAAGCTTTATGGGAAATGAGGAAGACTTTTACGTTGCTCTAATACGATACCAGAAGATAAAAGACAGGGGAAGACTACTAAAAAAAAAAGAAAGAAAGAAAGAAAGTTAGAAAGAAAACACAATGGCTGACTGGCCTGCGCCGAAGTCTGGCTCTGGTCTTGTAGCAGTTGCAAGGGCAAGAACGGGGATGGTCACAAACAGAGACACATCACAATTGGGAAGCACGATGAGCACAGCAGCATGACGGACATGAGTTGAAGATGACGACGTTCTGTATATGTGTATGGTTCACCGAAGAAAAGCGCCTTCCGTGGTCTAGGGCGAAGTACCTAAGAACCTGACAACTTGCTCATCGACGAAGACCGACTGAAGTCCGTAGAAGTCAGACTATCAGGTCGCAATATCCACCACATGAATGTCACTCATCAATAAGCCTCCACCACCGGAAGGAACATTCGCCATTGCGCGTAATGGTACCACCTGTAACCTAGATGACACTGCCTGTCGTATCTTGGAAGAACTTCCGGGAAAACTTTGCAGGATCGCTCAAAAGAACTAGCCTCGGGATCTGGTTTTGTTGCCATCGGTGTATCCTTTCTGGACAAGGGTAGAGTCGTTCGCCTCCTCACGGGCTCGCTGGGCGATCTGAATCTGGAGTGACTCCTAGTCGATGAGATGCTTCTCTTGCTCCAGGTAGGTGACCCAACCCTCATAGCGAGGCTGAAGGATGTTGAGCATGTGCGCGACCTTGGCTTTATCCGGCATGGTGCAGTTGAGCTGGGACAGGCGATGGGCAAGTCGGATGAACTCGGCGTTGACATCTTTGAGCAGCTGGCCGCGCTCGAGCTTGAGGCTCATGAACCGGTTGTAGAGCTCTCGGAAGGTGTGCTCAGGGGGCTTGCGGATCGTATTCTTGATCAGGCGGAACAGGTACGCGGGATCCTTGTCGTTGGGGTGCCAGCCGGCAGCAAGTAGTCTTGCGTGGACTGGGCGTGTCGTCTGAGTGATGATCTCCAGGCACTGAGTCTTCTTGCCAAAGTAGGCGGCGCGGCCGGGCTCGTCCTTGGGGCAGACTGCAGCACCCTTAATGTAGTCCTGGAGCTCGTAATAGATGACATGGACCAAGAGATTAGTCTCCCAATCGTCGATGTTGTTCTCGCCGAGTAGAGCGGGGATTGGGTCCAACGTCGTGGAGAACGGGTTGGCCATGATGGTGAGGGAAGAAGCTCGTTAGTGGACGGAAGCTTCGAGGAGATTTGTAGTGATGTGAACGGCTGAAGGAAGGTTCGTTATGAGCACAGGAAAAGGGCCCGCTTGACTAGCCTCAAGTACATGGATTTACCCCTCGCAAGAATCACGAATAGAACTGGAAAGGCGGATCCAATCAGGGGGAAACAAGGGCAGATTAGTGAATATTGACGGGGGTCATTGCCATTCGAAAACGAGGGGCGTAACGGCAAAATGACTATTGAATATCGATGAGGAGGATCGGCTGTCGCCAGTCGAAAGTGAGGGGCGTGACTGCAATACAACCATTATATATCGGGAGGGGAAGATGGACCATTGCTAGTCGAAAGCATGGGGCATAACGACGATATAAACATACATATGTAGTATACTGGCGAAGACTACGGGTATGCAATTTCCTAAAGTAACGGCGATTCAACCATGGTATATCGGGAGGGAGATGGGAATGCTGTTTCCTAAGCACAACAGTGAAGATGGCAACACGATGTAACAGCTTACGCCCCTGCCCTGTACACAGAATGACGAAAGGGGTGAAGAATTTCGGTGACTAGGACATGTCCTCGGGTTCACTTTATTGTGCAGTGATATTTAATTCTTTCTGCCAAAACACAGGTAGTCTTCTAGTAAATGGTTAGTTTATCTGTAAGTGTAAGGCACTCGAGGTGTGATTCTTTCTCGCCTCCCAAGGCGTCAACTTCGCCTTGGGAATTGTGAATAGCGTGTGAAGGATACATTTAATCAATGGCACAGCAAGGGGTAGCTACAATGAGTCACAGGATAATCAATATAATAACACCATCATCACCTTAACCTAATGGATATGGTACGGGCACAGAAAAGGAGACTACATTGAAGTGAAGAAGCTATATCTTTACTCTACGCAGCCAAACCTTCATATATACTCGTTTACCATCCAACAACAGATGTTGAAGTCTCGATTTTCCTACTCTTCGTGAAATCGACTGACTCACTACACCAAAGTAGCTCGAATTGTCACTGACGACTTCCTCCAAAGTGTCACGGTAGCACCATGTAAGTAGGGGCGGTGGATCAACTTATGTAACCCTCTGCAGAGTGCCAACGTCAGGTTTCGCTCCCATAGTTAGTTTTATTACTCTTTCTCCTTGGGAGATCACCTCAATACATTACACAGAGATCTACCACAGTGGTTCAGGTCACGAGTGTCACTTTAATTCCATGACAGCTATCACCTCCGTTTTAACGAGCGGCGGCACCGGAGTCTGCAAATATCTACCCCGAAGGGCAGGAGTGGTGCTCGTCTCGAGGGTGCACGGGGTTGGTTGGCACAGCCAAACCAGAAGGACCACCTGGCAGGGGGGGGCGCAGAGCGGCAGCAGCGGCACGCGAGACGGCGGTGGTGGCACGACGGCGGCCGGGAGCGAGAGCATCTCGTCGTCTTCGTCTTCCGAATCGACACTATTACTATGTCAGAAGAGCACTACCTGGACGACCCTGGTACCGACTTACGAGGGGAGCACGGGGGCGCCGCACGAGCCGGTAGCTGCCTCAGCAGGAGAGCGCAGCCCAAGTTGACTTACAAGAAGGCGGCAGAGAGGAGTGTTCTTCAAAGGGTATGCATTTGTGAATCCTTGAGCCAATCTGCCTTCATGTGTACCAACTGCATGTCGAGCATTGAAAAGAGCTTTGCAAGTGTTGTTCGCATCTCTTTCCCAGCTAGACAGCAATTGCAGTTGGGTTAGTGTCAGGGTCTGAAATTTCTCGGATAGTTGTAAGAAGTCTAGATGTGCGTTTAACTTGCTTCTTCCCTATGCAACCTCGAGCTCCAATAGTATAATACTGGCTCGCTTCTAGGATATCAGGTTTTTGGGTGGCGGAATCTAACCATCGCCCTGGTTTAAACGTCAGAGGTTCATCGAAGTTGCGGGGATCAAGACTAGCAGCCATGGAGTTGGGTTGTACTGTAATCTAGAAAGACGATATGCGTCAGTAACTTCATCAGATATAGGCGTGTGAATTGAAGAGAAAGAGATGTGCCTACCCTTGCTGGTAGGAAATGGCCATCGACTGTGTCTCCTCCATCGCAGAATACTCGCGTAAGATTGAACGGTACTGGAGGGTAGATACGCATTGCATCCAAGTAGATAGAATCAAGTACGGTAGATCTCTTGTTGAGGTCTCAGTTACCTCGGAAATATCTGAAAATGCATTTCGAATTTCCATCTTCAATTTTTCTTCAATTTTCGAGTCACGGAGGATATGGTCGGTGACGCAAGAGAGAGCAATTGTAGTAGTCTCGCTTCTGGCAGCAACCAAATCCCAGCTATGAGCAGCTAGCTGCTAATTTGATTTAGGAAAGCGACCGTCATCGCGTTTCTCGAGTATTCGTGTCATAGAGTCTTTACGGCTTGTTTGTAACTCAATGCGCCTATTTTCCCGCACGTATGTTAGAGCATGTATCACTCAGCCTCAGGCTTGTGCTGCCTGTAAAGGATGGGCTTGAGTACTTCTCGGTCAATCGGATAGCAAATTCTTCGTTTTCTTCAAAGACCTTGACTAGCTTAGCCATTTGGTTTGAAAATAAAAATTGCACGACTTTGGAGGCCAGTCTCTAGCTTTGTAACGGGTCTCATCAACTTTCAAGATTCAGCTTATGACATCAAAAACGACGTTGTTATCACCGAGTCGGTAATAATGCTTATGTTTAGTGATAGAGCGTTCACATAATAAGTAAGTGCTCCAATATGCCGATTGAACATGGATATCCCCAACATGATTTTACAAAGTCTCAGTGACCTTGTCTCCTTCGTTTTAAAATACATTTAACTTTTTCTATCAAAATTTTTGGGAGACGATATAACATCCCTAGCATCATTAAAATTACGCCTTTGTATGCTTTCTAGAATAAACGATAATCTAGGGAAAGTAGAGGAAAGACATAAAATAACAACAAGAACACCTCTGCAATGACTTGGACATGTATTCCTAAAGACTGGGAAATAACGTACCGTACCACTTACGAGTTCAGCAATTCAAGCTAATAAGCATTACTATCATTCTGTATATCCCTATATATACATCTTTGTCTGGACTCTGCACTTGTTGCAAAAGGCCTGATTAGACTCTTGGCAGTCCCCTCCACAGGGTAGTTCCTGTGCCCCTGGATTGATATAACACCCAGCGCACTAGTCTTCATGAACAACATCAACGGTTAAAGGGCTTCTCGTTGCTTCGAAGCTGGTTCCCACCGCTGATAAGATTAAGTATCACCATCAGAGCAAAGATAAGAAAGATAGCAAAGAAGTTAAAAAGGACTTTCATCTAACATTGTAGTTACGATTGACCCCACAGATTCTTAGCCGTTTTGAGTGGAATGTAGATCGTGAACATGTTGCTTCATTTGAAATACCAGACTCTATTGCTTGCTCAGTGCCGATTATTGAGTCTTCGGGTACTTTTCATGGGGGTGTATATAAGACCATTGGTCAACACTCCGACACCTGCCTACATTACATCAAGTTTGAGTCCTTGATAAGAACAACGATAATAGTTACTCAAGCCTTCTGAGAGTTCTACAATACATTAGAAAGCCTAAGATTCAACAGTATACGCACTGCTGCAACCAGATGGTGGCCATTTACCAAATGGCCCATCAAATTGGAATCCTAGGTACGTAGGGCCCTGCCTGGTGAAGTGGTGCTGACAAATCCGCCCGGTAAAACCACCCGATATATACGAGTGATTCCTAATTCAGACGCCCGAGATCTTCATTTGCGGTCAGACAGATCAGAATTAAGAACAACGATACCCTGGAAATGAGAACAGCTTAAAATCTCCTATATTCCCATGGAACCCTCCTTCCCCAAAATGCCCGATATTACTGAAGACCTCGCATCAACTACAGCATCAGCGCCCCTCACTAATACCCCCGCCACCTACTCTCAAAACTCGATCTCATTGCTGTCAACATGTACTTGCGAGACGGAAACGCGCGCATCATAAGCAATCAGAAATAAAAGTCTGATGGTTTACACCCAGAAAGGTCGCCGCCATCATTACCTGACACACTGAAAACTGCCTATGCCCTGGCGAAACAATGGAGAGATTTGAACGGCTGCCCTAACGTCGGGTTGCATATGAACAGCCATATGCTTTCCTTCATGACAGAAGCCATCGCGGCCGTCCTGCCTGGCTATGAGCTAGCCATCGGATCGATACTATATGAATCGCGGAACTCTCGTCGCAACATCAATCATAGTCCGACCATTGAAGGCTGGGAAGGCATACCTAAGGTCACGCTTGGGGACCTCGAATTGGAGCCTATGGAGCGCATAATAGTCATACAAGAAGCTATAAAGCACTCGATACTACGCCTCGCAGCCGTGGTCCAAGATATTGAGGAAGAGTCCGCCCTCGCGGCAAGGACTGGTGTGATTGAGCACTCACTGAGTGATAGTTGTTTTGAGGGACTTACTTCGAGATTATCTAGACTATTGGAGAGTGTAAATCAAATAGTATCTATTGAAAATATAGATTGAGTCAGCTCAATCATGACCCCACACGCTTGACATTAGCTGCGCTTTCTTACAGTGTGAAACGAAACGTGGTCATCATACTAGCAGCCCATCTACACTACCCAGCCAGTTACTCACGTTTGACTCACCAATCTAGGGACTCATAAACTATACACATTAGAACCAAATCATACTCGTTACCAAGGGGCCATTATCAACCCTGACACGTGCCTACTGAGCACTCAAAGAGTCAATGATCGGACGTTGAAGCAACCCGTGTTTGCCTTCAATGGGAACACGATGCGGCGTGGATGAGAACACCGTTTACATTCAATGGCAGAACTATGTGGCGTGTATACAAACATCAACGCACGGAGATTCCTCTAACTGCCCTTCGTTCTACATCCTCAGCCTCGAGAATTTTTTTTTTTGGCCGATCTTGCAGCTTAGCAGCTGTGATTCTGCTTCCTACTTATTTATTTATGAGATCTCTAGTATGCTGAGTCATACTCTCCATTGTTACATATTTGGCGTAATCAGCTGTCTAATGAACGACTTTTTCATTCAAAGTGAGAGATTAGGAGCTATCCCACATTGATGGACTTTAGGGATCTCATATGAACTCTGCAAGCTTCATCTTTCCTGATTTTCAAATAGAGTACCAATGGTAAGGTAGTCCAGAATTCTCGTACATTGGGTATAAAACCCGAGCTTAGAAGGATTCTTGGCGACATTCCTTGTTGCAATGAAAATATCTCCTTAACGATATCTTAAGAATTGAGTCAAGATATTTGCGTGGCAGAATCACTCAAAGGTTCACCTTGATCGCTTCAAACAAGAGTAAGCAACAGACACATTCTCCTGAATCTAATCGGAGACACATGGTATCGGTATCTTGCCGCAGAGTATGCTGAATTATAAGAGAGGGTATATGATACGCGATGTGCTAGAGAAGACGGAAAGGTATCCCGTATGCTAGTTAAAAACATCCTGTACCGAAAGAAAATTAGGATTTTAGCACATGATATGCCGTATGCCAGCAAAAGGTAGAAAATAGCACAAGATGGTACTATGCTATGTACCATGCTACAAAGCAGATAGTTTAGGGCTGTAGCAGAAGGAAGTGTGGTGCTGTAGCAAAGATGATGCCACACGGATCAGAAACTACTGTCGTACCGTAGCAATGGATGATGTAGCGCTGCAGAGAAACAACTTCAAAAGATGGAACGCGGTGTTGAAGAGAAAAAAAGTGAAGTGTGGTAAGAGAAGATCTTGGGTGTGGTCCCAAAAGCGTACTACAGGAAGGCGCGGTATCTGCGGGTAAGTGACAGTCGTTCCCGGGGCCAAGTCGGTTGGTGCTCTCTGCTCGTTCCCTCTGTACCTCCCCACCACCGTACCAACACAACACTCTTCCCTCTTTCTCTACTCAGCTCCTTCACAACACAGACAAATCCAGGCACCCAGGAGAAGCTTTGCTGGCTGCGCACGTTCGTAAGTACCCCTATCTTTTTTTTTTTTACTCGCAAAGGTCGTTCGGGCAACGATTCGGTTGACCAAGTTTGTGCCCTTGCTGCAGAATCGGGTCTCGCGCTGCCTCTTCTGCCCTCAGCATCCACGCTACACGGATGACATCTGGCTTGCCTTTCGTAAGTTCTCTGGTTCCTTTCCTTTATTGTCTCTCCTATGTCATCTGCCCCTGCGTATGCAAAGATCGTTCGCGAAACGGTTTAGTTGACTTTGCGTCCAGTCTTGTAGACATCTACTGTGTGCAATCCTTGCCCAAATTTCCTCAGACACAAGTCGACAACGAGTCAATATGAAGTGGAATACGGAAACCGAGAGAGATTTGTTCCTCGCATTGTTGATTGTTAAGGTTGGGAAATCAGCGATCACCAAGTCCGAGTGGAACAGTGTCCATTTGGTAATGCGACAGCTCGGCCACACGGATGCTGCACCCACAGGCCCTCAGTAAGTTCTGCCTATTAATCACCTTTTAATCGTCTTCTTTGCTTGTGTGTCTTCTCCAATTGGAATGCTGACTGGTTGATAGGCAGCAGTGGGAGAAAAAAGTATGGCCTCAACTCAAGAGCGAGCATGGACAGCTCTTGACCACCAACGGTGCCTCGGCAACCAACGCCTCCGTGACCAATACTACCTCTGCGCCCAACGCTACCGCTTTGTCCGACTCTACTGTTTCGCCCCATGCTGTCGAGGGAAAGAAGCGCGTTCGCATTACTAAACGCAAGAAGGAGAATGAGGAGGAGGACGATGATGAGGATAGCGACGACGTCCCCTCGGTCAAGAAGACCAAAATTATGACGAAGAAGTAGACGGTGTCTCCAATCATAGCATTGTGATAAGACGAGTAGTCTAATAGAGGGACTCCCCACCATAAATCACCCTAATTCATGAGCTTCTCCTGTACATTGTGACCGTATCTTTCTGTTTTATCAGCCGCTTTCCTGCTGTTCAACCGTGGGATAACAGTCTTATGCCGCCCTGGCTGAGACTCTAGGCAAGAGCGCTAAGCCTTGGGTTTGTGGTGTTTAGGAATGGAGGCTGAAGACGGAGTTCTTGATATGACAGTTATCGGCTGCATATGGCAACTCGCCCCTTTAACCTTCTGGTCCTCCAGTAAAACCAGAGCCCAGAAGATGTTTCACAGGGTCAGAGATTTTCGAACTTGTGATCTCGGTAAACCATTCATCAGCCAATCCATGGGCATAAAGATCGCGATGAGGATGGAGTATACCATCATCTGTCCCCAAAACCGTATAGTTCGAGACAGTTTTGATGTCATCGGAATAGCAGGCCGGCTCGTTTCGCTCATACGATCACAGACCTGGTGAAACAGAGTAACTTGGTCTGTGATTACACCATCAAGCTCCTGGCGGATGCCCCATTCCATCCAGTCCGCGCTGTTCGAAGTCCATACATAGACCGGGATGCCCAGCTTCTTCATGTCCCGGATGAACTTGGTTCCAGAAGGAGTGGCCAGTGAAAATTGCAGTATGCTGAAAGAGATGTTAGGGACTTTTGTCAGATAACGTGCATAGTTCGTCGTAGCTGAGAGATGTGTGACATGATAGTCAGGGAGGTATTGCAAACTGAATTTAATGTAATTCGGCTGAGGCAAATTAGCAAGATACGATCTCGCTGTGGATAACAGTCTTCGAGGATTAGAGTTATACTCACCCTCCAACAACATGGCGTGACCCTCTCGCTCCAGGGCCGTTTAGTAGGAACTGAAGCCAGAGTCTCTGAGATGGTTCGCATCATCACCTCAGCGTCAGGGCCGGGCTTTGGCTTTGTATGGCAAAGTTTAGTCAAGGCTGTCTTCAATTTGCCGTGGTCTGAGGGTTTTTACTTACCTTGATGTCAAGCATCAACCAGATGTGCTCTAGGTCAGGCTCTGCTAGATATTCTAGCAGGTCGATGAGCCTTGGCATAGTCAGATGAGGCTCACGCACGGTTCGCAACTGGCTGAGCTCTTCCCAGTCAAGATCTCGGATCTTTGCCTTCTTTCCGAACGTCCGCACCAGCGACGCATCATGACAGAGCACGATAACGCCATCGCGTGAAAGATGCAAATCTGTCTCCAAAGCTTCTACTTTTTCCGCAACCGCTGCCTTGAAGGCCATCATAGTGTTCTCTGGAACGACTTCATGAAAGCCACGGTGAGCAATTGTCTGTGGCATCATTCTCCTCTTGGACACTGTCATGAAGAGTTCATGTCAGCGTAAGGATCGGACATAGCGAGCCTGAAACTGAGACCTAGAAGGCTTACATGTTTCAGATCCGGGCATGAGCAAAGGACTCTGCTCGCTTGTCGAAGGGGTGGAAGTGACCATCTTGGAGACCCAGTAGAATTTCAAGAATCTTGGTGGACGAGATTGATACTCCAGGCGGACTTGACAAGGAATGATACTGGAGTGGTCCAAACGCCTTGCTTCCGAACTTGTTTTAAACACAATCGTGTTCAAATGCTTCGAACTAAAAGATGCTGTGGATGACTGAAGTGACCAAGAACAGACTGGAAGGTTCGTGAGAACAAAGAAGTCCTTCACAGTGTGCAAAACTAGCAGCTCGGTTGTCAGCTAACCAATGAGAACGTTAGTTCACGGGTCGATATATTGTTCTAGGAATGCACGGAGAGGAGCGAAGATGCAAGGCAGATTCATGTGACTTACGGTTTGAAACTTTCCGAAGCCTCGGAACCTTGAGGGACTTCGCGCAAAGACCGTAAAATATCGTACTCATCAACCCTTGTGACGGTGCTACAGGTAAATGATGAGCAGAGGAGAACAGGGGAAAAGACAGAACCACACGGTCGCAAAACAAAGATAAAAGGGAAGAGCTTTAGAGGTTTATCATTCCGAAACTGATGGTACAATCACCGAGCAACGGCAAGACCGGAGACAACGGGGAGATAAACACTCCGAGATAGCTCGACAGGGCAGAGCGTACAGCTAGCTATTGTGACTTAGGAATGTGGGACGGCGGAGAGTAGATCAGCCGAAAGGTTGTGACGGTGGCGCAGTAGGGAGAAACACCTGGCAAGATCGTGCCAGCGTAGTATGGGGTACGGAGGCAAGAACGAGGCAATAAGGCTCATGCAGGTGTGGGGAGGATGGGAGCATAGAAGGAGAAGGAACGCACCAAAGCGACTGCAAGGACGATACACGTGCAGAAGAAGATTGGAGGAGAGGAAAGAATGGGCTTCCATCACCCATCGCTCCATCGATGGTTGTGTGTGCTTGAACCGCCTGTGATTTGCTTGATATCTGCTACGATAAGGGTTCTACAGCTCTTTGAGAGGCAGAGATACAGTTGGCGCTAGCGTCCAGGATATCCCCCGGATTTAAGAGGCTGTGTGGTGGAGTTAAGATAATGATAGGGCACTTCGATACTAATTGTCATTGACTCATCCATGAGGCACAGCAGTCACGGTCAACCAAAGGCGATGTGTCGGTCTCTACTGCACGGCAGGAACGAGTCTGAATCCTGCCGATACCGAAACATCGCAGTTATGATCAACGCGGACTTTGACTGCAGTCGCGACCAGTTAGCGGCGGACTTTGTCACTGGGACACTACTGTAGTCGCGCCGAACTAGGGCGGTATAGAATATATACATGCGCATACTCTCACGCCGTTAGACAGGAATTAACAGCAAATCGGTCCCTCGGCACAGCCAGCCAGGTAATTATATGAGTATGGACATAACCTCGCAAGGGACCTGGGGAGTTATCGGATAGCTCGGGTCAGACGCTTCAAAGATGACGTTTGATACTATGAAGGAACAACCAGCTTGAAGGGTAAGACGGCCAAGGTGTGATAAAACACCGTGCATTCTCTATCGGAAAGTGAGACAAAAATCATCTGTGGTATCCCAAACAACGGAATTTCCACCATATCAACTAAAGCATGGACACAAGCGCATGAGTGAACGTTAGAATATATATTACAAAGCATTTTCGATGACCACAGAAGAGACGGGCGCTGACCAACGCGACAACAGGCTACCTAGGTATTCCGATACATAACAACAAGGAAAAGACAGTCCTTCATCCTACCTGTGTGCACACATAGCCCAAACATTCAGGTATATCATCCAAGGGAATCCCTCCTCAACCACCAGGAAAGTTAAGAGAGCAGTTGCATAGAGAGCATATAGTATCCCAGATGAAGTACAGAAGATCATCCTTTTCAATCCCGCAATAAAAATCCATAAATCATACACACAAACCATCGAACCCAAGGCCGTAATTTTTGTAAAAGGGGGTTACAACAGTATTAAATTCAAAAGTAGAAACGGGCAGAAGACAAGAGGTATCATCATAGTCTTAAACCATCAAGAAACTCCAGCGATCCATCATGACTATTGCGAGCCGGGGGTATCTGCTGCCGTAAGCTAGCCGTGTACTCGTCACCACTCATGCTAAGGAAGAAGTCCCCCGAAGCATGCTCGTCCCCAGAGCTAAGACTCTCGTCGCTTAACGAGAGTACGCTTTGCGGGCCGTCGGGATTCGTCGCGAAGTCGCCTATGTTGAAAGTAGACAGGTCCCACGAGTCCGGCGGCCACTCGTTGTAGTTCGTCTTCGTGCTCGTGGGTGTCTCGAGGGAGACTGCCGGCCCGCCGTAGATTGCGTCGTACAAGCTGAGTTGGCCGCCATCCATAGCGCCTACCATGGCCTCCCATTCGTGGAGGGAGACGCTGCTCGCTGATGGGACTTTACTCATGGAGTCAAGCGGATACGTTGGCACATGTGGTTCTTGGGGTGACATCATGGGCTGTGAAACAGGATAATGATGCTGGACCGGAGAGGGTGACTGCATGTGTGTATTTGTGTTGTTGAAAGACTGGTAGTCCATGTTTTGCTTCGCTCTGTACGTGGGTGACATCCTCATCATTGTGCGTTGGATCTGTGAGATTGAGAAGCGGCTGTCGCGATGAGGTGTCGGTTGCTCCGTCTCGCTGTCGAACGAGGATCGCTGAGGCTGGTAGAAGTCTAATTTCCGAGTTGAGTTTGGCATGGTTAGGCGGCGCAGCTTCTCTTGTTGAGATAACAAGTCGGTCTCGCTCATTATGGCACCATGTTGTCGCCCAAGGCTATACGGCGAGGTCTTCCTCAACATGCTACTTAGAGGGGAGGGCTTTGATAACGGTGCTGCCCTTGTACTAGACGAATTCGATCGTGCCTTCGTTGTTGGCTGAGGAGCATCTTCGACTTGAATCAACATTTTCGCCACTCGCTTTAATTCAACTGTTCCAGAAGCTCTAGCTTTCTGGAGAGATTTTAGTACCGAGTTGATGAGCCTTTCGGCATCCTTCATGAGCTTGCTCTCTTGTTTTAAATCTAGGCTCTGGTAAAGGAGTGTCATTGCACAGACGACGAGGATATCAGTCTTGTTGAGACAAAACGAGAACGACATGCTTCTCTCCTCTAATAATCCTATGATTTGAACGATGTGCTTGCTAGAATCGGCAGTAGCCAACAGCGCTGGTGCGGCCTTGGTTCCGAGGGTTGACCCAATAGCTGGCCGGTGGACGAGAGTCCTAACGTAGTAGTATGCAAGAGCCTGCTTCATGTCAGTTGACGAGTGCGATGCGGTGTATCAATAAAAACCTACCAGGATCGGGGACCTGCTGCCTGTGACATCCGTTGATGGCTTATCCTGGACAAAGTTCAGTTTTAGATGATTTGGCAAACCACCGCTCCACTCCTGCAGCTCTGCATCGAGTGCAGCCATTTGTTGGAGTGAGAGGTCGTAGGAGTTGGTAGCAGGGTAGTTCTGCTCCAGAGCGCGAGCCAAAATTCGAGATAACCTGAACAATGCGAGGGCGCTGGAGATTCTTGTGTATTCTCCGGGAAGGGTGGGCTGGAATCCATTTTCGGTCACATATTCATCATCTGTGTCCGCCGGATATTCTGCGTGAATGTCTTCCTCCTTTAACAATTTCGGTAGGCCAAGCATGGCGGCCGAGAAGCTGTTAAGATGTTAGTCAGATGGAGAACCATAAGCGGATCAGGTACATACCAATCAAGGGAGTAAAGAGTCCAAAAAACCTTCTTCCGAGATTCGATGGTCAGAGCTCCAAAGGTGCATCGCTTGGCGCTCTGGTGCAGCCCAAGGCGATGAGAGAGTCCAACAGCAACGGCCTTGTAATACTGAAGACGCTTATAGTCCGCTCGCATCATACAGTAAATCATGGCTAACAATAAGCATCGCAAGGTACCCATTGTGTTATCCATCATGATCCCCTCGAGCGCCTTGGTCCACTGTGATTCGCAAGCAGCGATTTGATCGTTGTCAGGGTGCTGGCTGGATAAACCAGCTATGCTGAATACTAGGTACAGATGAGCGACCTCTTGGTTGCTCTTAATTTTCTCAACGTCGGTAGAGAAGTCTTCATAGAGCTGGAGGAACGTAGGTTTGTGAAGCACAGGGAAGAGCGGTGCCCACTCTTGGAAGAACACATTGACACATCTGTCTGTAAAAAGACGTGGCGGCACGCCTGACGCCTGTGATGGTGAGCTGCCAATTAGGGGAGTGCATCCTTGAATATGAAGGAATGCGTCCAGAGCGAAATCGCCACAAGGCTTTCCACTCTCTTGGATCCTTCGTTTGAACGTTTCTAAACGAGAATGTTAAAGTCAGGTTGCTGAACTTGTTTTATATTTATTGACTTACCAATAAAGGCACGCCCGCTAGACGGGCCCATAAAGTATGAGTCGGAATTCTCGAAACCAAGCAGTAACGGCGACGCTTGAACACGGAATACGTCTTCTTTTACTGCTGGGCTGGAATGGCCCCTCGTTTCCGCCGGAGGGACCGGGCTCATAGCCGGTCGTTGATGGCTATGTAATTTCGAGAGCAAATCGATTTTTTCGTCTTTTTCGTCCAACAAGTCTTTCAGTTCTCGAACTTCAAGTTCCAGTTGCCGAACCCTCTCCTCCAAAGACTCCGTGTAACCACGAGGGAACGCGCGTCGACTGAGTTTATCGCTCGTCTTGCATTCAAATCCTACATTAGCACATTGAGAGCACGTCGGTCGCGTGCCGTCGCAGCGTATCTTCTTGGACCGACAACGGTCGCAGGCTTGAGCGATACGGCTTTGTGAGCTGGTGCCCACCTTGATCACTTTCATTGGTAGAATTCCCGGCATCTTGTCAATCGTTCATATCGGCACGCGGATGACTCTATTAACCACCGCATACGCCGGAGTTCGCTGCTACACGGCGTTTCGCTTTCCAAAACTTCTTCTCCTATCTTTTCTAAACAGACTCAGATATCTTATCTCGCCGGATGACAGTCGACCGTGAGGTCTCTGCTCGAGTTTTCGAAAGTCTCGGCTCTCTGTGAATCTCGGCGTGCACGTCGTCCGAATGAAGATCGACTAGGCTTACGAAATGCGCTTTACAATTCTCACGAGAGATGTTCGAGTTCGCTATAGAGTGGTTCGATCGGTTTGAGGAGCATGGATTTGATGAGGCGAATCGGGGATATCGTGGGAGGGGTGAGGTCGGGGAAGAAAGAGAAGTGAGGACTGGGGAATGGTAGGAAAGAGAAAAAACGGAACCGCCTTCTCCAGACCCCAAAGATTACTTGCAATGTGCGGGGGCAAGGGATCGTACTTGGGTAGGATTTCGTGTCAAATAGGGGATTGATTCATTGGAGGGATTTGGCGTACAGACAGGGATCATCAAGACTAACCTAGAAGATGCCGAGAAAACAGGCATGGCTGTCGGTGTTGGTACGGAGCACCCACAAGCCTTGGCTTAGCTTGGCACTCCCCCGTACCTAGCTCAAGTCGTCTTAACCAAGCGTTATCTCTATTTGAATCCATCTTCAATTGCGATGTATCTCCATCGTCTCGCTTGTCGGCCGCTTGGTGGTACAAGTTGATAGCCGATGGGCCAACTCCATGGAAATTCGTTCATGTGCTGGTCGCAAACACCCATCCATTAAAGTATATCATTACGCAGAACCAGTGCTCGGGCCAGGTCACGAGACGGCTTCGAGCAGACGACAAGCTAGGCATGCACTAACAAACTGGTAAGCTTCCGTCCGCCCTAGATTGTTTTCTCATCCCCACGTTTTAAAATGGCGGTGCGGTGCCCAGCGCGCGACCCCGTGACCCCCAACGACCCCAGAGGATTTTATTCCCTGCGGAATACTGATGTTGTGTTGTTCCAGCCTCAATAGCCTGAGCCATCGTACGCTTTCAAGGGACGGTTGTCACGGCATAACTTTGTTCAATGAACCGATGCACATGGCAATCAACAGGTGGTTAGTAAGGTAGTCTATGATATGCCGTAACTCATGCGTTCTTGAGTATATAACTGGGCTCAGGTGACCCAAAGCCGTATTCCATAATTTACTTGTTATTTGGGATGATAAGCTGAATTAAAATAACTAACCAAAGAGTACAGTTCGTACTTCATACGAAGTACAGAAGCAAGGATTCTATGCAAGTCAGTAGTAGTGGCCAGATCAACAAATGATCTTATTACTTGCTGTTCTGTCCATGCGCACGCTGTGCTTCCCTTGTCCCGAACGTCAGAACCTGCGGGTTGCGAAGATGAAAGACGACAATCCTATTACTTACACCCTTTGTGCAGCCCAAATATCAATCAACGATCTTCGATGACAACGGAATGGTACAGTGAATATTCAAAAGTGTCCGTTAGTGCTGGGAAGCAATGCTCATATACTACCTAGGTATGCCTCTGGCCGGCTAAACTCAGGGCGGTTAAATACAGTTGATAGGGCAAAACGGCCAAGGTATCACTGGAATGTTGAAAGTTGGTTGACAATGACAACTACTACCAAAAGGTTGAATTGAACACACAGGGTTCTCGGACCGAATGTCGTTGAAATATCTATAGAGACACGGGCTACGGCTTCGGTAAATTCAAAACTCATCTCGATGGATCGTCCTACATTCTATGAAGGTTTACACCACGGCATTCATCATATCACGAGCTTTTGGTGCTTGCGGGTTCCTGCAGGCCAATATTGGCGACTGGAGGAGACAATTGATCGTAAGGAGAGATTCAACTTCGTTTATAACTAAGCGGTATGCGTCGATGTTGAGTGCGTCCCTATTGACAAGTCTGATTAGCTGCACGTCATGTATAATAGCGTTGCATGCGGTACCTACATGCAGATTGCTGCAATACACGTAGTAGGTTACATCATAGCCGAGACGGATAATGATATAGTAGGACCAGTGGTTTGTGTCGAAGCTTCCAATACTACAATCAACTATAATCTTCACTTTCAATATCGTCTTCATTCGAATCTTCCATCGACCGGAGATATGCAAGCACAGATCCGTCTTCAAATAGCTGGCTTTTCTGTATAACGAACACCATCTCATCAGCAAATATGTCGGGCCGGTACCTAAGATGAACCAGGAACAAGCCAAGTAAGGGAAACTTTTTTTCCTTACCTCTTCCTCAAGCATATGTAATACTTGTTGGAATAAATCATCTTCGGCAACTCTCAACTGCGACGCAGCTTCCAGGACCTCAGGTCTAACTGGACCCGATGCAGCGGCTCCTTCCTGAGAAGTCTCTAATTTATCTACTTGTTGTTGAATAGCCTCTGATATCACGCTTATGACTCGAAGACGGAATACCTGGCACAACTCATGCCCTTCAATGATCTTTTCCATCTCGTCGGCTTTCTCCGTAACGTCATTGTCTTGCCAAAACATTCTCAAATGCTGTGAACCGTCTGTTTCTTGTAAGATCTTGAAGTCTAGTCCGTCTTCTTGGTTTAGGCACATAAGAGACACGTATGACGCAGACCAAGCGGGCTTTTCATTCCCTTTGGCGGTCAGTTTCAGAGTTGGTGGCTTTCCGAAAACATGAAGTTTGGCTTTCGAGAGCGGATCGTCTTGCATAAGGTCTACGGGTAAAACTATTGTGTTGACGGTAGAGCTGGGGTCGATGAATCCGTAACTGAACAACATCTCGGCAGCTGGCTTGTCGTGTCCGTAGTTGATGGTGATTTCTCCCTGTGCCGGGACTTGAGACCCCTGGCACAATAATAGGTGAACTTCATCGTTTGCACTTTGTTCAAAGTACGCGGTTGGCGACCTTGAATGGTTCACAAGATCGAGACAGGGGACCATGGATTCTCCATCAATAGGCAGTGCTAGTGAACGAGAGCGGTAAAGAGCATCGAGAAGAATCCAGTCATCGAGGGTGACGACATTGTCAATCTCGACAAGTTCTTGCCAGAAGGGAATATGAGATGTCTTCTCCCCAACGCGATTAAACTCCAAGATCAAGGAGTCGAGTTTTGCAGACACCGCAGACTACTCGGAGTAAGTAATGAGGGTTGAAAATCATGAAAAGTCAGAAACATTCTTACTTCCAGTGAAGTACCCCTCAGGAGAGCTCGTTCGGGCTCTGACCATAGAGTCGGGACCGGGACTTGAGTTGGCAAGAGGCTGAAGTATTGAGTCCAAGGGTTTCTAGCACCTGGTGTATTTGGATTGTCGGGGGATGAGAGAATCATTTGATAGAGCAGAAACAGTAGAGCATCTCCCCGTGTCGACTGACGAATTCCATACAACAAATAAATCAGCATATTGACCTTAGTTGACTACCCCCGAATAATCATTTCTTACCTGATGACCAGCAGCGTCTAGCAGCTCACGAAACTCCCTGCTCTGTTTCGCGTACTGTTCAATACCATTGGGTGATAGTACGAGATCCCTGGGAATTTTCAGCAATGGTGGCGCCGCCTCGCTATCCGTTGGCAAATCTTTCTCGGCGACTAGGCCAAGACCGCGGCCGTCGGTGTTCGCAACGCTCACATTGGTGAATGCCACGCCGTTTAGAAGGCACCACTCGGGGAGGGCGCCGAGAGGAAAGTCGCCCCTCCGCATAAGGCCGGGTCGCGTAGAGATAATTTTGGTCCGAGGTATAAGTGAGATTTGCTGTATTACCCGTCATAGAGCCACTTCAATTCCATAATTGTCACTTTGATTTGGCGAGCACATTTGAGGACGAGGTCGGCTTCGAGAAGATGAGATGAGCTCACTGAATTGAATCTGCTTCGGTGAGTGCCGTGCCCTGTAGAATTGCCCCGCACTGCCGTCAAATAACAAACTCAACAATGACTCAACCCCACCTTTATTGATATTTCTCGATTTTATTATCGGAGCAGCTTTCTACCCATCCTCGTTGTCGCAATCATGCCGCGAGACCCCTTGATCGGCCTGGTGGGCAAGCCGTCGGCCGGCAAGAGCACGACGTTAAATAGCTTGACCGATGCCTCTTCCAAAGTAGGTGCGTTTAGGCCTCCGCCACCTCCGAAACCCACCGCGCAACTGACGCCCGCAAAATAGGAAACTTTCCGTATGCATTACCATGCCCGAAGCCTTCCCTTCGCTTAATCTTTTATACTAACATGACCATTCTTATCTCTCAAGTTTCACTACCATAGATCCCCAGCGCGCCATTGGCTATCTCCAGATCCAATGCGCTTGTGAGCGATTCAAGCTGCAAGACAAGTGCAAGCCCAACTACGGTTCCTGCGTCGACGGCCGCCGATCTGTTCCCATCGAGCTTCTCGACGTCGCCGGTCTAGTCCCCGGTGCCCACGAGGGTAAAGGTCTCGGAAACAAGTTCTTAGACGACCTACGACATGCCGACGCCCTCATCCATGTTGTCGACGCGAGCGGCCGCACCAATGCCGAGGGCGAGAATACGCGGGGCTACGACCCGTCGCAAGATATCGCCTGGCTGCGTAGCGAGATCGTACAATGGATCAAAGGCAACCTCTGGGAGCGGTGGGGTTCCATCAAACGACGACACGTAGCTGTCAAGGCTTCAGCCGTCGAGACACTACAAGCACAATTCTCCGGATACGGGGCTACGTCTGTGGTCGTCGCTCGGACACTAGACAAGCTCGCGCTCAAGGAGCCGCTTGAGGCATGGTCCGAGGAGACCGTTGACCGCGTTGTTTCCACCTTCACCGACGAGAAGTTCCCTACCGTCATCGCGCTGAATAAAATCGACGACTCCGATGCATATACAAATCTCATGAAAATCACCAAACAACAAGATCCAAACCTCGTTGTTGCGTGTTCCGCCAAGGCCGAGCTATTTCTGCGCAAAATGGCAAAACAAAGCTACATAAAATATACTGAAGGGACCGAGTTTGTCGATACAAGGGAAGACCTCATTGCGGATGGAGATCCCACTGGCGGAGGGCTCAAAGAGCTGGACGAAAAGAATAAGGCCACAATAGAGGAATACAGGGATATGATTTTATTTAGATACGGATCGACCGGTGTCGTCCAAGTTCTGTCCAAGGCAGCCGAGATATTAGGTCTCGTGCCTGTCTTTCCGGTCAGAAACACGACAAGCTTTAGCTCGGGTTCAGATACAAAAGTGGCATTCAGAGATTGCGTCCTGGTAAAAAAGAATACTACAGTTGGCGAAGTTGCAAGAAAAGTCATGGGCGACGCCCCAATAGCTTACGTGGAAGGTGTTGGAGGTGTGCGCGTGTCGGAAGAAGCCGTTGTTGGTCCAGGCAAAAATGATGTGAGCATATCCCTCGTCCTCTGGCTGCCCCCCTCTTGAAGGTTCACGATCATATGCTCATATGCGATCAACTCATTTTTGGTGGTTGGGTGCCATTCGAAGTCTGTCGAGGACCAGGTGGCTCCAGAATATGTTCACAATATTCTCGCTAACAGATTATCCAGGTCTTGTCTTTCAAAGTAGGACGAGCATAATAGCCTCGCTCTCGAGAATGGTGATACATATCGATCGTCCTGGAACGCATTTCGGGATCCACTATTCAAGACTTCAGTCTGTTGCGTTGCCTGAGTCGGATTCACATCGGTAACGAGATAAGGATGGCCATGGTTTCGTGGCGACTCACACACCAGGCAACCTTCTCTTGCCAGGAGGTTACGTTCTTTTTGCTCCTCGCAGCAGTAGCGGGGTCATTGTCTCCCAATGACCTGATGTTGGAACAGTAGGAGGGGGGATTGTACGGGTTCAGCGCCGTCGACGTCCCATGTTGAGAGACTAAGACAAAGGAGTACTTGTCATCTTTCAGGAGTCGTCCGAAATGCATGTCTGCAAAAGCTTGAGACTGGATGGGAAAATGATGCAGGCAGGAACCCTGGTGCCTTATATAGATGTATTTAAAGACTATCATTGTGGGCTCTCAAATCACTGAAGTCATATTGAATCCATACAATGCAGACACCTTTCTCATATACGCCCCTTCGTTCCACCCTTTCATGCAAACGCCGTTTTCTTCGACGATCGATAAATTTACTCTTTGAAATGCGATAAATCCATGATTTGGTTTACGACCACCTTATGTTTTAACGTAAGATCATTTGATAGTTTAACGCACAGCCATTCCATGCTCGCCCGATCATTCTATCTTTAAAAGTCTAATCGCCAGTCTATCATAAAAAGAAAGAATAGGACAGTCACGGGAATGAGGATGAAGGGGCCTCTAGTGCGCACATAATTCCTTGCCCTGGATTCACCATCTTAAAGCACAAGGCGACGGCTAGGAGCTATGCAAGTCAACCAATGGTCTGTGGTCGTATGAGGTGATCCAGGTTTGTGATCATCTTGGCTCAGTCTGCATTGTGACAGGTATACGGTGTAGAGGGTGGTTCGTATATACGCTGTCGCCATACCATTTTTTCATAATCCGTTGCTCATGACGACGTTGCAGTGTTCTTATACGAGTGCAGTCAATGAATGTGTAGGTATCCTGAATGTTTTAATTATGGATTATGTTCACAGCCGCCCAACTGATGCTCGTCTGATTATATATATTGCAGTTAAATCTGGCGCCGTGTGAGTTTCTCGGACAAAGAGGATGATGGGTAGGACAAGGGATACAAGTCACGAAGAGCTTTGAGAGATTGGCTGGAGAATTGAAGCGGTGATTAATGGGTATCGAAGTGTCATAATCATTATATCCAAGTCAGCCCACGCAACTTCTCACAGGAACTGGCGGGCCAACATTTCATCCTCTACTCCTCTCCAATGAACAACAAAAAAAAAGGTACAATCCAAGATAGGAATAATGCTAATGCAACCAATGTTTGTCTCTCCATCCCGTCTCTCGCTCTATTGTCTCAACCAGCCACAAGAGAGACAAGTGTGTCACCACATCGGACAGCGGCAGATCCCAGTTCCCGCAAAGGCGGGTCTCGTGCTGGGCAACATTTCGTCATCGTTATGATCCCGGACTGCGCCTTGTTCCGGTTTATGCCCGAGCCGAGTTTCTTGCATTGCCCCTTTCGATCTTGTGATTGGGTATCGTTGAAGTAGGCAATAAGGAAAAGGCGGAGGAGCGAGTCGATCGTAGTCGTCGTTCTAGTATTTCAGAATGATGTATCTATAGGGCCAATGGCATTAGGAACTAGGTCTCACATGTCTCGCAGGTGTGCATATGTTCACTTACAGGGCGTGGATGATACCAGGAATGAAACCAAGAATTGTCAACAAGATGTTGATGCAAAGGTCGGCACCGCAACCGCGCTCAAGGAAGACACCCAAAGGCGGCAGGATGACTGCGCCGATGATCTTGAAGATGTCGCTAAGATGAATATGTTAGTCATGCCGCGAGGAGGAAGACTTCAGACGAAATGTCTGTAGATGGATATCCCACATACCTTCCGGTGAAAGGCATGATGATTGTCGGTGTAGAGACTCTTTAGAGATTTGGAAACACTGGTATGTAAAGCGGTTATATGCTGAGCGTATGGATGAAGATGAGAGGCTTCTTTAATGTTTGTAGACAGTATGAGTATCAATCAACAACCTGAAAGGCTGGAGGGAGAGGGCTTGTTCTTATATTACGGGGCGTCTGCTCCTAGCCACAGGTCTTTGATTGCTCTTTCGTGCCTTGGAAGCGATTTCCTGCTTGTTACCTCTCACCTTTCCTGAAAGAGCCAAAGCATGCTGGCGGCAAATGACGACAGAGTACCCATCACTGCCGTAGGTATGCGCCATGGTAACCCACTGCATCTGGAAGTTAAATCTTTCGGCGCCGCATTCCGGGGCTGGGTGAGTGGGCTCTTAACCTGAACTGCGTCATCATCACGATTGCATCTTCCCTGTTTTAACGGGTCTCAGGCTTAAAACATGCAACAACTTATTACGCTTAGACCCGTTAATGCATGGTGTGAACCTGCCACATGATTGCCAAGCGGTACGCAATACTGTACTTCGGTATGCGATCTTCTAATCTAGATACTAGTTGGGGTGCTAAGGCAGGTCATGTAGGTGTTAGAGTAAAGGTGCTCCTGGTCCGTTTCAGGCATTTTTTCGTCGAGGGTTGAGCTGCGTCGCAACCACTCAGTTGTATTCAGGCCCATGCAGACTAGCTAGCTAGTGCTGAATAGTATTAAGGCGTCGAATATTCAATGCAATTCTTCTACTATTGGCACATCCAAATCATGTATGCAGGCACTTGGAACTAATCTTACTGCCTGGAGACAAGAGGCTTTGTAATTTCCCCAGCGCCTTCGTTTAATGCGAGATTATTTTGAAAATCAATGTCAGTATGATCGAAACCAGGTTATCTCCATCTCAGACACTTGAAAACAGCATGTGACTTGGGCCGCTTTTCTATCATTGATATGAGAACGCATGTAGTTGACGTTGGCAAGTGAGATCCAGAGTCTCGGGACGTTTGCCTTGATGCAATCCAGACGGGTGGGATCTCGTCAACGGGATCATGGGTAGCTGGAATGCTGGGGCCAACAACATATATTCAAATTTGTTGAACAATGCGGACTGTGTAACAAGCGTTTGTATAGATCGTTCAGGCCCTCAGATAACCGTCAGAAAACTTTTAGGATGAGAACTCTCGAGAGAGCGATGAAGCGCAAGGAGTTTGGAATATTAAGTTTCTTAGCAGGTGACGTCATTGCAATTACAGGAAAGTTACGAACAGGTTACAGTCCCCTTCTAATAAGGTCACTACATGTCTGCGCATGGTCAATTGGAAGAATCAAATATTCTAAACCTCGAAGTTTTCTAATTGAAAAGAGGTCAGATATCTCAATAAGTTTAGGATGACTTCCAAAGTCTGAAAAGCTCTCAATTTTATCCTATGTCGCCTATTGCATTCGTTGGCATATGCGGTTCATAACTGATGTTGCTTGACTAGCGCCCTTGGGAAATTCACAGTTGGCCTCTGCAACCTGGATTGACAGGGACATCACTACCGAGTTTGTCCAGGATCGAATTCTGCAACCAGGATGATGAAATTCTAGGCTTCCCTGCTCCTACTCATTGTCTATGATGGTATAGGAAATAACAGGTAATTGTTGATCAACAGCCTCGCCACCTATACAATCGAGGGAGGCAACCTGCAATGGGAATAAGTCCTTGAATATTTCCTGTACTTTTCGCTAGAAAATGTAATTACTAACACTTCGTAGTATGCGTGGAGTTTTGATAACTATTCACTCTTCCGTACACCATTGGGATATCTAGCTCTTCTGAAGTTCTTGCAGCGAATTTCCCTGTGGCGTCAAAAGTAGCTAATAGGTAGTAAGACCCTTCAGTGTATATTCACTCGAGCCATGATGTTATGCAATATAACGCTCGCTCGCTCTCTAGAGCGCTGGTAAATTTAGGGCCGTCTAGACACTCCATCCCATCATACTGCCTAGATAATGATGGTGTCAGTGGAAACTGGTGGGCAGCTCGATTTAGTCAGCCGGAGATACAAATTTGCAGTCACGCGAAACCACCTCTACTTCTGCTGCCATTTTGCCTCCAAAATCCCCTTCAATACCAACAGAATAATTAAGTCGGTCCTAAGGAGTGAAGAACAAAAAGTCATGGCGCCACCAACAGCACTCCCTGACTACGTGTACAAAATCGTGCCGACTGCCCCTCCGTCGCCGATCCCCGCCGAGTACCCGCTCTCGGAGCTCGACAAGAACGATGGTTTTGTCCATTTCAGCATCGCAGAGCAGGTAACACATGTCTAACCCCTTGTTCTCAGGGACGGAGAATGCTCAAGTACGTACATAGATACCTATAACGGCCGGCCTATTCTTCACGGAAGCAACTTCAATCTGGATTCTCAAGGTTCGCTTCAAGCCGGCCTTCCATGGTGTTACGACATGGGAAACAGCGGGTTGCCCGCATCTGTACGGCAACTTCGGAGCCCCCGATATCGAAGGGACCAAGGAGTTCACGCGCTCTGTTGATGAGTCCTGGGAATCGGCAATGAAAAAACAAGCTGGGTTTTTGGTTTGAGCCCTTTTCTCCACGGCCCACGACACATGGGAAGATTTCACATTTTAACTGTGACCGGTCTTCTACGCGACCTTGGTAGATGTGTCCGACGCTGTCATGATCATATCCTCAAGCGTGTTGAAAGACTTCAGGTCGGTAGCATTATGTAACGGCCTAAGGCTAAGAAATATTAAATAAAAACGCCGCCTTGTAACCCAGTCTGATTCCAAACTCCACGCTAAGATATAAAGGAGAAACCAGTCTCGAGAGCATGCCGGACTGGCACCAAGATCCCTTTTCTTAGCTCATATGACCGTGGCTCATAAATCGCGATTGCTCGCTTTTACTCTTTTCCTTCTCTCCCCAATACATCTGTTCATTGGCCACCCCATTTCCGGAAGATATTAGTCTTCTTCCGTCCCTCTTCACCATCTCTGCCGGTCGTGTAATGGAAACCAGGTGAAACAGGAGCATTGGCTTGCTCCTTAGAAGCTGCCTCTCGCACCATATTTTCAGCTTGTTTCGATGAGTCTGGACTTGCTCGGGAATCCTTGGATTTGGGTTCGGCCACATCGATCGCACTGTCGGTAGTCGATAGTGTTGAGGTATAAGGCTGAACATCTTGGAGATTCAATAGGTCCTCGGCTGTGATTTTCCCTTTGCTGATAGTCCGTCGATGCTTACGTAGCAGAGATTTCCGTGAGCGTTGCATCGATTTGGAGGGATCTATGTGCTCATCGGAAATGGAGAAATTGGGGTCGACAATAGCGTCTGGGTGTCGACGAGATGTGGTATGCGCAGCAAAGGATTCTGGAAAGCCCGTTTCGAGGTGGCGGCTTGTTGGTCGGCTTCCTGATGTGCTGTCGGAGTGGGTTGACATCGTGGTGGTGGCGAAGCTATCTGATGATGCCGAGTATGGGGTGAGAAAATCACTACTACCATCCTTTATCTTAGTCTTGGATTTTGACGCAAATATCATTCTGATGTGGTCCAGAGTGTGTAGGCAGTTTTTCCTTCAGGGAAAGAAAATGTAGGAGAACCAATTTGTTGGGCTTTACGTGATCAGACCAGATGTCCAATTATGTTTTAAACTTCTTCCCAAACTAGAGAGTTCGGGAAACTTAGGAAGGCATTTAGAGAAGATTTGTGTAGAGGTGGAAGGTATGAGAAAGTTCGAAGAACGCTGCTTTCGCTTGGAATGAAGTTTCTTTGCTCAATCCCTGTATCTCTGAATGGGATTGATTCAAGGCAGCGACATTCCCTATGAAAGAGCACCAGGGCGCTGATTGTTTGCAGGGGTGATGATATGTTCCCGAGAAATGGGTGGCGCTGTCATCCATGGGGAATCATAGCGCACAACAGCGGGAACAAGGGCAAGTGCTGTAGTGTATGGGTGCCATTGCCGCGCAATTCGGGGCTCGGGCTCATGGCACTGCCTCATAGTGCGAAGGATGCGTTCCATTCGATCCGAAAGCATTGGGTCAATAAGCAATGAATGGAGCAGACTCACCTAAAAATCAGATGTCGTGCGCCAGTAAGTAAGTGTTTCAAGTCTATAAGCGCCAATTACCCCAGTGCTTTTAAGTTGAGGCCTAAAATGGGGAGTTGCCGCGGACTCCGAGGGCCCTTTAGTTCATGGGTGATCCCAAGACCGAAGAACGTTGGTTTGCTTACTGACGTGCTCAAGTTCTTTTCAAGAGACAAAGTGGCAATACGGATACAAAATCCGAATATAGAGAGGCGAACAGGCACATCGCAGGGATCAACGAATCTTCTTGGGACGGATGCTCATATTTATTAGAAAAACAACTCCCGCGAGAGCAGCCAGCCGTGGGCGACGGCAAAGCCTTATTGGTCAATAATTCCCGGTTCGAAAAGCCTCTATGCAGAACTAAGAATGCGACAGGCCACGCTTCAAAGGCGTGGCTTATGATTGAACATTTCGGAGTTGTACGGATTGCACCCCAATGTCAAGTTAGAGCTGCAGATGATCAGTCGGCACATGACGCGCGTGATTATGCCTCATTCGATTTCATCAATTTGAGCCGTCTCTTGGTGATCAGGATGGTTATTGTTTCGATTCTCATTTTCTTCAGGTTTTCCCTTCCAGTCTCAAGACCTTATACCTACAGTAAGATGTGCGAGAATGGTACCTGCGGTACTGCAGCCACACACTCAACGTTATAACCTGCAAAGGCAAGCCTATCTGATGATCCACTTATTCACTAATACACACACCGCAGCTCACGAAACCACTGCGAAAACTGGGACAGATAAGGGAAGGTTTTAAGGAAACATTGCAAATTATGCAGCTGAATTGAAGGCCTTTCCTTGATCATCAGCGCGAAGCTTATCTCAGGTGCATGAGGGGAAAATAATGAAAAGGCAAATCTTCGGACATCCACATAGCAAACAGTGATTGTATGAAAAGCTTGAGAACTTAGCAACTTGTGAATCTGGAAGGGAGGTAAGAGGGATCATAGGTATTCCGAGTGTAGCGACGTCAGTCATGATACTGTTGTGAAGACAATCAAAAATATCCGTGTTGAAATCTTGAATAGCCCCTTGCAACACTTTATGTGCTCACGACTGAAGCCATCTAATGGCTGGCCTATCAGTGATGGCCACAACTTGCAGCCTGTCTCTCACGCAAGATACACCAACAAATATCACAACTTTAGTCCGATTGGCTAATCCGATGAGGCCGTGCCCAGGATCGGGCACTTCGGACAGGGTGGAGAGTCTACCGGTGGCAACCACGGCCGTGGTTAAGCGGGTTGTCGGTTGTACTAATTCAGATCGCTCAGTATTCACAGTGAACACACAGAAGAACAGTTTTCCCAGCAAAGCCGAGCCAGCACTGATTCAATCAGTATTGTGATGAAATCGCTCTTCCAAAACAGAGCCTGCATGCTCCGTACATTAATGGATAAAAATATATTCTCCAGTTGTGTCTATCATATTAAATAATACCGTACACATAGAATTTCTAGAATAAGCATATACTCTTATGTTCAACTCAAAAGAGAATAAGCTGTGGTACGAGGTACAAGCTAGCTTGATATATGTTCGATAACATAGTACAAGTGGTTACTTGCAGCCACACATTATGTAGATGATCTGAGATCCATGTATCTCGATTCAATCAGGGTTTTCTCTTCTTCATGAATCTCTGAACTAGCTGAGGTCGCAAAGGCGCTAAATAGATCGTTCCCATTGGGCTACTTGCTGTTCACGAAGTAGTTTATGCGCGCATCATTGAGCAAAATAGGCATAGTTACGCCGCAGGGTTCAGATTTCACTGCACCCTTGTCGATTCTGTACTGGCCTAACAACCCATAATCAATCCCCAATTTTGTAATATTGCACTAAAGCGAGATAATGTCATTCGTGGGTTGGTCCTTTACTTGCACAACGACTTGGCTTTGAAGAGACTAATCTAGGGTTCTAACAGTCTTGGGCGTTGGTCAATGCTATGTCTATCGGGACAGGTCTTCGAGTACATAGGAGAACTTTAGAGACATGTATTTTAGAGGTGCACAGGTCTCGTCATGCATGAGCATCTCATTACCCCATTCTCCAGTGTTGGGGGCTAAAAGACGAAGCCGTGCAGACTCCAATTCTACAACTCTGGTTTTGAGACTTACGTATACATCGCACTGCAGATGGCAACCAACAGCATATTGCAGTGCACATGGCACAATACATGGATCAATAAAATGTCTCTGGCTGCTATTTCCTATCCATCATGATCCTTATCACTATTTTCACCATTCATTAGACTACTAAGACTGGGATCAGCACTGTGATGTTTTCAACGATATGCGAATAGTGCTATTTCATTGACAAGTGATCGAAGCTAGAATCACGATGGACCATCTCTCCGAGCCCTTTAGAGATCCGCTCTTTTTGACACACGCGTTATTGGTCGAACCTATTGTTCGTTACGATTTCGAAGACTTCGAATCATTTGCTTCCCGCATGGGTGAACCTGATCTACTGGAACTCAATTTAAACCCCGCCGGGCTCGCTAGATGTTTGCAATCCTGGCTCTTCTTTGGCCTTCTAGCAGAGTACCTTGGCGAAGATTTTCGCCAGGAGAACTTCGTCCAAGCCTCAATCTCAACAGAAAATCCCTCTGTTAGGTATTTGTCATTGAGAAATCTCCCATCAGCGCAGATTGACCATTGTACAGACTCATCGCGTCTTAGTCGGTGGAAATCCCGAGCAGAAAAGGCTTCTTCTATCGCCTGGGCCGAGATTCATAACTTAGAGGCTCGTGGCCTCTTGTCGGTTTCCCCCGCTGGAGAAACGGCCTTGGCTGTGTTAATACTTGTCAAATCGCTGCAGATCGTCAGCGAAGGTCCTTCTCGCGATGAAGGCACACCTCAACAATGCGAGTCATCATTTCTCAGGCGCCAAATGGTCGATAAAGGCTGGTGCCCGCATCAAGTCTATTCCCTGTTTAATGAACACGATCCCCTCGTCCTCTCATATTTAGCTGGCATGGATCCAAATAGAAGAAGAAACCTATCACACGAGAACTGCAGTGAAAGACATTGTGTCGCCAACAATGTCAAATTAGACAGTGGATATCATCAACGCCATGTCACAGAGGCCTGTTCGTGCGACTCTATTACGGTCGATACCGAGACAGTGAAAAACATTATCAAGCAAGGGGGCATCCCTCTTGTCTGTGTCTCGCAAGAAACGTGTGGCACGATCCGTCTTGATGTGACTACGGCGGGTGATCATAGCCGTTATGTCGCTATCTCGCACGTGTGGTCTGATGGTCTCGGAAACCCGACGGCGAACTCCCTGCCACAATGTCAGCTGGAAAATCTACACAGATGTGTATCACAAATGCCAGTCGAGTCCGATTTGGCAAAGTCATTCTTGCAGTCAAGCGAATACTTACTGAGTGGCATACGACTAGAAGGGCCAGAGTGCGAGGCACAGAGCAGAAACAGATACAGGATGCCATGGAGCCGCTCTCGGGAGGCAAGTCATTGGTTCTGGATGGACACCCTGTGTATCCCAGTCGCCCATTCAGATGCCTCCGATATTGATGTTGCAGAAGTCAACCATGTCAAGTCGCTTGCTATCAACCAAATGGGCTTGGTCTATGCAGCAGCTTCTCAGGTTCTAGTGCTCGACGCTGAGCTACAGTCGATGAGTGTCGAACAGCCTTACGCTTCTTCTGATATCGAACCGCTAGCTCGCTTGCTCAGTTCCGCTTGGATGCAGCGCTGTTGGACGTTACAAGAGGGCGCACTCGGGAAATCCATCCGATTTCAGACTGCAAGCGGGCTGATCACCCCACTCAGTCCTCCAAAATATTCTGCAGACCAGTCAATGCTGTACGGGTTACAAACATTGGTTCCCTGGTTGATACACACTTTGATCAATGTAGCCATTCGCAATCTGGACGTCGAACGCGTTAAAAGGAAGGCTACTACTATCGATCGCTCTTCTCCAATCTTGGCGCACATAAGATATCAGCTGCAACGAACTACTAGCCAAGCTATTAACGTCTTACCACGAGGCCCATCCTCACATTCTGCGATTGGTCAAGCATTACCTCAGAGTCAGCTTCGTCAGTTTTGTACGATATGGAATAGTCTGACGAAGAGAAATACTACTATGGCTGAGGATGTCCCGGCTATCTTTGCGAACTTACTCAGTATTCATGCTTACCACATCCTGGCCTCGCCTTCTCATCTAAGAATGCTAGTGGTCTTGACCTCTCTTGAGCTGTTGCCCTTGACCCTCTTGTTCAACGATGGTCCCCGACCATTCGCGGCCGAGAATGGCAGAAGTAGATGGGTGCCCAGTGAGACTAGTCAAACCAAGATGCATATTCCAATAGTAGAAGAAAATGAGGGAGGTTCAGAATTTGAAGGGAACTCACTTATATGGACTCGTGATCGCCAACTCCAGCTGAAGCAATCACCTGGCATTGCGCTCATAAGACTAGAAAAGAGCAAGTCACTTAAACGCCAAGATACATATGTGGTGACGATCAACGGCGACGGGCCATCGAACCTCCCACGGCGGCTTGTTGTCTTTTGCAACCAACCAGAGAACGACAAGTGGATATTAGAAGACGGGGAAATCATGATGCTTCTCTTGGAACTTGGCGAGATTGAAGATCCGTCCAATACTACTAAACTTGGTTGCGCCCTTGGCGTCACCGACTACGTGGAAAGAAACATTGATAAGCAAACCACAAGACGAGCAAAAGCTGTGGAGGATGTGTCCGAATCTCTTGCCATTACCGAGGAAGTGAAAACGCCACGGGAAATCCTGAGTGTCAACACTCGAGAAAGGATCGACACCTGCAACAGCCATCTCGTTGGGCGCTATGATTGTCCAGTGAGATGGAGAGCAGTATCAATCGATACAGTTACAAACCAGCAGGTTGTGCAAGGACACACGATCAAAGATCCATGGAAGCTTCGTATTGCGGCTGGTAAGTCGGTTTTCATGACTCTCGTCGGGCTACGACAACAATTTTTGCGATCTCATGCTGATAGGAAGCAGAAGTCAAAAATTTGCCTAAGAAGAGCCACCAACGCCCACATCCAGACGCACTAACCTTCAGCATATTTGGTATAACCGGTATATTTACCTTTGTGCCTATGGTCATGGTTTATTGGGTTTGCATTGGCATCCGTATCGCAATTGAGGTCAGGTTGGGCTCTGTAGGACATAGCACGCTGAGGAAAGTCTCCATTGCGGCGTTCGTCGTTGACTCCAACCCCTTGTTCGCCTTCCTCACACCGCCACCAGTTTTACAAGCACTGTTCATCGCGGACAGATGGTATGCGGCTGCGGCGACGAAATCTGATGGCCGTCCGTCAACTCATTCGTTTCTAACAAATCTTCAGGCTATATATATTGCTCTCAGTCTTGCGTGTAATGTGTGGACGATTTGCTTAGTAATCCGGTTGAGCAATCGATATATCAAGAGGTTGGTCCGTCGCCTATGGCTGGATTCGTTTCGACCTGTGTGGAAAGACGATCAGGGTAGTGCATGGAGGTTTGTGCTGAAACTGGCTGAACGGTGGAAAATCTTGGGTTCACCCATTCAAATGACCGACAGTGAGCCTGAGGGCAACAAAGCCCTTGTGGATTTTTTATTGTCGAAGAAGAAGAGCATTAATAATTTGTAATTCATTATCTGGTCGGCATCTACACCCCTATGATTACCAGGTACCTATGTAAGAGATACAGATAGCGATGGGTATTATGTGTTCAATAGTGACAGAGTTCCCATGCCGGCAAAACGACATAATAAAAGGTCTAGGCCTTAGACAAGCCCCCTATTTTGCCTAGCTGTCTCTACTTAGAGTTTTTTAGGACCAGTTGTATTTTCTGTTGATACCTCACTTTTTCTTCAAACTGCCCAGAGACATGTTTAACAGCTGACCCAACACTTGAGTCTTGAGGGAAACCCCTCCATTATGACGTAACGTAAACGAAACCTGCTATGCTTGGGCACAACCCGTTCCATTCGTGACCTTATCCTCAATCAAATAGACAGAAAGCACATCACCACGAGACCACGTGCAAGTATGTAAGATGAGAAAGTGGCCACTAGATTAGCATCATTACGCGCTGAGATACGAACACTCTTACACACCTGATACACAAATTTGGGCGGTGCGGACCCGAGGCAAAACTACACTTTTTGAGACGCGCTTGTTAACGTCTATAACGGGGACCGGTGACCGTAACACCCTAAGTTAGGGGTAAAGACGACGAGCAATCGGCCCCAGGAGCGAGACCATATAATCGCAGAAACCAGGCGCTTGTAATTATTGGGACCCGACCACATCGTCCCTTGGGACACACTTCCAAAACTCACGGCACACAAAGATTCCCAATGGACCCAAACTTCACCAAAGCCATAGCCGACCTGACGGCGATGCAAGAGCGCGCAAACGAGGAACATCGCGTCGCGATGGTAGCCGCAGACCGCTGCCTGGCGACGCTCGGTGGTCAGAACGTGCGCGTGATGACCGAGGCCGACCAGCGGCTCGATCCTCTTGGTCACGAGCAGCAAGTACACGAGAACGATGCGCGACTGCGCGCTCATGTTGGCGCTCACGAGCAAGAAATGGCGGAGGCCGACCGCAGATTGCGAAATTTGGAAAATGATCGTTCGGAAGGGAAGAGGCAGAGATGATGGACCATATGTAGGGGATTGAGGTGCGAGGGATGAGGGATGAGATAGTGTATATAGGTGTCAGTGAGACACTTCGGTGTAGAGTTCTCGATATGATAGACAACCAGACGACGTCAAAGAGAGATGCTCTGAGTTGCGACATCATTGGCTTCAGCTCTCCCTTCAGGTTATGTTATAGACACGATAGACTCATCAGTGTTTACTCTAGTCGCACCCCAACGGTCAAAAAATAGTAGTATAATCCCATTATCATGTCTCAGTAGTAGTAACACTTATTAATATACAATTTTAAGAAGACGTGCTTTGGTTTGTAAATTATAGAGTGATAGCCCACTGCAATTCCACATTTTTTGGGTCGTAGTTTGTGTGTATATAGTGATCCGTACAAAGCAAAAACTCCGTCATGACTGTCATCTCCGGGCAGATGGTGCCCTGCAGGTCTTCCGAGCCGCGTTTCTAATCGTCGAGAGTGTTGATGAACCGATTAAGTATCCCTGGTCGATTGGTTAAGAGGCGTCCCTATAATAAAAATGTATCAGGATAAAAGGAGACATTATGAAATATGGTCGCGACTTCGACGATGACTCATTATGATTGTCTGGAAGAATGGGTGGTAAGAAGAGGAAACCATAGCTGGCCGGGAAAGGAGTATGGGAAAGTTATCGGGTATCACATTTACATTGTCTGGAGAAAGGAGGTAATAAGACTTACAATAAGGCAAGCGTCAAGTCACCGTGGATGCGCGCCTTCAGTGTAACTTCGACCTCGAGGTTCAAGTCGAGTCTTAGTTTAAGAGTGTCACTCTTGCCACTGTCTTGCTGCTGCATCTGCTGTTGTTGCTGCATCTGCTGCTGTTGCATCATTTGTTGTTGAGAGTTCGGCGGCATCATCTGCTGCTGCTGTTGCGGCTGTTGTTGCATCTGCTGCTGGGGCTGACGGGTCATCTGTTGGTCATTCTCGACCTCAGACTCAGGTTGGAAATCTTGTCGGCGACGGTTGCGACGTCGCTGGCGGGCAGGTCGCGAGCGAGACTGCGAGACCTCAGATGGCGCAACAGACGCTTCGCGCTGAGGTTGAGACTGATTTTCCTCTTGTTTTTCCATCGCGGGCTGGGGGGCTGGGGAATGCTCAGGGGACTTTGCTTCGTCGCTCGAAGACATGATGACGGTGTATTGGGTTTAGTTAATTATATGTATCGAATTGCCAAGAAAGCAGTAATAGGCGAATAGAGTTTATCTCGCTCGAATGAATCACTTAGTTTGATTTGGTATGGTGAAAAGGCAAAATCGTCACACTCAGTTCGCGGGGGTAGTCCGCTCCTTATATCGCGGACGTCCATTCTTGACAAGCCTGGAGACCCTACCTGCATTTCCAAGTTTTGCAAACCCTGATCTGTGGCTCCTACTTCATCAGCTTGAGCTTCGGGGTACTACATGGGTTGCTCTCAACGTCACAAGTGATATGAGACAGGGAGCGAAATCAAGATTTCGCATGGGAAAATCGGGGTTAATGGAGTAAGGGTCGAGGATCGAGATCTTCAGTGACGTTATGAGGCTTGAGGCGCTGACATCATGCGCCACACATCCACTGTTCAACATCCTTGCATGCCGACTAGAACAGCCTGGCGCAAGATGGGAGCAGCCCAGCTTCCTACTTTAGAAAGGCTTGGTACGATTTAGATTCATGTCTCAGACTCTACGCATGAATCTTCCAACTTAAGATGTCGGACGCATTGAAAGCACTACGTGCTATTGGAAACCTGTTCTAGACCTCAGAGCCTGGTTTGGAATACACTGGAGGCCGTCAAAATTCTTTCCGCCGGACGGTCTGCTGGTCTTACACCGAAATGTGTGATTCACCGTGTCGTCGACAATGCATGCTGAGAGATTAGGTATTCCGAAAATGGTAGAAAGTGAAGGGTAAAGAAAAATAAATACAGGGATTAGGAGGTGGGAGGTCCCAAGTGGCTCAACATTTCTATCAATCTCCTAGGCTCATACACTCTACATGTATAATGCAGTGCTCTATATGTACTTTGATAAACAGTCTCGCATATTCAAATTCCTGAAATCACCGTACAAGCTGCCATCAGGCTACAGCTCACAAAGGAAGCCACAGACACGCAAGGCAATAAGGTCAGGATCGTACCCAAGGTGTTCATATATCTTGTGACTAGGGAGAGAGTGTCCAAACGAGCTCATCGAGTATCCAGCATTCGCATACTTCTCCCAACGAGTGGCAGCATAAGCCTCGACAACAACCCGCGGGACACGCGAACGGTACTCTATGACCTCATCTTTGTAGGCGCGGTCTTGCGCTTCAAACAGACGCTAGCGGGGGAAGCTCACGATGCGGGCTTTGACCCGGTACTTAGACGCCAACGTATCGCGCGCACCTCGGATCCCACGCTGATTAGAGTCACTTTGCCTTCGGCATCCTCGGAGAAGACATACGCGCCACGGCTTAAACCTTCGCGTAATGTGTAATCCAGGTATTGCGGGAGCGCTTGCCGCGACAGCGAGATGATAGTCAGTGCCGAGGTCGCGCGTAGTGCAGCTATGAATACGCCTGCAGTCTCTTTACTGTCGCACGGCCGGATGTATAGCAGGTTCGGCATAGCCCTATAGAGCGCTGCTAGCTCTATGGGCGGATGTGTTGGACCGTCCTCGCTTGGGCCTGTGCTGTCGTGTGTGGCGATGTGAATGGCCTGAAGCTGCTACAAGGCACCCATGCGGACGCCGATGGCAGTGTACTTTGCGCTTATGAGTCATCAGTACAAATGGGCGCCCCTCGGGATCAATAGAACAAAAAGAGATACTCACTAGGTAGAACATGAAGAATAACGATGTTACAGGGAGTATCGTGCCTTTGTTGAAGGCGGCGAGTCCGTTGGAGATGGCAGCCATCACAAACTCCCTGACGCCCCAGTGGATGTAACGCCCGGCATAGTCGCCATTGATCCCGCATATCGGCCGTAGGTCAGGCTAAATCACAAATTATTCATGAGTACATCATTAGTCGCTTTTTACTTGACGAATGCCTAACTTACATGTTGGAATTCAATCTTTCCCTCCTACATCATGTTAACCGAGGGTGACAGGTCAGCCGTTCCCACCATGATGTTCCTCAACCCTGCTGCCAGAGGGTTGCCAACAAGGCCGGCAGATACTCTCGATGGCGTAGGCGTGGTGGGCAAGGCTTCTTTGGCAGGTATGAATTTCGCCCAGTCGTCAACCATCTCATCCTTTACACGAAAGCCAAACTCGGCTGCAAGCGTGGGGTACTTCTCTCTGTATGTCACGGATATCTTTTGCCAACTCTATTTAGGCTCTCTTCCGCGCTCGCGAACTTTTGCAAAGAATTCATACGTGTCTTGGGAGATCAAGAAGTGCTTTGTCGAATCCATACCCCGAGTCCCGTTTGATGTTAGCCACGTCCTCAGGGCCGAGCGCCCGACCGTGTGCTACGGCTTCGCCTGCCGCTTTGCTGCTCACACCGATCGTCATTCAGATACTGATGAAAATAAGCTATTCCGTATCCGCCTTGGCTTTCAGCAAGATATCAATAATAGCCTGTACATCTTTGTTTCCGTCCTCAACTGTCAATATTCTCCAGCCGCACGCGACCATCTTCACATTCACGTCTTCAGTACATACCAGGTCGAGGGAGCCGTCGCATGTCACTTGGTTGTTGTCGTGTATGAGAATCAGATTATTGAACTTCCGGTGACCGGCCAGGGAGATCGCTTCTAATGCGATCCCTTCTTGTATGCAGGCATCTCTGGTCACATAACCATGTCTGGTTGCTCACTATTGAGAAGTCTGGCTTGTTATAGGTCGCAGTCAAGCATTTGTTAGCCATCGCAAGTCCAACGGCATTGGCTATTGCCTGCCCTAATGGGCCGGTTGTTACCTCTATTCATTCGATCTCGATTTGAGGATGGCCCAGACATAAAGAGTCTGCCCTCGTAGCATGATATGAACCGCAACTGATGCATTGTCATGTTCTTGTACCCAACAAGGTGCATTAGAACATATTGAAATAGGCAAGCATGTCCTAGTTGGAAGATGTGAGCTTCTGAGCCTCCAAAGAAGGACATATGGACAGCTGCTTGCCCTTTGAGAGTACGAACCGGTCACGATTCCAGTGATTGGGATTCTCGGGAGAGCACTGCATCATATATACTGAACACAGGGTATGCGTTGCACTGAACCTCAACTCCCAAGAAGTAAAGTGGGCTTCGCTCTTCTAGGAACATATCCCGCGCCCATCGTACATAGGTCAGCGTCTCATCATCGTTCACTTCGGCTCTCCTGCAGTTGAATGTAGGCGCATGCCTCACCGGACCAATCGGAGAATACCTTATCTAATCGAATTTCCCCAGAATGACACTTCCACAATTGGTCATCCGAGTATGAACAGAGGGTGTTTATTGCTCGACAGAGTTCCAGGGTCCTGAGCCTGATGCTCGGGGGACGAGCAGGACATGTTTCATCATTACCTGCAGACCTTGGGCATTGTCTTGAAGCAGAAGCCACGGAGTAGTGTATCAATCCCTTCAAGAGCATACTCAAACCCGGGGTGTATGAGATTCTATTTTGAAGCTTTGCCTTAGATAAAGCGATAGGAGAAGCAAGCGTACAGGTTGCCCTACAGTAAGGAGATAGATTGATCCACCTTCAGAAGCTACGAGTAACGAGATGTCCTAGCACGTCGTTTCCACAGCTCTATAGAAACAGATTCCCAAATGAGCCAGGAAAACCGTCTTGTAGCAGGGCAATGTGATACATGATACGCATCAGAACCACATTAGGTCTTCCTCTTCGTGCCCTGTGACTCGGTTGGTCTCATTGATCCTCAATTCTTCCATAACATCTTTTACGAGTTTTTCAAGTTGTTTCTCATCCATATGAGCCTCGTTAGATCGATCCTCGTCTGTCTGGGTTGAAGCATGGGTGTAAAACACCGGAGAAGTAACACGGGGCGCCATGAATGAGCCAGCAGGAGGCTTTATACAGGCGATAACGCTCTCTTTGGTAGCTGTGGTGGCATTCTCGAGAGGGCTGGCAGTGGCGGAGGCAGCGACGGTAGGTGAGAAGCTCTCAGGGGGAGCTGGAGATGGAGGAAGAGCAGGGACAGAGGCATCAGCGGGAGAGAAAACCCGGGCAAGAGGAGAGAGGGGAGTTCGGACAGGAATGCGAGTGAAATTGACGGCCGGGGCAAAGGGGTACGAGATGCGTCCAAAACTGGTCTGTTGAAATGAGAATTAGTAGACTTCAATGTTGTTCTCCTATCCAATGCAGGGCTTACAATTCGTGGGCTGTCTGCAGTGTATATCTTTTGCACCTTTACCTTTCGCGCACCGATAACATCTGCTTCAGAGAGGAGCCAATCGTACGCTGCATCCCGTGTTATCGTAGTCGGGAAAGCGATATGGCAGCGTGAGCTTGGTTGGGTCGAGCTCCAATATATGATGGCCTTTCCAAAGCCAGGTAAGCTGCGAAGGTATTGTTCAACCTCCTCCTCTTCAATCAGCGGGTCGATCCTACATACTTGAAGCATACGCCGATTGTCGTGCGCCATGGTGTACTTATGAAGTTGCTTGGGACGCATGGTGAGGGTGAGGATGAGGATGAGAAGTGGATTTGGGTTTATAGAGCTGTGAGGATGGCCCCTGCTAAAGTGCAAGTATAAATGTGTTACAAGACAAGGGGCTCCTGCCAAATGAAAAGAATGTCGTGTATAAAAGTGAGACCAAGCGAGAAGGCGCGTTGCAGGCGCGGAAGCTCTTTTATCTTCTTGGAAATTCAAAACAAACATGTCGGTTGCTGCGTACATACTTGTACCTCTACATGGCTTGACTTTCAAGAGACATCCCGTGATCCCAAGCATTAGGAATGTTTGAACACAACCTGCTAGTATCAACAGAAGCAAATTCTTAGCACATAATAAACGGATATGTGTGTCTATACTGCATCTACTTTACAAGAAAAGCGATGTGAATGGCTTCTGGTAGTACACAGGCCTTGCGAAGGAGAGTTACCACACCGCCTTGTCATAGGACTCATGCGTCGTTGGGGCTGTTCACAGGCCATAATTTGGTATACACACTGGTTTTAGCCTCTCTGGCTCAATTTCCATTCTATATGAGTATTGATAGCCGTGATGGATTCTGCGTTCGGGCCATTCTCCTCGGTGGGACTGAGCTCGTGGTTTTTCCGGTCGTTCGACTCCTAGAGTCGGTGATTCTTTTTTACATTTTTTACCAGTCTTTTTATGGAACTTCTAGCCTATGTAATGACAAACAGCATAATGAATACGGCCTATGAAATTCGTATTTCCACCATAGAATACTCCCTATAGCTAGCTTTCTTAATTATTCATCAGGCAGACAGCAAGTTTTACTTATATCTTATTATTCGTAGAGAGCCTGCCGTCCTCCCTCAGGCCAGGACGACTTCCTACTCCTGCATCACTTACATAACGTCGTTCGTTCTGCAATACAAAGAAAGATATGTATGTCACTAACTAGGAACTGCTGTGTACCTGATTTAATAAGGCTTGATGATCTAATGATGCTGACCATGAAAGCATCACCAATCAGCATAGTGGTACCGAGTCTAACATGCCTATGCACCGTCCCTTCCATCGAACCCACGATAAGCATCGGATGCTTTCGGGTATAATGTACTTAAAACACTGCTACTACTCCCTTCTAGCTCAAATACTCGTGAAAGATCCGGGCTATACTTAAAATAGCTCCCTATCTCTAAGGCACGGGGGTTGATATATTGGTCGCTGTCTTCTGGTATTCTTGGCGGTGCATTGCTTCTGTTATTGTTTGAAAAGAAATCTCCCCCCTTGCCATAAGGAGAAACACCTGACATCGGTGAAAGTGTATATTTGAGATCTCCTAAAGCAGGAGATCATTTATTAGCAATGTTATCCCTACTTTGAAGACAAGCCTTGAAAACGAAGGCAAAGCGAAGCCCAGGGGTAAGAAGGTGCTAGAACCTCTTCGTAGTCTTGTCACGTACCTTGTAATACCTCTTGGAACCCACCACTAGCATCTCTCGGAATCTCATTCGCTCCAGCTCGCGTCCCTTTGCGCTCAACTTCCTGTCGCCTCTCTTCCCGCTTTTTCACCCATAAGTAAACCCCAATAACAGCTAGCAGGATGACCACGCCGACTATAACAAGTCCGACAACCAGGCCAGGCTGTACCTTCGACCCAGATGCCGCTTGCGATGTCGGCGTTGAAGTAGCGCTTGTCCCTGTGGTTACCTTAGGCAGAACACTGGTACCGGTAGGACCGGCACTACTCGTCGTCGTTGGGATCAGGAACTGGCTCGCGTTCTTGGCGTCCTCACTCAGTACCGCGGGGATGAGATTTCCGAATGAGCAGCCGTTATTACACGGATTATTGGTGCAGCAGCCTAGGAATGGGGGTATGGCGTCCGAACAGGTGTACCATGCCGGTGAAAGCTCCGCTGTATTGTCATTACGCTCATGAATTCTGCTCCAACTACCAAGAACACCTGTCCGGGCCCGAGGACTGACGACGACACGATCAATGGCATCGGCGTTCTCAGTCGCAGCGCACCCCTGTGCTACAAAGTCGACGCCGCTCGCTGCGCTGAAGCTAGCTGCGAATAGTTTCCCCGTCGGACAAGTCCCGTCAAGGTTGTCGTTACATGGGTTCACACCGCAACATCCGAGGAACCGCGTTGTGGAGTTCTGGCATATGTAAAAGTCACCTCCGGAGGGGCATGATAAGCCAAATCTTATGCGCGGGTCGGTATCGTCGATCTGTATTGAGTTGTACATCATTTTCTATCCCTTTGTGGTGGTTTGCGCTGTTTACGGAATGGGAGACAACGGTGGTTTTAGGAGTCTGGCACGCCGGCAGAAAGATGCCTATAGTGCAATGGCCACTGACCGCCTGCAACAAAGTTGTAGTAAGTAGATGGTGTTAGAAGACTCGTTGATACCTTGGATGCGAAACAAGACACTCGGGTGTATGGATTGCAAGACTTTCTTCAAGATTTCCCGTGACGATACAATTGAATTTGGGAAGGAGGTAGAAATGGATGAGAAGAAGAAGAGATACCTAGATACCTAGATACCGGAAGGAAATCTAGGTAGCAACCCCCAAGTGATCTGCTGATATCAAGATATCGATTGGAAATGCTCAAAAAGGCAGGGAGAAACTACATTGAAGTGCAAAAAGTCCCAAAGAGTATGGTTAAAAATTCGTCGCATCACAAGTGCAGAGCTACGTGATCGCCCAACAGCTTGGATGCAACCAGTTTCCACAGCTCCAAAATGAGATTTCATTTTTGGCTCCCCAAATGTATATGACCCCATTACATATGTTACTGTCACATTTGCGTCTGCTTGAGGCAATGTTGAGACACGGTGACAGGTCACACTTTATCCCGATGCTCTGGTCCAAATATGCTATGGGACCGAGCCGGGGCTTGGTGTTTTGAGGCTTGGTGCTGCGTGTGCCGGGCTGCGGGCGCGCCGCGCTGTTGGTCAGGCTATGGGATGGCTGATGAACTGTTGGTACGTCAATTGACATGAAAAGTTAAGCATGTAGTATTTGGATTGATACTTTTTGACTGTTTCAGCTCTTTACTAATTAGATCATTCTGCGATGATCATCCTCGTGTCAAGAGTGAAGGGCAGCAAGGGGTGGAGATCTTTCTCAAAAGTGACAACACCTCTCTTCCAAAGGGATGCGCCAACTCATTTTAAGTACACCGGCTCCCTTACTACCTATATTAAAACCGGCTATCGTTACTGCCGAGTAAACGCACCACTGTGTAAACATACTGAGTCTTGACATTTCGCGCAGCTCGCTATCCTTCCACGTCACCGGCTTACGTGCAAGCAACGATTTCCAATGAAGTATGGCGTCTAATCAATCGATTCATCGCACTTCACAAACATCAGGCGCCAGTCCAGTCGGTCGAATCGGCACGCATCGTGATGACCTCCTACTAATTACCGCGCACAGGAAATTCTAAAGAGTGTGCAGATCTGGAAATGGCTTATATATTGACTTGACAGCATTCGCTTTACCGTCTTTCTCAGATGAAATCTTATCTTTACTCATCCAATGGCAAACTTAACTCGAAGTGGTACTCAAACTTGGCGGCACATCATCCGCTCCTGTGCCCCAAGTCGTGCTTTCATTAGCACCCAGTGTCAGTTCGAGCGTGCCACCACTTAGGAAGAAATCATGAGTCAGATAATTCTTCGTGTAATCCTGTCCGTTGAGCTTGGCGCTCTGGATATAGATATTGGTATAAGAAGGGTCGAAGTTTACGTTCTTGATCGTTGCGGTCTTGCCTGTCTGCCCATTCGTGATGGACCACGAGGGGAAGAAGGGAGGTGTGATGAAGTAGACGTCCTGCCCGGGATTTGGGAAAACTCCTAATAAAGAAAAGGCGACGAAAGAACCCATCGCGCCCGAGTCGTCGTTTCCGGGAATGCCATTTGTGGATGTATTGAATTGGCTGGGGATGTAATAGTGGACGCGCTCTGCTGACTTACCCGGCCGGCCGGCGTAATGATACTATAGGACCTGTCAGAAAGGAAGAGATCGGCTTTACTTAGAACTCACTTGATAGACAGGGAGGAACCCCTGCTCGTCGCCCACGTAGAGAAGTCCGCTCTCGTGGAGATAGTCGAGACGGCTGACGAAAGTGTCATCACCTCCGAGGGCCGTGATGAGCGCTGCCATGTCATGTGGTGCAAAGAACGTATAAAGCCAACAGCTTCCTTCATACGTCTCATGCCCACCAGGGTTGAAATAGCATGAGTCGAAGTTGTTTAGGGGGGAACAGAACGTCGGATCCTGGAAACCAAAGGTCCCGTTCAAGTATTTAGGCTGCAAGAAGCCCGTAAAGCCTGTGTCCACGCCGTTAAGGTCCGAGGTCTGATCAGATTTGAAGATATTCTTCCAGTTCTCCGACCGCTTCGAGTATGTGTCGTAGTCATCCTGTTTATCCATGGCCTTGGCCATTTGAGCAATGCAGAAGTCATCGTAGGCGTACTCAACGGTTCTGCTCACGCTGCGAGTGTTTAGTCCTTGGCCGTATGGATCGAAGTCGTCAGCTGGGATGTATCCGAGATTTTTCCACGACGTGAGACCTCCTCTTCCGTTGATATCCCACACTTGGCTGTTTATGAAAACGTCAGATAGTCGCCTCAATCATCCATGATCGAGATCTGATTACTTACGGTTCGACCTCTGCATCTTTAACTATAGCTTCGTATCCGGTGGCCCAATCTACGCCTTCGGTAATATTCTTGAGGTACGAGTCCACCAACACGATATCGGCATTAGAACCTCCTTGAGTCCACCCTTTGCACAGAGACATTCGGCAGTCTGGTAGCCAGCCTTCATGGCGATAGATATCGATCAGACTGCGAATCATGCGAGTTTGAGATACCGGATCAACCAGAGTGATAAGTTGATGAATGCTTCTGAACGAGTCCCAAATACACTGAGAAAAGATTTGTCCTATTAGTTTCGAGATCCCTAAATGCAAGGCACAGTATCCCCACGAGATCTAGCGACGAAGATGCTAAGGTACTTACTACACCACTTGTTAGCAGTCAAAACGCAGAACAAATGTTCCCAGAACGGAAATGTCTGGGATAAGGCTGTGGTGCATAAATACATACCATAATAAGAATCATAGTAAGGTTCATCGCTGTCCCAGAGCGGGTTTTCCCCAGTGTAGTCTTGCGGGCTGATGCTAGCTCTGTAGAAACCACTCCCTAGCAGATATTAGTTGCTTGATTATTTAGGAAGCGTATATTGTGACCAGGAATTATATCGCTACCACGTGGGCCAAGCTTGACACTGCTTCGTGGAACGCAGCACTTGCTCTTGATCAAGGGAAGGTAACGTACAAAAGATGGTCTGGAAATCATCCAGGGAGGTTGAGCCACTTGATGTGTAGTTAGCTGTGTTTATGGATATGACTGAAAGTTTGTCCTGCCACGTCTTCACAGCCGTAGCCATAGTACCATTGAAGTCAAAGTCCGGGATTTCCTTTTCAGCGTTCGAGCAGGCTTGATCGGGGCTGATGAACGACAGGCCAACACGCGCGATCAGTTGGGTGCCGGCATCAACCGTATCAAACCAAGTATAAGTACCCGCTGGTAGGGGAGGGCTGTTCGCATCCAGCTGGACAGTAATATTCTTGGGCTCGCTGCCGGCCCGAGTGTTGCTGAAGACACCCGTGTCACGAATCGTCGCACCCTGGAAGTCAGCACAGTAGTGGAGGGTGTATGTGCCCAGGCCAAAACTGGGCTCGAACACTGCACTGCCCGTGCTGCGTCCCGTACCCGGATCGACCGATGCACTACCATTCTGACGAGTATCGGGGAGATCAGTCAAATCAACGATGAACAAGGGGCTCAAAGGCGCGTCATCCGTCGTGGCATTACCAGTCGCATTGCCGGCGAAAGTGAATCGATAGAGGGTCGTGTGGTTTGATACGGTGATCTCTCCGGTTATCCCAGATTCGAGGCCGATGGAGAAGTATCCTGGGCGTGCAACAACGCTGCCTTCTACTTGACCAACAGCCCGTTCGGTTTTGGGGAAAATACAACCATCAATGGTGTCGTTAACACAGCCGGGATACGCAAAGATGGGAAAGTTAGCCAATGACGAAGCGCCGCCGGTCCCGCTGTCGTGCATATGGGAGAATCCCGTCACCGGCGAGCCATTGGAGGCATACCCGCCCTGATTGTCGTCCGTCACATCGGCAACTCCTTTGGCCATGCCTGCGATAGAGTGGTCAGCAGCTGTTTACAAAACATTGGCTGAGAGACAGCGGGAGGAGAAACTTACCGAATGGCAATGTTGCTCCTGCGAAAACATGGCCTGAAGGAGGGTTAGCATGGCTATGTGCTCTCGCACAAAATTGTCATGAAAATTTACCGCCATTGAGAGTGCCGATGAGGGGATCGACATAGTCATAGCCACTGGAAGAAGCGGCGACGGAAGGCTGGAGGAACCCAGCTACCAGCGATCCCAGCACAATTGATCTGATAGTCATAGTGATGAATACGTCGGCGGAGGCTGTAAATGCCAACCACGTCACAACTTACCAAGCTATCGAGGTTAAAGAGAAGTCATAGAGGAGAAGCGCGACCGATTTTTATTTTTGATTATGCTGATCGTACTCCGTACCATGGTTCCGGGGATCTGACCTTCGGTCTATCATTACATATTCGCCGGGATTTCTAGCGATGATCGTAGCTCTATATGACCTAAAGTGGCAGGCGTGTTCGCGTGCAACAGAGTCCGCGTACGGGGTAACAAGGGGTTTGGCTGTGGAGCGACCCAACGAGAATGCATGGTGAGGTAAAGATAAGGGCTGGGGCACACACCTAGGAACACTCCAATCTACCTCATTTGTGGTGGATGTTGAAACCCGACAGTTGATTAATCTTCGGAGCCTGGACGCACCGTGGTTGCCATGAACCATACCTAGTACTGTTTTAGCAGACAATAGATAGAGCAGGTATGCTCTATGCTTACTGACTCCCCAAAATGAGACGGACGCATCTTCATGTTTGGTCGCTTCAATTTAATTTTCGAAAAATTGCGGGGTTGCAGTGCGGAGTATGTTGCACTGCGACAATCAAGAACCGTGACAGGCATCACCATGCCGGAAATTCGACTTCCACGGCCTATCCTAAGAAGGAAGGCAGTGAAGTTGGATCAGCCCTGGTTGACTAGCTCTTGGATGTATCCTTCAACAATATCCCACGGCCCAGAAAATAGGATGGCATCAAAGATGGTCAAACGCTAGTATCCGTATCATGCCGTTTGCTTTGGTACGGCGTTACGAAAGAGTAGGCCCGGACCGTTCGGAGGGCACGCCCGGGGCATGGTGGGTGCCGACCCGGTTGCCCAGTCATATTGTATCCACATTCATACGGATTATATGTAAAACTATTTTCGGAATTGAGTATACCTGCATGAAGCCTTTGACATGTTCCTGAGGGATTTTCATCGTCGTATCGAATGATGACCTTTCGTAAAAGCCCTCCAGCAATTGAATCGAAACGTCTTCGTTGGCGGCGCATAGCAGGCTACGGGGCCTCTATGTTGGTGGAGGGGTTTCCGCACTTAATGCGTGGCGAGGTGAATACTCGTACAAATGGGTGAAAAACCCCGCACGAGTTGGGACCTAAGTCAGATTCGAACTGACTACTCTGGATTCCTGACAGAATTAAGAAGTTGGCCAGGACTCTCTTCTCATTTAAATTCATCATCATTGTATTAAACCTCTATATGTATGTTATATGACAAAAAGTCACCCCCAGGGGGCTGCTCAAAGGCACGTTCTTTTCATACAGGAACATAATCTATATCGATCAAGTTAGAGCGAGTTAAATCATGCAGTATTTGACATAGGCTATTCCATTTGCATCTGAGGCCTTATGATAGTTTGTGTATAAAAGATTTGTTCACGCAAAAGACCTTAGAGGCTTTGTATAGTATGGAACTTCAATTTCTAAATAGATCAAGCTATTTACAAAACAGTCGTAAACAAGTACCGGCTGCTGCGTGACTAATGGCGTTACCGAGGTCAAAATATATCAACAAATGCCGATAATCAATATTAATCTCCCAGGGCTTCAAGGGCCCGTGATGTCGGAGCGAAGAAGGTAGCTCCCTTTACTGGGATCGAGTAATCAAGTATTCTGTCGTATAAGCCACTGCCGGGTGGGTTGCCAATGAACATTCGCTCCATCATCTTTTCTACTACCCACTACACCCACTAGAATTAGTATTGTTTCTTTATAGTGGTCCCTCTTCCCCAAGGCTGAGGTTAACTCCCGAGATATGCATGTTGGGGACCCAAAAGGTTGGAGAAAATGACTTCGGTGTTACTCACAAGGTGTCGAGAGTATGCGATAAAGTATGTCCCATACTCACCACTGCTAGGCGAACCAAAAGGCATATTGTCACGGAGAATGTCGTGTTCGATGCCTGAGTCATCCTCGATGGTAGCCAGAGTCTTATGAGCTTGCTGCTTTCCCTCCTCAACATCGTCGATTTCCACATTGTCTAGCTTCGTCCGACCGATGATAGCCTCCTGTTGCTCCGTTGACAAAGCTTTCCAAGCCTTCAAGTCGTGAAGATACTTCTGGATGACTACATAACTTCCACCAGTCGCTGGCGCGTCGCCATCTGCTTCAATAGCCATTACCGCATTTTGAACGTCAAGCTCTCCTACTGGGTTTGCCGTACCGTCAACAAAGCCTAATAAGTCTCTCGCGTCCCAATAGCGGAAGCCAACAGTCTGATCCTCAAGGTGAACTGCATCTCCAAGCAGGTCTGTGAGCTGCCGTTCAAATTCGAAACACATGTCACGCCGATCGGACCGGATATGGAACAGCAGGTCCCCTGGTGTCGATACGGCTGTGTGTTTAGGCCCGCGGACTTCTGGAAACGGATGTAGCTCGCCGGGTCGAGGAAGCTTTGTTAGAGTGTCCCAGTAATTACTTCCAATGCTCGCAACACATGTCAGATTGGAGTTAGCCTGACGGATAGATACATTTTTGGTTATGTTGGAGATGGCGGAGAGAGCTTTTCGAATTATTTGAGCAGACTCCGCATCTTTCTTTGCAGAGAATACCAGGAAGGTTGCCGAGCTCGTAAGTCCTGTGTCGACAGGTTGATGTATGGCAGACATGCTTTGAAAACGTGTGGATCTGAATGCTTTGCTCGCTCCAAGACTCCTAGGCCCCATGAAGATACTTGCACGCACAAGCCCCAACATCTATGGCAGTGTGACGCCGGCATCGGCTTACGTGGCAGTATCTTCTTGAAAGTCTTGAGTGTAGTATGCTTGAGATGTTGGTTGTGCTGCATCAATGTTGGAGGAACAGCCTCAGATACGGCATGACTAATTTGATGTTCTAAGCTTGTGCATCTCGGGAATAAGCGGTGCCTGCATCACATTACGACGACTTCGTAAGTCGGAAAGTGGGGTAATGTCGTTTTGCATTTTGTGTCAACATGGACCACATTACCCATTGGCTAGGTTAGCCTGTCTTGTCCTTCCGAAAATGCATGCCAAGGGAAGTGGGCATCGTTCTCATTGGATCAATGTTACCCCAGATCAATTTATTGTTTGATATAACCCAAGCTACCTACATGGCTTTTAGAAGGATATCTAGATAGGCTTTTATTTCCAAACTTAACTTTGGCACGGGTTGTGATGCGAGTAATGATGGAGGGGTGTCAACTAGGTGTGATATGATGTTGATGAGTGGAAGTGAGTAGGTCTGTGACACCGTGTCCAGATGCGTAGATATAGTGATAGTAACTGCCAATTGCACGGGGCATTACTTCCCATCCCACCACTTGCCTACATATAGAAGATACTCCCATGTTAACTGACTTAAAAGGAGTTCTGTTAAGGTGCACTACATCTAAATCGGCCATACCTCACAGCTGTATTGAGCAAGACCGCGTTCTGAATGGCCTTGTTTTAGTGGTTGTTCGAGATTCACTTCACATTCCAGGCTTTGAATTGTGTCAGTAGACCAGATCCGTACGTACAACCATGTGAAAGTCAAAATAGGATATTTAATCTCCGTCTGCAGTACAAAGTACCATCACCCTGATTGGGTAGTATATGCATCATCTGAACGTTGCTGACTCATGTATCCGAGAAAGCGTGTATGTCGGTCTCCAAGATCATGAGATACAAAGAGGCATCATTGGGTGGCGCTCTTGGTGACAGAAGACTTGGGTCTTTGTTGCGTTGCATTATCACATTAAAGTTTCTAAGCAAGCTTATCAATCTGAGGCGTGGTGATCATTGGTTCGATTCATACAACATGTAGCATTCCGTAGATACGAAAGGTATCACCGCATGTGCATCACGAGAGGGGCTACCGCGCGAGCTGGCCGCTCGGGAGTTAGAATGAATGTAGAACAACGATCAAGCTGTGAGTTGGAACAAGCACTCGTACTTAAAGGTTGAGGTTTCGTCCTCTGTCTTTACGAAGTACATGTCTTGGTCTTTGAAATTGTCGACAATAACTACCACATCACACACTTTCTGGACCTCAGTGTCATATATTTCTCGATCTTACCATAATGAATCCTTCAAGTGGCTCACACTATGACTTCATTGTTGTCGGGGGTGGCACTGCGGGGAACGTCGTTGCTGGGAGGCTCGCGGAGAACCCGTCCGTCAGCATACTCGTAATTGAAGCCGGCATTGGAGATCCGGAAAGCATCCCTCAGATCATGACCCCCTCTTTAGGCATGACACTCAGAGGCAGTAAGTATGACTGGGCCTACAAAAGTACTATGGTGAAGCGAGACGACTACGAACGAGTTGAAAAGCCGAACACACGTGGAAGTAAGTGAGTCCTGGATCGTATTATACCATGACTATTACCCCAGATGTCTTACTTACCTGCCCAATTTTCCGGCTATAAAGACAAATCAAGGGACAGTCACTAATTGGAGACTTTAGAGGCCCTTGGAGGAAGTTCTTCGCTCAACTATTACACCTGGATCCCTGGCTGTAAAGCCACATTCGACCATTGGGCCGAGTACGGGGGTCCAGAATGGACGTGGGACTTGCTGAAACCTTATTTGCGAAAGAGCGCCACCTATCATGATGACGCAAACTTATACTCCAAAGACCTGTTCGAGATAGGAAGTGGCGGGCCGCTTCATATTTCTCACGCTGAACTGCTGGGTAAGTCCTTTCCATGGTCGTTGGTCCTGGTGGTTGTTTTCTCCACATTGATGCTTCCTGCTTGTTCATATGGATCCCATCCTTCCTTCTTTTACTCTTCTTCCGTGTTCATCTCTTCATATAATTTGGCTCTAACTGTTGTGGTGAAGATGAACTCATCCCCTTCCGTGAGAATCTCACCAAAGCTTGGTTGTCTCGAGGACATAAGCTCAGTAAGCATGAGGATATCTACGAAGGCAAGATGGATGGGCTTTTCCACTGCGTTGATACCATCTACCAGGGGAAAAGATCTGGGTCTTTCGTATTTGTGAAAGATAAACCCAATATCACGATCCTGGCTGAGACACACTCTAAGAAGCTCATCATTGATGAAGCTAATAAGGCAGCAACGGGCATTACAGTCATCGATAAGTCATGCAACGAGCTCGATTTCTATGCCGATCGCGAAGTGATCGTCTCGCAGGGAGTCTTTGAAAGCCCCAAGCTGCTGATGCTTTCTGGAATTGGTGACGAGAATCATCTCTCTCAGCATGGCATAAAAGCCATCGTTCACAGCCCGCATGTTGGTCAGAACTTGAAAGATCATCCCGGTGTGCCTTTTGTATTGAGAGTCAAAGACGATTTCTGCGTGGACAACTACGTATTCCGACAGACAGCCAAGCATGCAGCCGCGGTTGCCCAATACGACGCACACAGCTCGGGGCCTATGGCATCTGGTCTTTTGGAGGTTGTGGCACTTCCCAGGATCGACGATTACCTTGAGAAAGACCCTCTCTATCGCGAGCGCAAGGCTGCTAATGGTGCAAAGGACCCTTTCAGCCCTGAAGGTCAACCCCATTTCGAGCTCGACTTCGTTGCTGGATTCGGCACTGCTTTCCAATGGCATTACCCCTTTCCTAAAGAAGGATGCTACGTTTCTGTTGTCGTCGACTTAGTTAACCCGGTCTCTCCCCCTGGAGAAGTGACGTTGAATAGTGCTGACCCTCTCAAACAGCCCAATATGTAAGTTGTTGCAGCCCTTAGCTCAAAGCATTATGTCTTGCGACACATGATCACGTATCAAAATGTATCAGTCTGACTCATACTGGGAATATAGCAACGTCAACTTTTTTGCCGATGATCTTGACATCATTGCAATGCGGGAGGGAATCCGGTTCAGCTACGATGTGTTGACCAAAGGAGACGGCTTCAAGGACTTTGTGGTGTCGGAGTACCCATGGCCAATGCCGCTCGACGACGATGCTGCTATGTACCATTCCGTGCTGGATCGCTGTCAAACTGCTTTCCACCCAACCGGAACGGCTCGGCTTTCAAAAAGCATCAGCCAAGGCGTGGTTGATCCCCAGCTTCGAGTCCATGGTATCAGTAAACTGCGCGTCATCGATGCTTCCATTATCCCTAGAATCCCAGACTGTCGCCCCCAGAACTGTGTTTATATGCTCGCGGAGAAGGGTGCGGATATGCTGAAGGCCGCTCACAAAGACCTTTACCCGTGAACTGATTTGTCAGACTAGCTTTGATCTTGTTTTTCTCTTGTGGTGGTTGCAATCGAAGGATGTAAATTGAACAATTCCGTAGCAGACTAACTAGGTTCTATTAACCCCTTGTTGACTTTACCAACTCTTTTGAAAAGGAACATATAGAATTCCTAGCTCGACCCCCTTGAAATCGGCAAAATACGATCTAAACCGTTTCTAACTCTACCAATTCTAGATATCAGTGCACACCTTGCTAGATTATACGTGCTCTCTACAACGTGCTTCAACGTCAACCTTCTGACGTGTTTATGCACTTTCTGCGCTTCTTCGGCATGGCAAACGAGATTTCCTATGCTTAAACAGAGCAACTAAAAGTGGTTGAACCACCCTCATCGGCAGCGCCCACTTTAATCTTCTGCGGGTAAGGGCATATCACTCGCCTCTGTGATGGGCCTAGTCGAGGCACATCGATCGGAATGCTGTCTGGGGCAGTACCGTTCTCAACCCAAGCACGAAGCGCCTCGAAGACATGGTTTGGGTGACCGCCATTACCTCCCCAACAATGTCCAAGACCAGGGACTTCAAAGTAACGGTAGAAGTCATGCGTGTTCTCAGTTGTCCGCAACACCTCTTTGTAGTAGTGCTCAAACGATCTTGCTGGCATAATATCATCTGACTATATTCATGAATTGAGCAGTTAGAGATGAAAACCAATTTAGAGGGGCAAGTTGAGCTGTCATACTAAACCTTGATATGTAATTATCTTGCCTCCAGAGTCACGGAAGAACGAGAGATCGGGATCAGCAGTTCCTAAGATAGATGTGTACTCTTGCGCCGCAAGCTTGAATGTGCGCTCAAAGTCCTCAGGCGTCATACTCTCAAAGCTCCAGGTCGCGTCTTTCTTCGCGAAAAACTTCATCCAGAACATACTGAACGGGAATGGAAGGCCTTTGCAACCGGAGCCGTCAGGTTCACAAGTCGTAGCCACGAGTCCTGGAGAACCGAAAATTGTGCGGGTGTAGTTGGCTCCCCAGTGCGGGCCATACCATAGAAACTTGCCATCCTTACCCCTGGCGCCTTTGTGATATGCTTCTACAACGACGGCAGCTCCTCCGCTAAGTTCCATCACTGACTTAGTCTGGTCACAGTAGAACTGGGTGCCAACTAGCTCGAACGGGTTGAAGTCGCAAGTCTCGGGGTCCATGATGATACCATCGATGACACCATCGTTGCCGTCGCAATAGTTAATGACAGACTCCTGGATGAAATCAAGCTCGCAAGAATGCGGAAAATTGCCCGTCTCCTTCATGACAAGCTGTGGCCACAACATAGCCTGAAAAAACTGCGGCCAATAGACTGCGGGAGTGGCTGCGGCAATGCCATCATAGGCATCCGGGTATCGCTGTGCCAGCTGGAGACCCTGACGTCCACCTTGCGAGCAGCCATTGAAGTACGAGTAATCTGGTGGTCGACCATAGTAGCTCTCGATGAGATGTTTGCCAATCAATGCCTATCAACCCCACGTGTTAGTTCAACCTTGCCGAGTCATTGGACCAAGCAACGGTGCCAAGCAGAGTGAGCCGCGGAACGTTCCGTAGATCTATCACTGATGAGACGGGTGAAGAACGACGAACCGATCTGATCTCGAAATTCCTGGCGAATCCTGGGCAGGGGCTAAAAGAACCATTGTGTGGCAAAGTGTGGGGGGATGTCGGCCCTCTGTTCCTCAATCAGGGGAGGGGAGGGTTATTAGATGCGTGGCGTCCAAAAAGGAAATTGGGGTAACTTCAAATATACTAGCCCCAAAAAGCATGACCGTAATGAGATTTGGGAATAGGTAGGTGAAACACAGTACCAATACGGTGACATACCTGCTCGTTCAGGGAGATCGAGGCCAGATTCTGCAACAAGTCCCAATCGACATTGCCAGGCGATTTGAGGGCCCAGGCATGAGGAACCTGAGCGTTACCAAGGCCCGCATCGGTGGTGACGGTGGCATAACCATGCGCAATGGCGCCAGACATCATGGCTTGAGTCAAGTCTGTGCGTCCGGCAGTCCATCCGCCGCTACCCACGGCCTGGAAGCGGCCGTTCCAAGGTGAGGGTAGCCAAGTTTCGACAGTGACCGAATCTTTTCGACCCGGGTGCGTGTAAGTGACAGTGATGTTACAGAATGTCGCATCTTCGACAAACACCTCTGGGTTGTTTACAAAGTCGTGATCTGAGACATAGCCGTTAAAGTTGTGTACCGCAGCGGCCTCAATTGATATTACATCAATGCCGAACAATGTGGGCATGGAGATAGCGCTTGGTGCGCACTTTGCAGCCAGATCCATGGGTGCAAATACTTCGACACTGTTGGTGACGGACAATTTTCAGGCAAGGTGAGGTAAGGTGAAGGACGTAATCATTCGATCAAATTTTGGGTACAATTCACACCCTAGCAGTCAACAGCATCTTATTAGTAATATGAGTGTATTATTACCACCACCGGATAACGAAAGCCGATAAGATGCCCGCATTATAAACTATCGAATCGCCCCATGGACCATGAATTCATGGACTCCCTGAATTCGGTCCATGCTTGACCTGGGACGGGATACCGCCGCGGTCTAGTCTCGTTAGACTCTGGTGTCTTGATTTGTGGTCGCCACCATTTGCTTACTAACCCCTTGAGAAAAGGTGAGCATTAAGCGAGGCCGGTACCACCTGCTCTGTAGAAGACCTTAACACGCCTATTTATCAAGGCTTAGGTTGCACTTGAGACGGAGGTGAGTGCCTAGTCTAGTCATTATCAAGGTTTCAAAGAACAAGGGACTACGGAGACGGAAAATCATATCCCTTGGAGGTAGACATTCCAGACTATCAGTATACCAAATCCGGTTCATGCAGAATCATGCGAACAGAATCCCCCCACCCCCCTCTAAGCAGATACGACCTTAAGATGAGGCGTTGATATTCCAATAGTATGAACTCTTGAAAATATCAAACCCTACCGCTTTATATACTATTTTAGATATGAACAAGCAAGAACCCATTTCCACGAGTTGCCGTTTTGCGCATTGAAAAGAGGGGTACGTAGTATACACTACCGAAAATGAGCAAGAACACCCCAGAAGATCTTGAGGACCCTAATTTATTGCAGATCCTTCTGCGTTTTCTTTTTGTCACCCTCAAGGGTCTAGGTTGCCAAGACACCACTAGTCAATTCCTTCTTGGGGGGTAGTTCCAGGTCCACGCTTGGTCCGTTCACTACTCATTACTTTTGTTTTCATGAGTGAATTGTTCAGGCCATTGTGAGGAGATACAGCTGGTTAATTCTAGAATTGAAGTTAGTGAAATCATTGTCTTCGTCAGGCAAGATTGGACTTGACTGAAAATATTGTGACAAGATCACGAGTACACAACTTTTCCCGTGGTCAGCAACATGGGTTTGTCTGTACGTGATATACATTAGCGTCGGGTTTTATCTGTTACGCGTTGGTACCGTACCGCACCTATAAGATGTGATAATATAACCCCCACTGTATTGCGAGATCCTTCAATGCATTCTTCAGGGGGGCAGGAGGGTGGCGCACTATATCTATTGGTTCGTATCTGGACTCCTTACTGAAGGAGTTTCGCTTCAGGCCGATCAGGTTTGGCGGCAGCTAGTTCCCATGTTCCTATTAATTACTCCGGAGAGCCACCATTGAATCCCCGGTTCGAGCATGGTTGCTGACACGCAGGGGACAAAAACTATCGAACTGTGGCTCTGCCGTCACTTAATTAGGGGCCCTCGACTTGCTGACGAAACAATCGAGGTCGTGGGTATCGTCTGAAATACTACGTACTGCAAGCGAGCTAGAGAAACGAACAACACACGAACTCAGGAGAAGTGGCTTAACTATCGGACTGTAATATACCTTCCGATGCTTCGTCTTTTCTCTGATACTTTCTGTTGATCGATTTCCTTTTTGATTCACCAGAACTACCGGTCAGCTCTGTCCTTAAACCCCTTCTTTTTCACCCTTGCTTTTTGTACCATATCCTTGGAATTCTATCCCAATCATGTCTTCACCAACGGGGGGGCCTCCTCCTACCCCGACGCCTGAGGAGCTGGCCGAAAACCGCGGTCCGTATATACGAAATGTCACAATCGGTGTACTCATTCTCGCCTACTTCTTCGTTGGATTACGGTTGATTGCGCGGAAAATGATGAGGTTGAACCTGGGTCTCGACGACTGGTTTGTGTTGGCGGCTTCTGTGAGTTTTCGTTCCTCAACTTCTGGTCGCAATTATCATTCTAATCAGATTCAACTCGCGATAGGTCTTTCTCGCCGCGACGGCAGGTCTCAATTTTGCAAGTACGGCTAGCCTATCATGTGTTCTTATTTTGCGCAAACAACGGCGACTTACATCGTCGCAGTGATCGAATACGGCTTGGGTCGCCAGGCAATAACCATCTCGATGGTAGAGCTCGTAGAGTTCCTAAAGCTCCTGGTCATTTCTCAAATTATCTTCGTTGTTGGTATCGCACTGGTCAAGCTCTCGATTTTGCTGCTGTATCTCCGTATATTCCCGTCGAAGAAATTCAAAATAGCTGTCTATGTTCTGATCGGAGTTGTGGTTTCGTGGTGTATAACCATCACATTACTTTCCATCTTTCAATGCAAACCCATTGAAAAATCATACAGGTATTGTAATCCCATACTTGTCTCGTTACACAAAATACTAATGCTGTTTTAGTGAGTAAACTACGAGTGTTCGGGTGGAGTAACGTACTAACATGGAACCTTCCTCGCTTCAAGTGCCTTGGATACCAGGCACCTGCATTGATCTCGTGGGCGCTGAATATGGATCTGGACTACCAGATATCCTGACGGACTTCTTCATCTTAGTTTTGCCGGTGACACAGGTTCTGAAGCTCAAGACGAGCAAAAAGAACAAGCTTGTGGTCATTTTCTTCTTCACCATAGGTGCCTTGTGAGTTTCTCTTCTTTCCTTTCTCTGCCAACCTCATTCACTGACTGTGATGCGTTAGTGCGACATTTGCTAGCATCATTCGTCTGGTCGTCGTATTCCAGGTCGATCATGCAAATGGTACATGGACCGGCGTTGATCCACTCGTCTGGGCCGTTGTTGAGCAGTCCGCTGCCGTGGTTTCCTCTTGCCTCCCTACCCTGCGACCCCTTGTCGTTTATATCCACAAGACTACAGGAATTACGATCTGGTCTAGAACGGAGAAGGATAACACATACAACTCGTCATCACAAGGGTGGAGCTCCGAACTCAATACGTTGGGCGGCACGAGCCGAAAGTTTCATAAATTGGACGAAGAGTCCGGTTTGTCAACCACCATCACAGGATCCATGGCGAATGATGAGGAGCCTTTGAGGCATATGCCACAACAAAACAGAAGCAATAAGCTCTTTGTGCAGGTCGAGCACTCAATAGAGCAGAAAACATCTGAGAGAGTCTCCGATGATGATGGTGCGGGCACAATGGGTCGGGCATTATGAGCAAGGTTGTGGTGTACGCTATGTAGGAAGGGCTCGGAGGTCGTTAAGACACCTCACTAATGAAGGTTATGATGATACCTCAGGCTTAGTGGCAACTGTGTATGAATGCAAAAACACTAAAAAGAATATAGATCGATAGCTTCAGTTTCTGTGCATACCAATTTAATGAACAATATCTTTGACCATACTTTCTTCTTAATATACACTTACCTGGCTGGCTAGTGTAGGGATTAGGTATATTTCAAACCTGGCCATAACCGCTTAGTGAGCACTCAATCTTGAAAATGCTTGTTCCGGATAATCGGGGATACCACGATCTGACTTGATGATTCAAGGTATAGGCAAGGTTGTTCAAACAAGGATCACATCAACAACCTGGTGAACGGTTTCAGCCCAAGTTTGTACCTGCAGCTTTAGTCGAACAATAGTGAACGAAATAATCTCTGGCTCAATCCTCTACAATGGCGTCTCTTTAAAGTCCGTAGCGAGACTTTTTCTCAGTGAGTCCACTCTCTTTTCTAGATATCGATCAATTGTGGGTTTCGCGGAGCCACGTTTTGCCTCTTCGCCACCATCCTCCACCCCTCCGTCAATCCTATTCATACCGGTTTCTACCAAAGCCTCTCCCAATTTGGTCATCATCGATGTGAATGCATCAAGCTCACACAACAGCAGCTCGGCATTGAGCCTGATCTCGGCTGAGCGTCCCAGGGGAAAATCAGTCAGTTGTACCGGGTCGAAGACAACTGTGTTTTTCACCTGTGATGAGCCGATGGTCTCTTCACTTCGGTGGCTTCGGAGTAGGCTTTGAAGAACATCGTCGTAAAGCTCAAGAATAGCGGCGCAAATGGCTCGGATAAGGCATATGAATGAGAATTTCTTCAGGCATGTATCTCTACAGGACCTTGCTAATAGCAGATCCACGTGTTGTAATACAGCTCTGTTGGATTTCATGATTAGATTACTTGATCGGCGAATGCTGTATTTCTCGGGCGATATCGAGGTTGGTGGAAATGAGGCACACTGGGAATTGGTTTTATGTATTTCTTCCAAGAGCCCCAGGATAATGTCGTGACACTCATAGCCTTCGAGGTTCAACATCGAGGAACTGGCTAGCGAGGTTTGGAAACGAGGAGGGTTGTCCCGGCTGCCATCCATTGAGGAAGGCCCATTTGAGGTTGGCACGACTGTAGTCGAAGCAGGCGAGTCCGTTTGCTGTGAGGCTGAGGCCAATGCTCGAATATCTTCCCCAAATACACTCATCAAATTGTCACCTCCATGGGTCTCTAGAGCCTCCCACCCATGGTCATTGAGCTGCAGCTGAGCGTGGCTGGGAATATGAAAGGCTTCGAGACTAATGCCCGGCTGCGTCAAACTGAAATTGGGGTTTGTTGTATATAGGCTCTCAACCGAAGAGTCGGAAATGATCAGTGGCTCTGTCGATGACGCAAGCCGCCCAGGCCGGCCCTTCCAACGGTAGGGGGTGTAAACACATTTCTCACCGGCCTTGCAACAGCGGTCACAATTAGGGCGTTGCTTTGTGCAGCGAACCTTCAGTAAGGCGCATCGGTCACAGCTCGATCTCAGTTTTTTTGGATTATGAGGCTCCATCTTGTGTCATTCTTAGGTAGAGTAGCGTGCATTGCTTCCTGCACGCGCAAGGACCTTACATATGTATGTACAGGTCCTAGGTTACTATATGCAGCATCTATCCTGAGCATGGATGAGAGTAGGGCTCGAAAGTTCCAGCCGAAGGCTGCTTTTGCATGGTAGCACGTGGTTTTTCAATTTCACGTTCCCGCTGAGGAGTCCGAAAGGTTGACAAAACAGAGAGCAAGCGCAGATCACTAAACTGGCCCCATCGTGTGTTGTCGGTCTTAACCGAGTGAAGTGATGTTTTCTAGAACAAGGACCAGGATGCAGAGAACTAGGATGCACCAAGGATCTAGTAATCATGCTAGTTTTGAGGCTATTTTTCTGACAGGGGCCTAGTTCAAGCCTGTCTTACCTGCCAAGTCTGGATGGAAATGGAACCACAGCTACTTCGTAATAAAATATGCGAGCCAAGTTGCGCGTTCACCAGGCAAGGGGTCGGTGGCGTTACTGCATTAGTGCACGGGGCCGTTTAGTATAGCTTTCCCCTCGTCTCAATAGTTCCACGGGGAAGGTCCAAGAGATTGCGATCGAGCTTGTAGGCCCACTATTTCCATCGCCTTTATCTCATCCCTCGCGCCACGGACTTGTGGACTTAAGTCTTGGCTCTTCTTTACTCGACCTCGCTGTCTTGTTGCATGTACGACTTGAAGGGCACCGCATCTCATCACCACGTCGTCAACAACAATGGCAGTCGTTCACAGGGGATCTTTTGCTTGGGCTCGTAGCATTTTATTGCTGCTTTTTGCGTTCAGCAGCTGGGCATCTGTGAATGGTCTGGCAACTGGTGGTAAGCACAATCTTTGCCGTGTCTCTAGAGCACTTATACTGAATTGAAATCTCAGCTTCGACCGCGCCATCACCATCAATAATTGTCTGCCAGTTGAAAAGGGTACTGTCCGCGGAATCCGGAGTCTATGTCGCAAATGGCCTCAATCTCACAGACGTGGACATCTTGCCAAGATGGAACGCTTTCGACGCGCCCATTTACACCGTCTACACCAAGCCTGCAACTATTGAGGATGTCCAGAAAATTGTACTGTACGCGTCCGAGTACAATATCCCTTTTTTAGCTACCGGAGGTGGTCACGGATACACGAATACGACATCTGCTCTGAAAGGCGGTATTGATATTGATCTGGGTGCCTTCAAAAGCATACAGATCAACTCGAGCAAAAATACCATGACCGTTGGTGGCAGTGTCACTTTCTCCGACATCCTGGATCCATTGTATGCTGCCGGCAAAGAACTACGTATGTTGCGCATCCGTCAAATCATAATCAAGTTACTCGTGCTAACCTGAACTTTCTTTAGCGATCGGGTCTTGCTCGTGTGTCGGTATGAATGGCGCCGCTCTGGGCGGAGGTGTCGGCCCTTACCAAGGCGTGCATGGTCTTCTGCTTGATAATCTGCTCGAGGTTACCATCGTAACGGGCCAAGGCGAGATCCTGACTGCCTCAACCACGCAGAACGCCGACCTATTCTGGGGAGTGAGAGGCGCGGGTTTCAACTTCGGCATTGTTGTCTCAGCACAATACAAGATCTATGACGCCCTGAATGGCGGGAATGCATATAACGGTGATTTCCTCTATTCAGCCGACAAGGCCGAAGCTGTCTTCAACCTAGCCGCCAAATTCTTGGTCAATCAGCCTGATGAGCTATCTATGTTTCCGTCCATCACATTTGACCAAACGACAGAACAGGTAATTTTCCCTACAGCCTGAGCTATATCCTCATAATTTAACTAACTCACCCTACAGACCGCGGTCATGATGTCAGTTGTCTATATTGGTTCCGTGGCGAACGGCACACAGTACATGCAGGCTTTCGCAGACCTTAACCCCTTCAAACAAAGTGTTAGCGTGCTCCCATACAATGAACTGATCAAGGAAAACCGCTTCGGTGCCGATAGCCAAGCCTGCACGAAAGGCTTCGATAATGCTGTCTACGGATCCAACGTACTCGAATTCGATGTTGCCACTTATGTCGAACTCGTCAACGATTTCAATAATTTCTACACAGCAAATCCCCTCATCGTAGCTCTCCTTGTTACAGAGCTCTTCCCTCACAGGGTGACAGAGCTCACGCCCGACGCCGCTACGGCTTACCCGTACCGAACCAATTTAGGCGACAACTTCGTCTCTTTCATCTTCCTCAACCCGTTGACAGCGCAGCAAGACTCTCAGGTCGCCAATACGTTCGCTCTCCAGACCAGGCAGAAGCTCATAGGAAAGAATCCTCTCTCAGTATATGTCAATTATGCTCACGGCGACGAGGGTCCAGTGGCCTGGTACTCGTCACGGAAGCTTCCCGCCCTTCATGCCATCAAATCGAAATATGACCCCAAAAACCTTTTCCACTTTACCAACAGCTTTACGTAGCTGGCATCCAGCCACCACAAACTCATAGCAAGTTGGCAATAATATCCTAATGTGTATACTGCGACAATCATTTTGTAACATAGAGGAAAGCCTGGACAGGGATCTTACTATCATTTATTTCATGTCTACAATACCCATCTAGAACAAGGGGTCTGCCTTCATCCGGCCTGCCAACCAATAGTTCTCGTTTGTCTTATTTACACATACCGTACATAAAAGCATGACTTAATTGGGCCATCGAATACAGGCCACGTAATATTGACTTCTTGATATGATCTCTGGCTGAAGAGTGAGAGATATTCGTAAAAACACATAAGGCGGGCAACTAGTAACATGGTGGAAAACACCTTTCGGCATGCCAAAGTACAGGCAATAGCAATTCGATCTGTTTCAAAAATGCCAGACAGTCAAAGATTGAGACAAAACAAAAGAGGTACCATGCAAGAGACGATTTTTTTGAGATATTAGGGCTAATTAAGGTAAGTTTGGTTGTTTGGCAAACACAACGCTCGGGCTCTACTCCTCAGACCAAAGCAGAGTAATAATGATACAGCCATTAGAAAATTATAAGTTGGTGCGGCCCTGCATCAAAGACGCAAGCTTTCCAACACAAATCGATATGCCGGAGCGACCTGCGCCTCCCATTCCGACGTGCCTGATACTAAGGATAGATCATGCAAATGCCTCACGCCGGGCACAGCCAAGAACCCGCAATCGATGCCTTCCTCTCGCGAGGTGCGGACAAACTCGACTGCCGTTGCGAAAGGAACTCGCTCGTCTTGCGTCCCATGAACGATGTATGTAGGAGTGTCATAGGAACCAGATTTGAGCCGTGCGAGGGGACTGATGGCTGCTATGCGGCTTGGATCTGGTGGCGATTGGAGGAACTTGGCATAATCATCGTTGCTGGCTCGAAGATCGTTGAGAAGAAGGGAGAGGCCGTGGCCTTGCTGGAAGAGTGATCTCACGAGTGCATTTCTTGGGTCATTTGAGCCCATCATACCTCTTTCGTCCTCGCCGTGTGTTGTAATCTGATGCGCGCCACTTGTTTAGCTAGGGTGAAAGTTTGCGAAGCGAAGATATTACATACCGCTGTTTCGGGAAGAGATTTGAGAATTTTGCCAACGTCAACTTTGTTATTCTGGAGTCCGTGGAGACGAGGAACATCGAGCGCTATGAATCATTCTGAGTTAGCCATTCGATCTGTATTATCACAAGAGAGTTCCACAGAGTTTTGATAGAGTATTGAGATGAGAACGTACCTCCAGACTGAAAATCAGTTGGTCCATAAAAGCTGAGAATGGACCTCGGAGGGGTTATTCCAAGCGATTTGCTCGTCCATGATGTTGACATAGCAAGGTGACCACCAGTAGACCACCCTATTACGGAGATACGAGTCGGATCTACCGTAATGCCTGTCTTTTCACAGATGATAGAAGGGAGCTCATTCTGCATCCAACGATATGCGTCTCTAATATCGGCAATAGGGCCATCAATAAGGTTCACTTGCGGACATAAACGATAGTCAAAACTGATCGGTAACACGCCGTGGTCAATCAGAAAGTTGACTTGAGCAGGTCGAATCGCCTTTCGTGATAGTGTCATGTGACCTCCGCCGTGAATTAACATGGCTGTGGCAGAGAAATCAGACAGTCAGCAGGTATGTCTTGCGACAGCCATTCCAATAAGGTCGGGTTAATAACTTACCAAGACTCATTGTATGAGACTCTGGTTGTTCTCGTGGGATGTAGATATCAGCAGATATCTGCACGCCTTCGACTTGCTTATACACCACAGTCTCTACCTGAGCTCTCTCAGTGCCTGAGGTTTTCCTCGATGGCACATTATGAGGCTCAACGGTCCCCAATATCAGACTCTGATCGTTGAGACGGCGCAATGGGGGCTGAGAGAAGTCCGTGGTAGCGAACCCAGCATTTTTCATGCACCGTGTCCAGAATTTAGCTGGCTGCAGTGGATAGCCACCGTCTTTCCGAAGCCACCAACCATCCAAGAGTCCGAACACGAGATCAAACCAGTCTGCAATATGAGTGGCTTCAGAAAGGACTACAAGGCCCTTTTTGGGATTGAGGATCTGCCGGACATGCTGGAGGGCGATGACCGGGTCTGACGTGGCGTGGATGCAATTGGTCGCAATGACAATGTCGTACTGCCCGTGGAGTGACTCAGGGGGAGTCTTTTCAATGTCGAGTGTCTTAAACTGCATCCATTTATACTTATTCATTGTCTTCGATGCTTGCGAGACTAACGTCGGCGCAACATCCGTGTATGTATATTCGACGTCATAACCGCCGTCCTCGAACTCCTGGGCTAATCTTGTTGTTGTGCCGCCAACTATCAGGCCTTCATGTTAGTCTTTCCGTGCTTTGGTGGCTCATATGAAAGCCAAAAATCGAGGACGAAGGGATAGGGGAGAGTGAACGGAGCCGAATTGACTTACAGCCAGCACCAACTTCGAGAATCCGCGTCTTCAACCGACCATGATTCTTTCTAATAGTGCGTAATATTAGATCAACTAAGAGCTCCGTTGAGGTCGCAAGCATGGGCGAGTTGATGTAGTAATTCTTGAGAGCCATCTGCGAATCTTTGAGGCGGAAAAGTAGGGCAATGGGATTCTCCGTCCCGGCCAAGCACTCGGCCAACTTCGGTCCGGTAATTGAGAGAATGTTGGTATCGGTCTTATAGCTGGGGAACTCGCGTTCGAATGATGCAAGAAGCTCGCTGGCCGGAGTACGAGGAAAATCGAAAGGCCCGCGTAAGTAAACATTCCCGTTGCACTCGATGATGTTGTGTTTCTGTAGCATGTGGTAGCATCTCTCCATCAGCCGAGAGTGCTTAGGAAGATAGGGAAGTGTCGGCAAGAGCTCTCCTATTTGCAGGTCGAGAAGCTTAACGCCCAGCTTGTGAACCGCTTCGATGATATAAGCCACTGTGATTCTGTCTAAACATCGGGATACTTCGCTCCATCTCGGGCTTAGACCACACCTGTTTGCTTTCTCTGGCAGAGCTTCTTCCGCGAGTACGAGCGCTTCAAATGGATTGCCGGCAATTGTCGATGTGCTTTTGTCGAAAGATTGATTTTGAGGAGCAGGAACAGTGGTGACGGAAATATTAATCTTTGATTGTGAGAGCGGAGTTTCGGTCACTGTTTTGAGCACCGTGTTAGATGATTGCTTTAGGCCGAGAGCAAGGATAATGGAGTGTAAAGTTGAGTCAAATGCCACGACTTCATCTCCTAACTTGACACCAAAAGCAGCTTCGAGGTCGCTTCGCAGTTCAATGGTCGCTAATGAGTCTACGCCGAGATCTCCGAGAGTAATCGTCACATCATTGAGCGTGTCGGGTTTTGCTCCGCATGCATCTGCGATGATTTGCTTGAACCTCTCACTCTGTCCATCATTGTCTACTTGACTTGCTGATGTTTCGATAGATGTAACAGACGTCGCAGATGAAGCAGACAGCGGCGTGAACTCCGACTCCGAGTCTGAAAAGATGCTTTTATCCTCGCATCCTAGAATTTCAAGAAGACCCTTGAAACTGCAGTCTAGCAACTCAATAGGAGATACGTCTCGCTTATATTGAGTTGAAAGCTCTTCAGCAAGCTCGACCGCCGCCAATGAGTCGAGCCCAAGGTCTACAATTAGAGTATCAGCAGTAATTGCCCCCGGATCAGAACCTGTGAACTCTGCAATGATTTCTTTGATTTTCTTTTCGATGCTGTGTGTGTTTGTCGTGCCCTTAGGAACGTCGCCCTCTGCGGCAGTAGCTGGGGTAAAAATGGGCATTGTTGATACAGATTCGCTCACTGATACAGAACTGGCAAGTGAGATGATTTGTGGCCGTGCTTTCTCGATTGACGCATTTTCGGCATTATTTTTTGCATTGGCTGCGTCTAGCAGCCTCTCCAATCGAGTCGTGGGTATCCTAGTGAAGCCCACACCGAGTACCGCGAAGGATAGTGATTGATCTGACTCCATGACAAAAATATCGCCCGACATGTGACCATTATCCACGACAGAAAACTGGACAAAGACCTTAAGAACCGGCCCCTTCGCAAAAAGGGGTGTGAGAGGTAGTGTGACTGTATCTAAGCTTCCGGCCACCAATACACTGTCAGGGCGACTCTGGTCGCTGCTGTTGACAAGTAACCCTGCCGCTTGGATAATAACGTCCAACATGACAGCATCACAGTTTTCTGTGACTGTACTTCCTTCGTTGCAGATTTTATTCGTAGGGATTTGGACCTCAGCGACGGCCTGATGGCCAAGTAAAGTTACCTGACGCATGCCTCGTAAACTCTCACCATAGGTCACCACTTGAGAAAAGAGTCCATATGCTCTTGGCGCCAGTAACTTCTCCGAGTCACTATCTGTTAGTACTTGTGTGACCAGCGGGGAAACCATGCGGTGATAAGCTCCTAGATTTGGGGGAGATCTTAGTGATAGATGGCCGCTGCCATGTGTCGTATTGAGGCGCCGGGGGTCTGTTTGAGAACAACTTTGAACCGAAAACTTCCAGCGCATCGCCTCTACAGCATCTGTCAGTGTCAGAGTAACGACTCTGTCGGGGTTGATGCCAAGTGGATGTTCAAATCTCAAATCTTCAAAGCACAATGCACCTTGAGACATGTCAATGCCGGCTAGCTGAGCAGCCATGACAGCACACTCCATATACAGAGTAGAGGGGCACAGTGGCCTGTTGCGTACGCTATGTGCAGACAAGACTTCCTTGAATCGTGTACACTCTGTGTTGATGACAAACTCTTTCTGTTTACCAGATATCGCTGGCCCAATCACCAGTTGTGGAGGTTTTGGTGGTGGTTCTGTCGGTTGTGCCAAATCTTTATGGCCATTTCCTATCAAAGCCAATTCTGTGGCACGATCGACATTCTCCACCCAGGCCGATGAGCGGTTGAAAGGATACGAAGGGAGCAAAATAATGCTCAGGTCCAAGTCTTTCGGTGTCAAGAATGGCCAGTAGGTGGCGTTGATGTTCTCGGCGGAAAGATTGACGATAGCATTAGGAAGGACTGTATTCTTGTCGGTAGCTCCATTGAACGTGATGGACTGGAATTTATGCAAGTCTTTATTTTGCACAGCTCTCTTCAACATGGGGACGATAGGTGTATCCGCTCCAGCTTCTAGCCAGACACATGGACCAAGGCGGTCCTCGATTCGCCGAACCGCTGCTTCGAAGTAGACCGGATCTCTCATGTGTCGTGCGACATGATTAGAGAGAACGCCCGTTTGCTCTATCGTACAAAGCTCGATCGGGATTTCAGCTTCTTGAATCGGGATGGTTCTTCCGAGCGAGGTCAGATCCTCAAGGAGCGGGGTTGTGTATCTTGAATGGAAACCATGAGAGACGTCCACGCGCTGACACCGGATACCTTTGTATCTGGCATCGGATTGTAGCAGTGTTTCAAGTCTGGCGACTGAAACCGTTGAACCGACCACGACTTGTGTTGACGTCGCATTATAGCATGCCACTTCGCAGTCAGTGACTTCTTTTATAAGATCATGGACCACAATCGCCGTGGCGTGTACCACAAGCATAACTCCTCGCTCCGGTCCCCATTTGGCCATGAGTTTTGCTCGGGTTGCAACTGCTCTGATGCCTTCACGAAGCGGCCATATGCCCGCAACAACAAGCGCAGCTAATTCTCCTAGGCTATGTCCAATCACAGCCTCGACTTTAACACCGCTGTCTATCCAGCATCTGGCGCAAGCAAACTGTGATACGAACATTGCAGTTTGCAAAACTGTAACATCTGCTATTGGTCTGTTGTCGAAGATGGCCGGAAGGATTGAAGAAAATCCAAGCTCAGTGAGAAGCTCATCACAGATATCTATGTAATGCTTCAGGCGCGGACATGAATCGTAGAGAGATCTTTCCAGAGCCACAGTTTGTTTAGCTTGTCCTCCAAATGCGAGAACCACGGGTCGCGAATTCAATGGAACCTCAAATATTTTGCTAGAATCCGTCAAATCTTTCCTGATAGAGGAGGTATCTGAAGCCACAGTCATCCAACGAAGTGAGTGGCGCGCCCGCTTTTCGCAGAGAGTAAATGCAAGATCGCCCAAATTGGGACTTTGTTTTGATATGACAGTACCAAGCTGGCTTAAGTAACTTGATAGACTGCGTTTCGAATGGGCACTGACAATCATTGGCACTGGCCCTCCGTAGAGAGGTTTTGTGATGTTGCTTTGGTCCTTAACGCCGCGATACTCGCAGCAGATAAGTGATGCATTGCTTCCGGAAGCACCGTAGTTATTGACACAGGCAGCACGTATTGGCGATGCCCATCTCTCTGCCGATTGCGCGATATTCATCTTGTCTTTCGCCAGAGATGGAATTTTCGGGTTTAGCTTTTTGAAGTTCGCGAGAGGAGGAGTCATCCCGACTTTCAACATGCAAAGGACTTTCAGAAGACCTGCAACGCCAGCAGCTCCCTCACAGTGGCCAATATTGCCCTTGATCGTCCCGATTTGTAATTGAGAAAGTCGAGTAGGTCCTCCAAAAACATCTCGCACACTGGATATCTCAATTGGATCGCCTATGATAAGATTGTTAGCTATAGTCCTTTCTCCAGAGCACCACAGCCTTTTGTCGGATAATCTTACCAACTTGAGTTCCTGTACCATGACATTCAACATAAGTGACGTGATCTGCTGTCATTCCGGACTTATCAAGAACCGATTGGAAAAGGTCCACTTGCGCAGGGCCATCGGGTACCGTAATAGACTTGGACAGTCCTCCCTGATTAGTTGCTATGCCTGTGATGACTCCCATAATATTGTCGCCAGCCATTTCAGCTTCACGGAGCCTTTTGAGCACAACGATGCCTGCTCCATCCGATCGACAGTAACCGTCTGCGGATATGTCGAACGGCTTACATTGTCCTGTCGGGCTTAAAAACCCAGCCCTTTCCAAGTCTAAGAAATTGGTCACTCCCGTGATGAGATTGACTCCTCCTGCGATGGCCGTATGACACTCTCCACCGAGAATTGCCTTACAGGCCCTGTTGATAGCCACGAGAGATGATGAACATGCCGTGTCAATGACTTCGGCCGGTCCTTTCCATCCAAAATAGTAGCTGAGTCGACCTGCAAGGAAAGTCCTTAGCGTTCCCGTCGATGTGAAAGCCGTTGGCGCGTGACTGCTGGTGTTTTCCATGTATTCACATGAACTGTTGCCGATAAAGCAACCTACGTTATCGTAAGAATTCCGATCGTGTCTTCTTAGATAACCACTCGCGTCCAAGGCTTCGTACGCGACTTCGAGGAGAATCCGCTGCTGAGGGTCCATGTAAGCAGCCTCTTTAAACCCATTCCGAAAGAAGCCGTGGTCGAATTGGTCAATACCATCAACAAAGTTCCCGTACATCCTCTTCGCCACAGTAGATGCAGCGTCTCTGGAATATCGTGACGTCTTGTCCACCGGCGCTCGTTCCGGTCTAATTGGTTCGCATGTTGATGTCGCTTGCGATATCAACTGCCATAATTCTTCCAGGCTGTCGGCTCCAGGAAGTCGGCACGATGCCCCAACAATAGCAATAGCGTCATCGCGATACTCGTAATGTTTTAATTCATTTTCACGCGATAGCTTTGAAACGTCGATCTTGGTAGCTGACAGATTTAATTGGTGAAATGCAGAGAGAGGCACGCAGTCCCCAAGACCAAGGCAGGCAATTTTGTGAGTATTGGTGCCAGTCCTCACTAGGTCTTGGGCCGCAGCCTCGAGCACACTATACCACTCGCACTTGGCGGTGAGAATTGTCAATACGGCTTCGTGGGAAAGTGAGCAGTCCTGAAGGCGCTTTCCGGTTCTATTTGAGTAAAGCACCAACTGTGTAAGGTCAACCTCAGGGAATTGCAGAGATGGCGTTTCATCACAGAGTCCGCAAAGCTCCATGGCAAAGTCCATGTTTTCTGGATTATGCACTTTTCCTCGGAGATCCATGTCTTGTGCCTTGAGACCTCTGCTCTGTGCATATTCGGTAAGCTTCCCTAGCATCTGCCTTGGACCAACGATGCTGAGAGTCTTCGGATCCGTCACGGCGGATATGTAACACTATAGCAATGTGCATCAGTACTGACACTTGACTAACCAAGGGGAAATAACTTACGCCAGGAAATTGTGACACGATCTCATCTCCTTCACCAGGACTACTCAAGCGAAGAACCATAGTCCCGGCCCCAGAAAGAGTCTCCTCATCGCCAAGTTCTTGATACGCCCCAACGGCAAGGGCGAGCCGCAAGGCGGTCGCAGCATACTTGCCCAGCTCGCTCTCAGTCTTAGAGCAAACAATGGCATATGCGGGTAAAAGCCCAGCACAGTACCCTTGCACGCCCGCATTTTTCTTGAGGCTTTCCTGAAGCTCAGCGTGTTTGACCCCAGCAAGGTCGAGATACTGAACGTATTGTGTTATCTGTATAATGACAAGAAGCGGAAGCTGAACTATGCCGGACTGTGATTGTATAAGTATTTCAGCCTCTCCACTCTTGATCCAATTCAAAAAAGCGTCGATATATTTAGTGCTCTGTGGGAGAGCCGAAATCGCTTTTCGGCGGCTGGTCACAACATCCCACGACTCTCTTAGTGCGCATATCGCCTGCACAAGCTCTGAGAGTCGACCGTCTGAGATGAGGAATGATCGTATTCTATCCAGATCATTGGTAGGTCTTCTGGTATGAGGACCGCACACAGCCATGGACAGAATCGACGCCATTCTGGCAGCCAATGACTCTGAAGCAGCGTGCTGCCAGAGCTGCAAGAAAAAAATTACGATTACCAGCTCGGGCTGGTTACAACTATAGTTGTTAGAAGGATGAGGGACTGGGATTTTCGCTGACTGAAAGGCTTAGCTTCGAACTATCAATCTTGGCCAGGCACGACTCAGGTGGTTCACACTAGGACTAGGTAACACGACTGGACTGTGGAGATAAGAGTTAGGAACACCATGCTTTATGCGAGCTTTTCATACATATGTCTGCTCCTGCGTCGTCATCCATGCTGTTCCTTCGCTGCTGTGCCGTGTGATTGGATATTGGCCGTCATTGGCTAGCACGACGTTGGCATGGAATAGTATGTTTATTCCTTGCCTCGGCTGTCACCTTATCGACGCCAACATGCCATCTTTTCCCATAGTCAAAGTGACTATTGGCTCGCCATGAGTCTCGGCCCAAAGCTACGCCTATCCACTACATCAGTCCTCAACATTTTATCATACTTGTGTTTAGCAGTGACCCAACAATGGGTTTACCGGTTCGAAAAGCGATTCTCAACCGTCAAAAAAAGGTCATACTAAGATCTTGCCTATAATGTTCAGGGTGATCCGAGGGCGTGGAAGCTTTGTTCCTTCGAGAGGATTGAGTCTACGGCATTTGGGCACCAGGTGGCCCTGCTTCGTCATGTTCCTAGCCATCCTTCGGAAAGGATCTACCGAGATTTAGAAGCAAATTTCACGATGCTTGGAACTTCTCTACAAGGTTTAGTGTTGCCGTGTCAGGCCCATGAAGGATCAAACCCCTGGCATTTGAACGGCAAGTGTGTTGGCGGCGGTCGGGTCCCGAGCCCCTGGATGTGGGTTCACTACGGATTAATGCCAAGCCTAAAAAACGTCAAGATATTGATCGTCCTCCAGTTCACCGTTTGGGTTGCATGAGAAATATGTAGGAACCTTCAAAGACCGGAATTAGTAGTCATCTGCTGTCAATTGGGTTGACACAATGCCTCAAATCGAGGTTTGGACGATGATTCAACATGCTCTGGTTCTCGGATTTCTTGTGAGTCCCCATGGTAACGAGAATGACAATAGCAAAGGGCTAACAGCTTCTAGGTGGTCGTATTGAAGGTGATATACAGCCTCTATTTTCATCCTCTGGCGAAATTCCCAGGTCCGAGACTCGCAGCTATCTCACGTCTGCCTTTCTCTATCATGTCGGTAAAAGGGACAACGTACAGCTGGCTGGACTCTTTACATGAAAAATATGGAACCACAGTTCGAATATCGCCCGGAGAGCTTTCCACCATCTCACCCGGCGCTTGGAAGGATATCTATCTGACACGACCGCAATTGAGAAAGGATCCGTCCAGCCAGACTCCACCAATGAAAGGTGCGGATTCTCTATTCACGGCGCACGGGGAAGATCACTCAAGAATTCGGAGGATATACACTTCGGCTTTCACCGAAAAGGCTCTCAAGGAGCAAAGTACGATCATCGAGTCTCACGTAGATCTATTGATAGAGAGGCTGCGAAGAGAAGCAACAAAGACCAAAGACGGTGTCCTCGATCTAGCTAAAGGTATATCTCAAACATACATCCTTTTCTCAAATCATTTTCTTTCAATAGAATTTCGTCGTGAAATCTTCTCTACTAACATTTCTGGCAGTGAGTACAGGGATATCATCACCCTATAACCCCAATGATTCCGCACAAATGGGGACTCTAGGACTGACGCGTAGTTTCGATTGACTAGTACTACGGATACGCCGCACTTGACATCATTGCCGATCTGGCCTTCGGGGAAAGCTTCCATGGCCTTGAGGGCGACAACGAGCATAACTGGATTGTAGGCATTTTCATGGGCGCCAAATTTGGTGCTATCAGGAACAGTCTTAGTCACTTTTATCCCCTAGATCGTCTGTTTGGCCTTATTTTCTTGCGTCTTACGGCCAAAGCCAGAGCTCGCAATTATGAGCTGACAGAAAATGCCCTCGAGAAACGGACCAAGCTGAAAGAGGCAGGGATCTCGAGACCGGACTTCCTTGAATTCGTAGTAGATCATCTAAATCAAGAAAAGGGGATGACAAAGAATGAAATGGAGGTTCAATCTCTTGCGATCGTCATTGCGGGCTGTCAACTTACCACTGTCGCACTGGCGACGATGACATATCTTCTCCTGGAGAATCCGCGCACCTATGAGCGCCTGCGCAAGGAAATACATGAAAACTTCAACGAAGAACGGGAAATCAATGTTTCAACAACGCAATTGCTGCCTTATCTCTCGGCGGTAGTCAACGAGACGCTGCGAATCCATCATCCAACACCAATTCATCTGCCTCGAATCGTACCTGATGAGGGGATGAGCATCGATGGAGTGTGGATTCCCGGAAAGGTAATGAAACACCTCTGTCCTATCTTCCCTTTTCAAATCCGGAACCAGCTAATCTTCAGGGTAGACTGTTATCGGAATGTCTTTGCAGTCTGCTCAGACATCGCCTAGATATTGGGAAGACCCTCTGGGCTTTCACCCAGAGCGGTTCCTGACACCAGATCACCCTTGGTACGACCCAAGATTTGAAAAGGATGACAAGGGTGCCTTTCGACCTTTCTCCATTGGCAACAGAAACTGCCTAGGTGGAAAGTAAGTCTAGAAGAATTAAATTATGCTCGTTGCAGTTCGACTCTAACCTGTTCATGTAGGGTTTTCTTGGCCGAGGCTAAGCTCATAATGGCGAGGACAATCTGGGCATTTGATCTTGAAATGCCAGAAGGAACCAACCATAACTGGATGGACCAGAAAGCATATCTTGTGTTCGTTCCGACACCTTTGAAGGCGAAAATAGCGCTGCGGTCGGCATGATAAGCTCGTAGTCCGCTCTCTCCGGTAGCCAATGCTTTGGATACTGTCACAGTAGTGGGCTCTAAGGCTAACGCTCAACGCTTTGGGACTCTACTAAAGAAAGGTGAAAAATAGAGGTTTATGCGAGCACTGAAATTGATGACCACATACTGTCTGTATCATATGTGACAAGGGAATGAACGTATGATGTTAATCCGATTATACGAGCAAGCGTAATCTTCTAATATTATTCTTTAGCTGGCACCAAACTCAATCGCGGGAAAAGTTTCAGAGCCGCCCCAAAGGTGATTGAACTCTGCAAACTAGACTCCAAAGTGCTCATCTCCCCTATCTGCTTGGTGATAGACGGCCCCCGAGCGAACGGATAATCGCTACCCCACAGGACGTGGTCCTCAGCAGCAAAGCTCGTGAGTAGATTCATCGGATCGCTGAAGCTAGTCAACGCGACGTCAAAGTAGAACTGTTTGGCCTCGGCCAGCATCTCCTCCGCGGACTTCTCGCGCAACATCCCTGCGTCAGCGGCGAGATTGGCGATACGCGTAGCGACATAGGGAAGGGTTCCGCCGCCATGGGACAAGATGATTTTGCAACTGGGGTACTTTCGCACCGTATTGGCCGTAAGGAGATTCACGGCGGTACGCGTAGTCTCGTGCGGAAAGTCCACTAGCGGTCGCGGCAGCATACCTTGATAGTTGACCCCTGGCTCCTTCGGCGACGTAGGATGCACAAATACTACAGCTTGTCTCTTGTCTAGAGCCTGCCACAGAGGCTCAAAGTCGGAATGGCCCAAGTATCGACCGTCGTAGCTCGTGAATAGCGTCACGCCATCGGCTCTCAGTGTATCTAAAGCATATTCTATCTCTTCAAGTCCAGCGGTGACGTCGTTGGCCAGTGGAAGAGTTGCGAAGAACCCGAACCTATCAGGATGTGCGTCTCTCATGCTGGCGGCGTATTCATTACACGAGCGAGCGACCTGCTTTGCTTCTTCCAGTGACGACGTAATTTCGAGGCCCGGTGCACTTAACGACACTACAGCCAGCTGAATGTCGTTTTGGTCAAGGAACTTGAGTGCCGTCTCGATACTCCATTGCGGCAGGCGCAGTCCTGGAGGTATTTGGCCTGAGCTCTGCCATTCTAGAAGAGCCGTTGTCAGCACCAGGAACTTGTCATTGATCAATCGAACCTACTTTGGGCATACGCCTCAGGAAGAAAGTGATGATGAACGTCAATCCGCTTCATTATACTGGTATATCTGTGTATAACGTTATTCCTCTTGCATCGAATACATTCAAGACCACGCCTCGGGTATCTTTGTACTTCGCTTACCATGCCTGGCCATCACACGGCACCCGACGGCACCCGAATCCGACCGCTCCGCAGTCCCGTCTGCCCGCCTAGTCGGCTTTGTACCGGGAGCCTAGGCCACAAATAGTATAACGTATAACGTATCTAAATAGAGGACTTACTTCTGAAATATACCTCAATACGGCATAGCTAATGAGTATACGGATTATACATGAAGTATAAAATGATTGGCCTCTCCTTGCGCGGAATAGGAGATGCCGAAATGGAGCTCCGCTCGCCACAACATCGTCAGTGAGGATGGCTCGAGCAAGCATGCATCCGGCAGGCTGTGGATCACCTCTTAACTCTTGGCTTAAAGAATGTGAATGACTACGAGCACTTCCTTATCAGGTGTTCAATAGTTCAGGGATATGGCCATATTTGTATTATTTCCCTCGCAAAAATTCGCTCTAGTTTGGCCATCTTCTAATTAGCCATGCCCCATCCCTCATACCACTACGATATCGCTCTTAACTTGAATACCGTGATGTGTATATTCGTCGTCGCTGCCCCCATAACTAGCGCTTGCAGTGGTGATAACAGGGTAATAATGCTCCACATGCCCATACGTATTCGCCATTGTCGGGTCAACATAAGGGTATACTGGATACACGTGCTCATTGGATGCTGTGGTTGGATGGTAGTAAGCCAATGGATGCACGTGCGTGTCCGGCATTGTGTTTGAATGATAAGCCATTGGATAAGTCATGGGCATAGTTTGAGGAATTCCGCGGAGAGAATCTTGTGAGTAAGAAGGCAATTTGCTGTTTTTGTCGTAGAAATCGCTGTCGTCGGCTTTCTGGTGATAACTGTATCGACTTGGAACGGTCTGCGAACTGACAGAAAGGGATTGAGTGGTGAAGAGACTTTTGAAGCCTTGTCGGAATAGCCGCTGTGCCAGGAAGAATATACTTGGAAGGCTGACACTGATAATCGCGACCGGTATTTCGGAGCCTAGCCACATGGCTAGAGGAGTGAAATTGTCTACATTCCGTCAGTCACTCGATGTCAAGATGGGGACGCATCGTAGCTCACAGCTTGGGTCTTTAAAGTATGAATCTCCTGATCGAGCGACATTGACAACGCGGCCAATAGACACTACAACCACGCTGGATATTCACGATTAGTAGTTCGTCATACGAGAAGTCTCTCAGTTGCCATTACTCACATGTATCCAACTAGGAACACTACAGTAGTTTGAAGCTTGCGAGAGAGCTTCATCTGTAGGCCCCAGAGCACTGGCAAAGGTATAAACAGAATGATGAGATCGATGACGAGACCGCTTGCACCGTTACCGAGCCATAATGTGGTCGGGTTAATGCACCGCCCCGGGACTGTCGTGTTCCAATTCTTCTCGATAGGGCTGCACAGAAGCAATGTGACAATCAAGATGACGACCAACCACTGCAACCGCGGGAGTCAGTAACTACTTTTTTCGGACGTTCACGCGCTTCTAAAATGATTCATAATCCCGAGATATGCATGTCGGGAGCTTCACAGTTGCTGAGAAGGGACAAACATAATTCCACAGGTTGCTTACAAGGAGATTCAGGCCATGCAATAACCACAATGAAGTTTTGAAGCGGCTGCTTGCTGCGCCCAAGATTCGGATATAAAAGAAGATAGCTGAGGCCTTTGCTAGCGTAGACCCCCAATCGAAGAGAACGTAGGTGAACCAGAGTAGCTTCAGCAGGTAGTCGATATTTCCAGGTGGTATAGCCTCAATGTGAAGTCCCAAGCCAAGGTCGACAAGCTTAAGGCCGATAACACTAATAACAATGTTGATTATCTATCAGAAGACAGTCAGAATCCTAGTTCATAGCGCAATAAAATCAAACAAATAGCAGAAGACGTAACTTACAGCAGCTGCAAGCACTGTATAATCATCCCACCAGAATCGGCTTTTGATGTTTGATGTAGGCGACACGGGTAGTAGTGCTCGCGACCAGACTCGAAAGAAGACCACGATTGTCGGCGTCACCAGCGCAGCGATTAAAAGTGTTCTTAAACTGGCTTGTTTGCTTTCGTTGAGATTGACCTGCATCTCACTTGCGCTGGCCGTCATGATGTTTCGCTCTCATTCGAGCGGTGATAAAAGAGTGCAGTGCATGCAATGAATGAACGAATGGAGGGAATTCGATAGATTCCTGCGAGAAGCGCCGCCTGGACACTTAGCTAGGAGAATTGGGAGTATATTCGTCATTACGCGTGTGTAGTCATCTTCAAATCAGGCCATGTAACCGGCTCCGAGACCAGCATGATCTGACGCAGAGTCGCGCTGTCGATTATCTGAGATAACCTTGAAAGGTGATCCTTATACTCAGCTATAATCCTTCAAGGCGGTGGCTACTGAACCTGATTGGCTGTCTTCATGCAGATGCAACGTGCTCGATTATACACCACTAAGCGAGAAAGAAGCTGTGACAAATGCAGTCGGTATGCAAAGGATCGATCCTTCGGAGTACTGAGCTGGCTATATCGCGAGTGCTCTTGGCCGAAGAGGACATGAGATAATCGAGCCCCAATGCATTCCCGTTCCCACGTCCCATCGTTCCATGATTGAAAATTATGAGTGATCGGGACAAACATGTTTCATGGTTCATTGTAGTCGATGAATAGATGATGTGCGACCTCGCGCGCAAAGGGAAAGAAAGCCTATTTTTTCGAGTCTGTCTGTAATGTGACAAATGAAAGGCTTCATTCGTTTTAAGATCGACATAAGAAGCGCATTAATCGAGCGTCGCAGGCAGCATAGCTGAATGCCTCGCTAGCCTATCAGCTCACCCATCGCGTCAGCAGTCCAGGGCCCATGACACTGGGAATTACTTAGCATTTCTAAATCGGTCAAGCACCATGTCTCACTAGCCCCGAAAAATAAGCTTAGATAAAGCGCCCTGTTTCACATCCCACTCGTGCAGGAAGAGAGGGTATACTCCCAAAGTTCTTCATGCCCATTGCAAAGAGTCAGGTACACAAAGCATTATGGACGTCTCAATGACTTGGTGGGGTTTAGCCAAATACAGATGAGGCTCCCGATTTGTCTCTCTGCCCTACCAAGCAGCTAATTTAGAACCGAAGGTGCCTTGTTCACGGGGGGGCATCGGCATCTTACATGGGCATCAGCCTCCATGAAGCCAAAACGTACGCAACGCACATAGGGCCGCCCACGTGAATGCACACAAACAAGGATATAGTCCCATGCATATATACATGTATCTAACGACTATTTCACTGACTATTTCATTCATGGGCTCGATTGCCTCTTCACTGCTACAACCCTCCTTGTCGCCCCTGCAGTGTGTGGCGTTGTTTGTTTCGACCTTGAAACATCTGCCAAATACCACGCGTTCTAGGTATTGATCTCATGTGACTGCTTCTTAAGAACTAGTACAATGATCAGGACCCAAACTACCGGCTCTGAATCCTCCATCCCTCGGTACTACAGAGGATTAGATATTATGCTCGACTCTCTTGTTAATGACTTCATGATCTGGATCTAAGCATTTCAGAGAACCCCGTAGTATATGCGCATGGGGGCGGGTGAAGAAAGAGGTGCAGAGCCTCGGTCGCAGTACATATTGTTCTCCCTGACAGCGCCACCAAAGCTACCTAGAAAGATCTTAATTTACAAGCAAGATATCTCATCTTTGCACATCAAAAATGACAATGACAATTTTGGATGTTCGCATGATACCATCTTTTATCACGCATCATTACAGATCACCACGTTTGGAGTCGGCAAGCTTTTGATAAGGTTACGGCAAGTCCCGTTGCCGAGATATGGGTTGGCAGGCTGAGCAGCAATAATGCAGCATGGGTAAATTTGTAGTCAGCCAGCAGTCCTCACACTACCCCGAGGTAGCCCGCCTTACTACACCAGCTGAAAGATGCTGCGCGTATGGTTGTCCCCGGATTTATTGTCTACGTGTATAAGAAGGTCTAAACCCAAACCTCATTCTTCTCTTTAGTTATATTCTATCCTTTTGAGCTGTCTAATGGGAGTAGTCCCAAATTGAGTTCGTGTCATTTTACAAGATAGGTAATCCTACCCATTCCAGCAATTCCCCCACTTAACATGGCATGTGATAATGTACATTTACATAAGTAGTAATCGGGTGAAATTGTTACGAGTATATTGCAACTATTGTACACTGTATCTCCAAATCAGGGGTACCTCCGCTATGTGAAAGATGAGAGAGGCACTGTTTTGCTAGCAGCTTGAATGCCAATGTTCGCAATGAAGATCGGTATCATCGTGAATAGATGAGCTTATCCACTGTGATTGCCAATTGCAATCTGGATAAGGTTCCCGCTCTAGCTTTTGGTCTTTCAGATCGGAGCCTTCTACTGGTTCATTCGGCAGGCGAGTCCCGCATTTCGATGACGAGCAACATCGCTAGCCACAACTGATTCGGCCAGACGCGTCTGCAAATTTAATGACTGATGTGTTATACTAACATCAAATATGAAAAAATGGTGATAATATGGCAGCGTGTCCTTTATACGCGCCAAGCTAGGACAATAGAATCTAGAGTCTCGAGTTATACCATCGCAAGTCATTTCTATTACTGGGCGCGAGACAGGACCTTACAGCATTGTAGCCGCTGCTGCGATGGGTACGAAATGGTAGCTGGAAACAATACTCATAACTCGACTACCGTTGGCCTCGGCGGTAGCTACCAGTGGGCGGATACTAAGTCAGGTCAAGGTTTCCACAATCTTGGTGTAAATTATAATGGCAGTCAAGACGCCTCTTGAATCAACTTCAGCAGGACAGACGTACGGCAGCCATGGATACATTTTCCAAACGACACAGGGGTCGAGCTAGATGATTTCCTGCTTCCCGACGACGATACTGGCGGTGGCAACCGAGACTGTTAGCCATTCTTGGCTATGCCGGCTACCTCATAGCTACCGTTTCGGTCGGTCAGACTGGATATACAGTTCCTTTTGGATTCTGCTTGTAGGTGCGCCAAAGGGGAGAATCGAAGCTTATTCATACTGCCTCCATCCTTCAAGACATGTTCGGGTGGAGAACTGTACCTCGATGACATGACTAAGAGACCGCGCAAGGAAGTTGGGACGCCCTTTAACCCGGGTACACAAGCTCAGACAAGTCCCTTGACAACTGCTCGTGTAGCCCCTAGGCGCACATGTTAGTATGTATCATAATCAAATTTGATAGTGACCCAAGGCTAGATCAGCTTTCTTTTCTCTGTCGCTACGTAACATATATAATCAAAAAAAAAAAAAAAAAAAAAAAAATTCATTTGTCTTAATGTACCTTCGGCCACGTTCGCTTGCGTGTCCAATATGTCATCAAAAATATACACGCCCTTTCATGTTTCATGTTGAAAACCAAACTCATATATGATGCTGTGAAACTATGCCATATCACTAAAGTAGATCCCAAAACATTTTAAGCAGTATCTCAGTGCAAGTATGTCACTGGCCACAGCTAGGGATAACAGCGTGGTGTCATATGTGTCTCTGGCCAAATTAGGGAAAAGGGGAACAACTTACCAGAAGAAGGGTTTTCACAAGATAATTGACTGCTTCGCAAGAGAGGTCATGGCTGCTCATGATGCATCTGATCCAAATGATTACTTAAGAAGATAGTGTCTGTGTTAATGCTGAGCCATTCTAGCCTGACAATTTCAGTTAGTAGACTCGTACAATCCGATAAACACGTTTTTCTCTTGGGTCTGAAGTCTCTTACTATGGCCAAGTAACTCAAAACCCAATGCTACCTGTACATACATCAGTACAGAGAAATCCACATATTTAACAGCTAATCAATATTGGGCAATCTCTGACTCTTGATTTGCCAACAGGTTGAGCTAAGAAAACTATGTCTGAGCATGTTGTGTATATTCATGGCATCATAAGGTACCAAATAGTTGAGAAACACAAAAGCCATAAACTCCTCTGGACAGTCGCTTTACATGTTGATTATCACTTAAAAAACTTCTAATTGATATTGACGGCCTTTGTCTTTTGCTCCCAGGTGCTCTCTTGTGTCTCATTAGCGCGGTTGAAGAGATCAATTCTTCTGATTTGGGACTTCGAATTTGGCATTATTCAATAACATTTTACATACGGAGTGGAGGGACTTCTAAGTTTCTTTGCACTGCAGGTTAGTTGCACACGTTGGTTTGCATGTATGGTTGACTGTGCATTTAACTTCTTTAGGTACTAAAAAAACTAGTCTGTCTAGGTTTAGGTGTCTCTCGCGAGGGATTTCTAATTGGGAAAACAAACTTAAGCCGCAGAAAATGCTCACAAGTCTTCTAATAACCAAGTCCTTAGCCACAGGAGGTGAACTTGCCAAGACAGGTAGGTTACTGTCAATAGCGCAACTTGTGTATCGCTTTGTGATTTGATAATGCAAATTCCCCGCCTTCCCCTTGCTCAGGTTGCAGAAATGCGAAGTGTTATTGGCCTCATAACCCGTGATAAGTTGCGCAGTGTCAAGGAATTTGATATTATGCTGTTTGGTAATACGAGGATGGGTATCTGTATGATTTAAGAGTGTTTGTAGAATGAGAGGCTTTCACTACTAGCATAACATTAGTGTTACAGCCTTGAGACGAAGTTATCATCTCCTTCGATTCGAAAATGCTTCACTTTACCACCAGGTACAACCCTGAAGGATAAAGAAGTCACATCTTAGCATCCTTTGTTGTTTCCGTATTAGCTATGATATTCTCGTAGTTGCTGTTCAACTACATAATCAACAGATTAGAAGCTTGACGCATCCTACTCTGCACGAGGAGACCACGCATTCGCCCATGGCAGACTTATTCGCAAACTCTAGCCACGAGCCTCTTGCTGCGCGGGCAGCGACCTGCAGTATCGGCATATACGTGCCGCACGCTGTGAACGGGTCCAGCACGGCGGATCGCCAGGCTATGATAGCGTTTGCGAAGGAGCATAATACCTGCCTTGTGATCCGGAATCCCGGAGCGTGATTACATGGGGGGGTCAACAGGGGCTGGGAGTTGGCGCTTTAGATGCATTACATGAAAGGGACGACTGTCTTGGAAGAGTATAGCTCGTCGTTCTATAAAGGCAAGGCTATGATGATTGAGGTTGGTGTCATTACCACTAAGACACATGGCACGGCGCATAAGCACGGCTGCGTCCTTATTACTGTAGGTATTGCAGGCAGTTATACACAAGGTGGTGGCACGTGTCCCTCGGGATCTAACTTCGATATGGCAGTATATCAAATCTGGGAGGGGAAGGTGTTCACAATTGACGTGACGGTCCTTACTACAACTCCGCTTGAGAGTTCAGATCCATACTAGGTATCATCAGGCGGTAGCAGCAGCACCTATGGAGCTGTCTTGTCCATAGTAGTTAAGTTGCATCGAGATATGCGCAGGAGTGGGATTAAGTACGGTACGTGGACAAATCTAGGAAGTGCAGGTTGTTTATACTTCGATTACTTACAGAAATATTAGCATTCAACCAATGGGATTCCCCCCAGTTCATGACGCCTATAACATGCTCAACCCAACTCAGAGCAAAACGATTATCAATCTAGGTGGTCAGATCATCCCACGGTCTATTGCTGCGAACGAAGTTTCTGCTCCTTCATTATGAATAGCAACTAAAAATCTCTCTGACAACTTTGGCGTACTCTCTGGAGTCTAGATAGGACTTGGGAGGGCCTCCAACATCTCCAAACTCATCATCCAGCACGGCGCGACTCAGTGTTCTTAGCCTTCTATAGCACGTAAGTTATTCATTTCGCAACTTCGGAAGTTGACATAGTATCATTCTGACTCTTTGTTAGTTTATACAATTTTCATAATTATGCTACCAATATAGCTGCTCAAGATATTATTAATACTATAATGAAGGCCCCAATTTTGATCTTGACGCCAGGGGCGCTGCCTACCTTAATGAGGCTAATAACTTTCCAGAAAAAATTGACAGCAAGACTTCTATAGAGATAATTTTCCTCAAATGCTTTCTATCGGGAAGGAATACAACCCATACAACATATTCCGGGGCAGGATAGCCGTGGGAAGCGAGGCTTTGGAAGAAACGGCTGATGGCGTCTTTGTACTCAGTAAGGCGGGCAATTGAGTTGGGATGGGATCTTAGTCATATTGAGACTCCCTCAAGACATATTTATGAATTCATCCGAAGTCTCGAAAATTGTAGTAGAGTTTGACACGGCAACCATGAACGAAAAGGACAAGAGTGAGTAGACCCAATTCAATGTGCACTTTGACATTCAGATGCTACCTAATGTAGATGGGGGGGCTCCTGATTGGGAATGGCTACCCGGCACGAGGGACGCTTTCCTTAGCTGTAGGAAAGCGGGACCGCCTAAGTTACTCGCAATACCTGATTGGTTTAATTGACTCCCCGCCGAAAGCTTGCAGCGATTGGAAAAATTTCGAGGTTCGTCGAGCTCGATAACCAAAATTCCATTCAATTTATTAAAGAGCTTCAAATCATCCATTGGAACGACCACAACGGCGATACACAAACCACGAACTCCTCTGCCGTGATTTCATCCGAACCGAACGACTGCTCACACTAATTGTCTTTCCGCCAAACAAAAAACCCCCCCCCCACCAATCCAATTCAATTTTACACAACTACAACCGAAGCAGCGGCGCGCGCACCTGACACAATGGGGTCCACGAAGCCCGAGAAGAAAGAGAAGAAGGAGAAGAAGCGTAGCGAGGCCGACGGCGTGGGCAAGGTGAAGAAAGAGAAGAAAGAAAAGAAGGAGAAGAAGGAGAAGCTCAAGGATGCTGTCGCCGCCCACATCGAGAGCGCTGAAGTCGACGTCGATGAGAAGAAGCCTATCCCCGTTGCTGCTGTAGTCGTTTCCGCCGTCATCGGTGACCTCGTGCCGTTCGCAAGGCCACTTGCCGACGACAAGGCGACTAAGAAGGTCATGAAGAGTGTGCGGAAAGGTAAGATTTATCTCATCTCTCTTCTCTACTGTCCTTCAAGGTCCATAACCATCATAACCCACCACCCCAACGGCAATAACAGAAAGAGATGAAGATCTTGAATGCTAACATGACACAACTCCCACAGCCGCCAAAAACAAAACCCTCAAACGCGGCGTAAAAGAAGTCGTGAAATCCCTGCGCAAATCCCCCGCCGCCGGCCCTAGCAACACCACGTTCCCGGGCGTCGTCGTGCTCGCCGGCGACATCTCGCCCATGGACGTGATTAGCCACATCCCGGTCCTCTGCGAGGACGTCAACGTGCCGTACATCTTCGTGCGGTCGCGGGCCGAGCTCGGCGCCGCGGGATCTACAAAGCGGCCCACGAGCGTGGTTATGGTTACGGAGAAGCGGATCGGGGGCGCTGCTGCTAAGAAGGGGGATAAGGCTGATAAAATCGATGAGGAGGATGGTGACGAAGAGGATTTCGCCGAGGTTTATAAGGATCTTGTCAAGCTTGTTGAGAAGGAGGCGAAGAGCCAGCTTAAGTTCATCGTATGAGGGGGAGACGCGATGTGGAAGGACGGGAAGGAGGAATGAAGAAAAGAGGGAGTTCAGCAGGCAATCTGCTCATGTGATGGGATGGAGAGCCTGTGCTTGCGTCGATCCCGCGAGGAAATGTCGAAGGTTGGCTCTGTTTAGGGCGCACCTTAATACGCACCAGTCGGTGATGTCCTACCTATATCGTTTATCTTCCGGGGAAAGAGTTCTGTGTCGATTCTCTTTCCATCGAAGATAAGGCACCGATATATCTGTACCCACACTTTTCTCATAAAGGCTGCAAAGAAACTGTGGCCAAGGGCGTTGACGGGCGTTTCTTTTAAGACTGAATAAAACAACATTCACACATTGTCTTTACAATACCCATCAAGGATAGATGGTTTGTGAAACTTAGTTTTTTCTTCTTCTTTAGTAGTACACTATGTACTCTACACGAGATTGATTATGGATGATTTCCCACGATTCGTCTCTTCCTCATCGCGGTTGTTGACTAATAACACATGTTGTTCATTGGTTCCATACGCCGAATCATCATCGAATCCATTCCCTTCCCTTCCTTCCGGTGATTCAGAAAATTACGCAGTCAGAATTTACTCGAAGGGGTTGGTTCGAGTTCCCCACCAGGTGAGGAACAGAGAGAGACCCAGCGTCTCAGCGATCTTGGCAGTAGCGCCCACAGCAACGGTATCGACGGCACGCTTCTCGGTGAAGAGCTGGTTGAGGTACTAGAGACACAGTCGAATTAGTTCTCCCAAACCAATCTGATTCATCTTTGAGCATGATCACGTACAGTAGGAGCGGAAGTGGCCAAGAAGATCAACGATCCCAAGTACGCAGCGCCCTTATAGCTCAGGGTTCCTGTGGCGTTGATGAGAGCGCCGACACCGTAGGACTGGAGGGCGGAGCCGACGAGTGAGGTGCCCCAGGCGACGGCGGCACCGGAAGCTTCCTTGGAGCGCAGGAACTCCTCCTTCGTGTTGGCGACCTTGGCGCGGCGATAGGTCTCGCCGAAGAGAGGGGTGAGGACTGCCGTGTTGAGGATCTGAGTTAGTGCTGTGTTTTCGTGCGGAGGTGGTTTGACGTAGCGGGAGATGAGATTAGGAAGACAAAAGAAGATAGATGGGAAGGGGAGGGCGGAGCGGGCAAACTCACCAGCTAGCTCAATGCCGTGGTTGAAAACGGTGCCGAGGGCAATGGCCGAAGGCTTGACGGGAGGGAGGTCTGGCGTGGCATGTTAGCTGATTTGTTCATTTGTAGAAGTAATGCCATATGCGTATGTCTCGCGCAGGGGAAGAGCACCCTCACGAGGAGCCGAACAAGCAACCTCAGCTCTTCATCCAGTAAAAGACAGACAGGAGGCAGTAGCAGCGAGGAACGCGAGGAGATCCAAAAAGAGACATACAGTGCAGAGACATGATGAAGAATTGGTGTTTGTTGGGTTTGTGGTTGATGGGTTTTGCAAAAGGAGGATGAAAGATTCACGTAGATTGATTCGTTGAGAAGTGACGCAAATCCAGGTCAATGTTTTTGGGGGACGAGCAGCTTTATACAAGGAACACAAACAGCAGAGAGTTCAAGGTCTTTCGTCATTGCCAGCTCAGCTAGAAACAACGGGGTCAAATCACCTTGGAACAGGGTCCCGCGGGCAAATGTAAGGTCCAGAATCTACTTTAGGTAAGGTACATCACCTGTGTATAGTGTCACCGAGTTTTCCTCCCTCTCTCATGTACCTTAGGTAGTATCTAATTGCTTTAACACTCGGGCTATTCTCCTTGATTCAGGTGGCTAGTCACTGTGCATCATGCTAATTGGGAGAGGATCGTGATCTGGCTAGGTGCCTTTTTCTCGATGTGGGATGACGTATGAGACTTCCTGTCGGCGGGGCAATTTCTACTCTGGCCCAGGTCTTTGTCCAACCAAGGAAAACTGTGGCTGAAGCTCTCGGCACGAGGTCCACTCGAGCTTCCCGACTTTCCATTTGTTCTGTATTTCGTACTCTTATTACAAGAGGGAATCCACTCAAAATCCATGCGCGTTTGACCTTGAATTACTCGGTGAAACAAGGCTATTGCCGGCTAAACTTCCCTTGATACCAGAGTGCTGTGTTAGTACAAAGTAGTTCGAACAAGCCAAATAGATCCTGCCACTTGCGAATGAATTTTGTAGCTTTAGACCTGTCGGATTCCGGAGGATCTGATGTATCCTTTTTCCAATATATGTCGACCAAGGTACAACACGATTAAAATCCGGGGTTGCGGGCCCATGACAATTGGCTCGGAGCATGTGCTCCAATGTGGTTCAGACATTGGACAGGGCATGGACTTCCATTACGGGTGAGGCCGAACGGTGTCTCTACCTTCTAACTACCTAAACAATTCAGGTTGGAATAGAAAAGTCATTACTCGACCGAGGTAGATATGTTGACCTCAAACAAATGTTCTGACATGGCACGTATTAGAAACAATATATAATCAACCTCGACTCTGCTGAATGATTAAGTGCCCCTGAGAGTGCGCCTCAACGAAGTCGCAGTCAGTCGTTCATTGAGTGTGACTAACCGTGTCAAAGTCATTGATTGAAGTCGATTCCAAAAGCTCAAACACAGACGCAGTTCCTATAAGAGTAACTTAACGCCCTCTATACACTTACATGACGTGAGACTCATAGTGCACCACTCGACGGCAACTTGACTAGATAACAATCGCGTGTCGCCGATTTAATACGATTATATTTGCACAGCAGAGACAACATCATAGCTCAAAAGGAACACGGAAACCCTGCCTTAGTGTTTCGGTTCCCGATAGCAATGCCAAGCTTTGCGACTAGCGATGCCTCTCATTACAAAAAGTTCTTAAATCTACCATTCCTCTTTCGCCTCGTCAAAAGTACACGCTTCATGTCACATGCTGTCCGTCTTCTCCACCGCGTAATGCTAACAAGGCCCGCACATCGGACACATATTGGAGCCCCTCGAGAAGGGGGACGAGGTGCAATAAATCATTATCCGTCGGGTCATTGATCCACCCTTGAATGGGGATGGCATTGTCTATAACGGCTGTCAATTGCGAGGAAATAGCTAGGGCATAGGGACATCGCTGTCATACCTTGGTGAAACATGTAGCTCAGGGGGCTGTTATCCAGGATCATCACTTTGCTCAAGTCTGGTTCGATCGAGCTTAGATCCTTAATGAACGCGCCGTGCCTGAACGTACAATGTTGTCGGTAGTAGCGACCCGTAAAAAACTTTCGCTCCGACTCTAGCCAGTCAATGACGGGATCTGCGTACTCTTGTACCGATGCTGTAAAGATTACCAAGTTGAACCACTTGCAAACCTGGATGGCGAGAATCAGCACCATTCGAAGCTAATGTCACCAGTTATCCTTAGGTGTCGGCAAAACTAACCTTTCTTAAGAATTCGTCGCAGTGTGGTCGCTTGTGAACGTAGTATAGGATGGGGTGTTGGGGGCCCAGCATGTTGCCTCCCGCAGTCCCTGCCGTATTCAACCGCACTTCGACCATATGCCCCGATCCCATCCGGCCGCCTTTCGACATGCTATGGATCAACGTCTCATCAAGATCTAGAATGAGAGTTTTCAACTGTTTGGGGTCTTGCGGTTCCTCGTTGGGAATGTAAGAGGGTTGTCGCCTGGGAATTAGGGGACGTGGAGGTGCGGGGGTCTTCGGATATTTTGTCAGCGCGCTGATGGGAGAGGTGGGAGACTTGAGCTGGGCTGAAAGCTCGTCGGATTCATCGTTACCAGCGAGCGCATCGTTAGTGTTGGTGGATTGGGTCTTCCTGTGTTTTTTTGTGTGCGAGTCCTGATGCAGTTTAATTTTGATAGATCTACTAGATTGCGCACCTTCATCGCTCGGCTGTAGAGATTTGGACCTTGCGTGGCGAGAAGAGCTCATGGAGCTACGGCGAGTACTTTGGGGTTTGCTGCCCACATCTGATTCTGATTCTGAAGATACGCCCGAGGAGGATGAGCCTGACAATACAGCGGGCCGTGACACTGTGAAGGTGTGCTTATGTTTCAAAGCCTGGCTGCCGCGCCGAGATGATTTCTCTTTCTCGTCGAGGACAGCGCTTTCGTGGTAGTCGGCGGCGAGCTTGCGAGGATTGCCCCCATACATACCAAACAAAGTCTTGAGTTGATTTAAGGGGGCGAAGTTTCCGTTCGCATCATAAAGACAAGCAATGAAGTAGACACCAGGTGCAGCGATGGTAGACAATACCCACCGTATGGAATCGATGAGCCCGCTGGCTATCCGGCGAGGCAGGACATGCCAGGGGCGACTTCGGACCCCCATCTCTGGCGCACTCTTCTCTAATAAGGGTGATGTCTCGTCTGGTATTGTGGCTTGCTTTATATCATGATCGTGTGGTTTCATAAATACATGGTCATTGGATTCTTCGGTTGTGGTCACACCCGTATCAGTGTTGTTGGGGTCGTCGGAAGAAGATACAAGGGGTTCGTCCGGGGGGGATACGGCAAGGCCGATCTGGCTCAGAGAGTTGGATCGCGAAGGAGCTGGACTTGAAGTGGGAGAAACTCGCGCGGATATAATGTTCAGGGAGTTCATCTTCCGACGGATAGAAAAGCCATCCAGGCACCGTCAAACCCGGCAGCGCACAACGCAAATCTACACAGTTGTTCTGCGAAAGCAGGGAGTGAAATTTTAGGAACAGACGCTGGCGGTGTTGGGGTCAGGTCGGACGTCAGATGCTTAAAAGAGCGTAAAATGAGGCAGACCTCGGCGATGTTGGAGGAGAGGGAAAGCGAGGGAAGAACTCCCGAGGTGGAGGTTCGAATCGAAGTAGGGCGCGCGTTGGACGAAAAATGATATTAGATGGGGAATTAATTGCAAGCCGAAAAGTGTCAAAACCGCCGAACCTTGTCCAACATGGGATGAACAAACAATCAGGGCATAACAGGGTCTTGGTGACTGTGATCGTAAGTGCTCTGCAAAGGAGGAAAAAAAGGACAGAAGCTGCACGGAGAATGAGGTAAGACACGGAACGGACTGCCAAACGCTCTGCGGTGCCTCTGGTACCTCACCTAATAAACCTCCTGAGGTCAACTAACGTCTGAATCTTAGTAAGGGTGACCTCTGATAATTAAGGCCCAGAGACACACGTCAGAGTTCAACGACCTCTCCTATTCCAGGCTAATGATACCCACCTACATATACCTAACATTGAATGGCCTCGCCTGGCAGGTGCCGCCATAGCATATCAGGTACTGTACCTTGGAATAGTCGCTATGACCGGAAAAGATGCGACTTGCATGTACTGATGCGCCTGAAGAGCTAGGTAGTTTTAGGTACTAGTCCTAGCACAATGCCCACTACCCCTCGTTCATGCGACTCGGCTTTTTCATGCTGCCACTATAAGAAATAATGTCATTTTTTGAGTCACACACTCTCTGTTGGAATGCTGATTTTACATTCACTCAATCTTCATCCATTCATTCTTTCACACAATATTAGACACCCGGGCTTGAACGACTACCCCAATCCCAATCACCTCTTTTATTGGCACCATTTAATTGACTCTTCGTCTCTCACAACTTGTGTCAGCACCAAATATCGCAATCCTTCTTCTGACTCCGACTCCGCCGCATCGTACCTTCGATAATCTACCACCACTACCCTCACGACTGCCTTTCATCGGCGCATTCCTTTCCATCACACTCCAACAACTGAAACCGTATCTTCACTCTCGGAATGGCCATTTCCAGAGGGGGCCATACCCCCGGCCTCGAGAAATTTCTCGACACCCTGAAGGGCCGTCCTGTCGAAGCCTCAGTTGAGCTTCTGATCTCGTAAGTGGAAGTGGAATAAGACACCCACCCCTGTCTCTCGCACTGACACCTTCTTTGTATCAAGACTCCTCAAGAGACGGCAGATCAAGGGATCAGAGCCCTGTGCCATCGCCACTGCTCACATCCTCCTCCAAGTCGTCGCAAGAGACAAATGGGCCGACGTCAACCAGCTGCTGGGTCGCATCCAGACAATCGGCCGAAGACTCGTCACAGCCCAGCCCTACGAGCTAGTCATTGGCAACATTGTGCGAAGAGTTCTAGGTCTGATACGTGACGAAGCTTCCGAGGACAGAAATGACGCCTCTACTGACTCCCCTAATACTACTAATACGAATGGCGCCCCTGCCAGCGAGGTCAACTCCCCTGTCAAGCTTACACGACCTGGAGCGATATCGTCGCTCGGATCGTTTGCGCGCACGCAGTCCATGTTCAACCTCATGGCCGACTCGGTAAATACGCCCCCATGGTCCAACGCCTCGACACCCAAGCAGGGTTCTGGTACCTCAACTCCCATGACTACTGCGCAAGCCACCAATGTCCATTCTTTGCGCTCCGAGGTTATAGATGGTATTGAAGAGATTATGGATGAGATTAAGCAGGTCGACGAACAAATCCAAACCTATGCCGACACATGGATCCATCCTGGAGACTATATCCTCGTATACCAACCTTTAAAAACAGTCCAGAAGTTCCTCTCCCGAGCCGCCTCCAAGAGGAAATACACATTGCTCCTTGCCGTCGACCCCTCAGTAGATCCCACGAGTGGCGACCAGTACGCATCTCTACGAAAATCCCTGACAGCTAATGGATCAGCAGTCATCACAGTCATGAACGCCAGCCTCATGGTTTACATGTCGAGAGTCAACAAGGTCATTCTCGGGTCGCGCGCTATCACCGCGCACGGAGGTGTTGTTGTTGATGGTGGAGTTGCGGCCATTGCTCGAGCAGCTCGGCGATGGCAAAGAACTGTTATCGTTCTTGGCGGCGTCTATGGTCTAAGCCCTGAAAGCGAGGTCTCGCCAAAGCAGCAGACGGAATGGGGTGACCCATCTAGCTATGTCAACTTCGCAGATGGCTATATGGTGTCAGATGTCACAGTCAAGCATGTCGTCTCTGAATTTGTGCCGGCGGATTTTGTCGATACGTACATCACGAACCTGTGAGTTGCCTTCTCCTGATCTCACTATTTGACGAACTGATCTGACATTTCTCTAGGGGTGCTCATACACGCGATAATTTGCATACCATCATTGCAGACCATTATAAGGACGAGGATATCGAGTTTGATCTCTATCAGAGAAAGTAAGAACATCTCTACTGGATGCATATGCATCTCTTTGCATGATCCTTGGCGAGTGAAACTCGGCGTGGCAGAGGGGCTTAGAGGCGTCTGCACGGGGAGGCCGGGCTACCTGCCCTCAGGCGTTGGGCTGCGTGAGGCCGCTTTGCTTATACAGTATTGATTATGAGATGAGAAGTACGATACATAATGCAGAGACAGCGGGATTTCCATCAGCGAATATCACTGACGCCGCGTCACCTTACCCTGATGAGCCGCTGCCCAAAGTTCGAGGGCGATGTGGATAGGCCGCTGATTGGGCCTTGGCCTCAGGGGCCAAAAATGGTTGCCTAGAGCTGCTCCAAGCAAAAGACGGACATGGATCTACCTAGAACCACACACATTGGACGAAGGGTTCATAAGGCTAGAAAAGGTCTCCCAACCATAGCGTTGACATCACACCTACCTACCTCCTGATAAAATAAATCAACCTCATCTCGTAACCGCTCGTCTGAGTCATTGCTATTGTTTTTGATATGTGCCTCTTTGTTCAATAATCTACATTATCATAGCAGGATCAGCCGCTTCATTAGATACCTCTACTCTCAATTGCTCATACATCCATCTGAGTTGAATGAATTAGTGCACTCGTAGTAGTTACACTTCAGAATCAACATCATGGAGCCACACGACGTCCCAGACGTCCCCCCACCACCATATTCGGAGACAGACATTTACTCCGTTTCGCACCACTCGTACAACAATAACAATAATGATAACATCAATCCGCTATTAAGATCTGACAGTGGAAACCACTCCCACAATGTCCTGGACGACGCATTCTCCGTCGCCCCCTCCTCCTCATACAGCAATCCCGTGATCTACACCCCGCCGGACTCCCCCAGCGAAGCCTCCCAACACCACCAAAACACGGTGCTCGGCGATCCACCCGCCCTTTCCTCTTTCTCATCACAATCTCAGAATTCCAATTCAGCACCAATTAGGACGACCCCATCAGCGCAATCCTACTTCGCCTCGCGGGCTGTGGCAAGACAGCCCAACCAAGCGCTCGTGACCTCGTACCTCTCACTAACACCCGAGTCTCTGCCGTCTGATTTCCCGTATCCCAGGGACTGGGCAATCGGCCATGCAGTCACGGAGCAGGACTGGCAGACTTTTCTGAACCATGCCTTGCCAGGTCATGCGGCAAGGGTGGATGAAGTTATCGTTGATCGGAAGATCGGGATTGCCGCCTCCGCCGCCTCCGCCGCTTCTGTTGCCGGGGATGATCTCTCCGTACGGGGAGGACACCATGATGCGAAATCGTCTACGGGCCCAGGCGAGACCGGTTTGAGCAGTGCCAGCACAGCCGCCGGGTCCGGAATATTGGGTTTGGGGTCAGGATCCGGATGGTCGGTAAAGGACATCGACGCCGCGATCAGAGAGTGGAACCAAGGTTTCTTCGGGCCGCGTGGTATCACGATTCTGCGGTCCGAAGCAGCCGGTTCCTCTAGCTCGTCCAGGGGAAGACAGTCGCTTGAGCGGGAACGACAGCAACAGCAACGAGACCTGGCTCAACAAGTTGAACAGCAACAACAAGCACAATCCAGTACCCCCTGGTGGAGGACCCTCGTCTCCATGGCCACAGAGATAGCAACAGCACCGCACCAAGATCGGGGCCCCATGGCTGCCCGGATGCTAAGCCAACACGCATTCGGCTCAGCCATAGAAGAAAGGGGCGGAGGACGTAGTCGAGGTCGTGGTCGAGGACGTGGTCAAGATTTCGATGGACGGTGGTGGTACGGCCAGCAACAAGATCCGCATCATCACTCCCACGACCTCCACCACGACCATCGCCACGATCACGACCACCACGACTCCCACTCTCACTCCGGCCCCACCAAAAACATCCGCCGCCGCCGCTCACGCTCCTCCAGCACATCTTCCTCTTCATCCTCCTCATCTTCATCATCCGACTCCTCAGTCGGCTCCCTCCCCGACTGGGACGACCTGAAAGACAGCCAACTGCCCACGGCGCGCGCGACAGTCTCAGCCTGGCTCTCGCACCCCGACCAACCCATCACGAAAGAGGCCATCAAGCAAGCCAAAGCCTCGATCAAAGCCGCCAAGAACAACAATCCTCCCCTTGGCCCTGCCACTTCCACTTCCACTTCCGTCGGGAGTGGCGTTGTTGTCGCGAGCAATGAAGACCAAGCGCGCCTCCGCCGCGAAGTCCGCCAACTGATGACCGATTTCAAAGCCCTAAAACGCTCGCAGCGGGACGTGAAGCGCGCCGCGCGGCGGTCCCGGCGCGACCAGAAAAGGGCCGAGAAGCAGCAGAGGAGGAGCGAGAAGTTGGCGCGGAAGCAGTCCCGCAGGGAACGACGGAGAGCGGAGAAGAGGGATGGTAGACATGGTAGTAGACGAGACCGAGACCATGATGACGAGTGTGGGATTGGGGGACGGCATCAACACCAACAGGCCCATGTACACGTGCAAGGCTTTGGCCCACATGGACACCCCGGTCACCACGGACCAGGAGGACCAGGACCATTTGGGCCTCAAGCAGCGGTTTTCGGACGCGGACCCGGGTTTGGGAGGAGAGGATTTGAGAGACGCGGCGGAAGACTACCCGAAATGCCTGTAGCAGGCGGCATAACCGGGTTTGGATTCCCAGCGCGAGGAGGACTCGGCCACGGGGGCTGGATGAGTGGATGGGGTGGCGGCCCTTCACATCCCTTTTCTCCCTCACACCCACACGCATCCCCTCACGAAGAAGGCCGGGCTCCCGTAGCAGCCTCCTCCACCTCCTCCTCCCAAACCCAAACCCAACCAACCCCCGACCCCACCGCCCTCCGGCAACAAATCCAATCCCTCGAAGCGCGCATGCGCTCCAAAGCGGACGAAATCAGCATCGTAGCGCAACAAAACGCGCGGGAAGTCGTCGAGGCCGCGAAACGGGGGCAAGGTGACGCTAAGACCGAGAGGGGCAGGGAGGCGGAAGCACTGAGACGGTTGGAGGATTTGGAGACGGAGATGAATGAGCTGAGTCTGGAGTTTGATCGGTTGACGCATGTGCAGGAGGAGTCCGAGGTTCGGAGTCGGAGTCGGAGTCAGGGTCAGAGTCAGGCGGCTGCTTCGGGTTCGAGGGGGTGGTTTGGGAGGAGATAAAATAGGATGGGATGGTCTGTCAGTCTGAGGAGACACCAGCTTGGTATGGGATACTTAGCAGCTTGAAACTTTGCGAGGCATATGGCTCTTCTATACTTAGTAGCTGTGTGAAAATAATGTGATATGACCTCTTGATACAACTCCATATGAATCCAATTTTCTACTCTGTCCATGCATATCGTGGCTTGTAGCCTTTCCTCTCCAGACTAGGTAGTAAAGGACAGAAATGGAAGGAACAAGGAAAGCAAACCTCATGGCAATGTTCATCAAAGTAGGTATCTTCTTCCTTCATTTTTGTCTACCAAGCTCAATATGCGCCGTCCTATGCACAGATAACACTGCTAACTCAAGTCAAATCTACCATTGATAGTCGACCAAGAGAAGCCCATCCTTCTCTTTTGATTTCAGTTTCCCAGATTCGCAACTTGCTGGCTCAGTTTCGGTCATAGACTGCTGCTTACATCTAGCCATCCTCTTCTTAATTCCACGAGTAGTTTGTCTATTCTCGGCCAGTCCTGCTTCATCAGTATTGGGGCCAATGTCTCCCAGCAACAAGCGGCTCGCGCTCAACCTATGAGTGCTTGCTCTCATCCTTCTCAACCAGACCCTGAACACCCAGCCCGCGCCCAACCTTGACCTTCTTGAGATCCTTTTCTCTCACCGGCAAGTTCTTGCTTCCGGCCTCACCGACGGGCTCGCCCTCATCTAGATCTTCAGCTGCCGCAGCCTCGCGGATCTGATCTCGAATACCGGACAAGTCGAGCTTCATGCAGTACGCGTCTTCGCCGTCGGCGTAGTAGGAAGCTTCGGTCTTCTCCTGGTCGAAGCCGAGCGTCTTGGTGTACAGGTGGATGGCGGCCTTGTTGGACTGGCGGACGTGCAGGGAGACGTATTGGGCGCCGAACGTCTCGACCATGGCTAGTTCTGTACGTACACAAAAGGTGATAGACTCGTCAGCCATCGGTAATTATAACAAAACAAGACATGTAAGAACGGCACATACGACTCTGCCGCATCAACTTCTCCGCAATGCCCAACCGCCGATGCGTGCGCATGACGGACAACGAGGTGATATGGCCATGCTGGATGCCGTCGGCGGGCTCCTCCTCCATCTTGGCGAGCACGTAGCCGACGATCTTGGGGTAGTCGTAGGGTGTGGATTTGGGGCGCGAGACGTCGACGGCGACGTAGCTTAGCTGTGGCCATGAGAGGGCGTGGTAGAGGTAGTATTTCATGAAGTAGTTCTCGGGCAGGTTCTCGAGGTTCGCATGCTGGATGAGCGGGATGTCCCGCGGCTCGAGACGTCGGATATCCATGGTTTGTCGTCCGTATGGGTTTTTGAGTTGCGATGTGTGGTGGTGGTGGACGGAGGAAGGATGGTTGTTTTGGCGTGTCCGAATTCTCTTTTGATCTCGGCTCAAATGCCTGGCTGAGTATCCCTTAAATGAGCTGACTCAGGTGCCTAAGCAGTATTGTGAAAGAGCTTCCGTCGTCGTTACTCTGTATAGCTATAGCAAGGCTGATGGCGATGCGACCCTTCTTTAGCAGCTGCAGAGCTGTAGATGGAATTGAGTGAAAGTGTGTCCTAAAACAGTAAGTTCCATTATCGGATTTACATTGTAAAGAAGCGCACGAATCTGAGGGATGCTTTGCCAACGGCGATAGCCAAATTCCGCCGAGATCAGAAGCTATGATACCTAATACGGTCTAGTGCGGGGTATCCCATCTCACTCAAAGCCCATCCTCTCACGATACCATTCTTATTTTACTTGTTATTATTCACGATACTGGATTGCTCTGCGGGGCACATTTGATGCAGTATAGGTAGTGAACCACCTCCCACGCGTCTGGCGGCGGAGTAGGTCACCGGGACTCGGCCATGGACGGCTGGCATTGGAGGGGTTATAGAGTCCATATAATATTCCGTTGAGTTGTAACCGCAACTACTTAATGACTACCTTACGTGCACTACATCCACAGCTCTATTGTACTCTATTTTGAGAAGATCAGTTCTCATATAACAAGAAAGAACCTCTCATGTTTTTCATATCTCTCTGATTTGACCTACTTGTCCACTCTTTGTATCCAACTTCAGTGCGCTATGCCTCGCACACTAGAAGGCAAACTTGCCATAGTCACTGGTGCCTCTCGAGGTGAGCTATAGCTATCCCAAGCTACATACACCCGCTTCAAAGACAGCCGAAGCTTTCTGATACTTTATCATAGGCATCGGCGAGGCCATCGCCCTCAAACTCGCCTCATACGGCGCCAGCTTAGTCCTCGGATACACCTCCGAGTCTTCAAAATCCAAAGCCGAAGCCCTAGCCAAGGAGATAGAATCCAAGCACAACGTCAAGACACTCCCCGTCCAAGCAGACCTCGGCACAGTCGAAGGACCAAAACAATTCCTCGAGACCGTCAAAAGTAACGCCAAGTTATTCAATCCTGAAGGCACTCTCCAAATCGACATCCTCGTGAACAACGCCGGCGTCGCGCACAACAACCTCCTGCCCGCGATCACGCCGGATCAGTTCCATATCAGCTATCAGGTGAATGTCTTGGGTCCGTTACTTCTCACGCAAGCTATCGAGCCGTATCTCCCCCGCGACAGGTCGGGTCGCATCGTCAATCTTTCAAGTGTTAGCTCGAGCACGGGGTTCATCGAGCAATCTGTCTATGGCGGAACCAAGGCTGCGCTGGAGGCTATGACGAGGACGTGGGCGCGCGAGCTCTCGGAGCGCTGCACTGTTAACGCTATCAACCCCGGCCCCGTTATGGGCCCCATGGTAAGTAAACATTTGGAACTTGAATGAAAAATCCACTCTTATACGGTTTGTATCAATACATTAAAAACACTTGCTGACTATCGACTTGATAGTACGCTGCCAACTCGGACGAGTTCAAGAGAGAGATCAAGGGCTGGATTGAGCACGCACCGTTAATGAGAGCCCGGCCAGGGATCGATAGCCCTGAATTAGTCGAGGATGCCAAAACAAGCGGTGGCCGACCAGGTTATGTCGAGGAAGTGGCAGGCATCGTCGCCATGTTAGTGGGCGAGGATGCTGCGTGGTGTACTGGCCAGGTCGTCTGCGCAAATGGTGGAATGTTGATGCTACACTAAAGCCATCAATTCAGATGGTAAACCTAGACGGATTCTCATTCATGTAGAAATTCAAGAACTCTAGATCATATCCTTGAGTTTCTTCAGATATGCAACTCTGAGAGAGAAAGATGAAGGAAGCCATGATATTACCTAATTTGGGCTAGATCCAAGGCAATTGATTCCCAGGCCTCTCGAATTAGTCACAAGGGTCTTCGACCCCTCCAAAGAGTTTGAAACATTGATTTTCATGATATTCAAGAAGCAGAACATTACCTTGGAAGGAGTGCATTCAAGTTTCACTATTGAAATCTCTGAGGAAATCTTCTTGAATTTTGAAGAACTTCTTCTCGTAAAAAGCCCTCAACAATCCCCCTTCAAAGCTCTCTCCAACTCACTTACCCAACTCCTCATCAGCAACCAAAGCACACTCATTCATTATACAACTCCAGATATTTCACAACCCCTCTCAGGAAGTTAGCTTCAAAATCAAAAATCAAAATGCCCGCAGAAGACCCCTTCGACCTAGACGACCTCCTAAACCTCGAGGAGCAGTACTACCAAGAAGGCTTCGAAGCCGGGCGCAAAGACGGCGTCGAAGCCGGGCGCGTAGAGGGTTACTCGCTAGGTCTAAGCAAAGGATTTGAGAAATTCGTCGAGGCCGGCCGGTTGCAGAGCAAAGCTATAGTCTGGGCGAACCGGATCCCGAGTATGCGGCAGAGATCTCAGCGGCAGCTCACGGGGGAGCAACCCAGGAAGAGTCGCGCAGGGGCTGAAGGGGATGGTGAAGTCGAAGTTGAAGGTGGAAAGACCAAGGCATCTTCCTCTTCGGGAAAACACGCAAGCGCTGCCGCTACAAATCTAGAGAGCGAGCTCGAAAGGACACTGGATCTCAATCCCAGCAAAGATGAATCTGATCCGGGACCATCATCAACAACAAAGACAGAACAACCTTCCCTTCCCCCACTAAAATCCAATCCCCGTCTAGAGAAGAACATAGAAATGCTCTACGGCCTAGTCGAACCGGGAACGTTCTCAATGGAGAACGACGACGAGTCCGTCAACGACTTCGACAGCCGGATGAAGGGTGCGCAGGCAAGATTAAGACTCATCGAGAGGGCGATTGGCGAGGGTACTTCGTCGACGACTTCGAGCCGGTGTACGGGGACCGGAGGATCTCTCGGGAAGAATGAGATTTAGGACGATATACATAGCTTAGTAGAAGTCAAGGATCTGTCACTTTTGCGATCAAAGTATTCAAGATCGTCAGATTTGTACAGCTAGCGCATAGCTCATACCTTTCTTGAAAAGGGGACGGCTGTGAGGATAGCATATAGAAGAAAAAGGAGCCGTAGACTCAAAAGTGATATATCGGGTGAACGATAGGGAATCTATTGTGGATGGTTGATATATGTATGTACAAGGAGGTTTCTTTTTCTCCCTTCTCATCGGGCTTTCCCACTTCTTCACCAGCCCCTCTCTACCAGTTCTGTCTGTCTGTCACCGTCTATTGGAAACTTCGGCAAGGGTAGCTAGAGGAAAAAAAGGGTAACTGTTAGCATGAAAGTAGAAACGCACTTTGCTTCCCGATTCCATCCATTGAAAACAAGAGAAAGGAGATAAAAGAAAAGGACAGAAGGACAGAAGAACTCACGTATCAGGATAACTCTCCTCTGTGACCTCATACCCATAAGCCTCCCAACTGCCATCCGTCTGCTTCATACGCTGCCCACTCGGCAAAGGCGGCAATCCATCCACAAGGACATCCTTCGCCGCAATACCCGCATTTCCCTTCTTCTCAAAAAGCGCCGCCAACCCGCCCGTCTTGCCCTCCTCTGTCGCAGCAACAAGTGCCTTCTCACCCGCCTCGCCAATCAGCTCTTGCTTGGGAGCCGCCGCGCTTCCGACCGAAAGTAAAGCCACAGCGTCGCCTTGGTTGACGTAGCTCAAACGGGGGTAGTTCCGCCGGACGTCGCGCTTCCAGTACGCGTTGTCCGCGATGTCGCCTGCGGGGAGGGTCACGGGGTCATCATAAGTAAGAGGGTCGAGGGCACCGGGCGTTGGGTTCCGGAAGTACGGGTTGAGGGGGACGCCGGAGGAGCGGTTTGCGTCGACGGCGAGGACCTTGCGGATGCGGTCCCAGATTCCGACTGATTGGAGGGTTTGTTTCTGTTGGTAAGTGGTGTTAGTATGATATAGGCAACCGATTTTGTCTTTGGTAGTGAATTGATCTGTGAAGTCCCAATGGCGGCCATAGTTGGGGGGAGGTCATGTTGCTTGATTGGAGGAAAGGGAAGATTGTCAGGAGTTTGGCAGCGATTGATGAGGGAATAGAGTCATAGGACGGGAAATACGGACCTGGCTGACGGGGAGGACGCCCCCTACAGCTTTCGCTACCGCTTTCGAGGCCATGATAGCGGCGTGGAGAGCGGAGATTGTAGTTTGGTTTGGTTTGCGATGGTGTCGTTGAGGTGAGGTTGTTTTGAGGTTCGGAATGGGATACTAGGTACAGTCGCCGGAGCTCTCCGCAACAATTTTCCGATATATTCCCATCTGGTAGGAGCTACCTCTCTCGAACTAAACTTAACAATGAAAGAAGTACAATTGAAATTATTTTTCCGAATAAAGATGATTTGTTACTGTTTAATATGTAATCTCTTTCCTTATTGACTGTTTTTCTATGGCAAACTGAGGCATCGGTTGCGAATATGTTGAGTATATTTTATGGCGGGTTCTGCGTCATACTGAATATATAGTACCTAATGTATGGGCCTGACTCAACTCAGGAATCGCAACTCAGATCAAAGCTAGAGTGCTGCTCGTTTTCCTTTAATATTTCACCAAATTAAAAACTCATTGTAGCTTCACAAGCAACCCTTAAGCATATGTTAAGCACGTATGGTCATCCTGCTTCCACCCAAACTTCAGGAAGGACACAGAGACCGACGGCACCTCAGCAGAATTGATGAGAGGAGGTAGGTCGGTCAAAGAGTCAGCTCACACTTGTTAAACAAAGGGAATTGTATTGTATCTTTCCGCGCAGGCTTATTCACACGTCAATCCATAGATGTACAAGGGTTTTGTCTACAAGCCAAATGAGTTCATCCATCCTCAACCATCCTCATCGCGAACTTCCTGCTCTAGTCCGTGTTCTCCTTGCGGCCAGCCTTGGAGTTGAGGTAGTGGTTTCTACATCGACGATCAGTTCCACGCTTATCAACCTATCCATACAAGATGCTCAGAAAAGGCGGACGGAATGTAGTTCATACCTCTCGGTAGCCCAGGACATGGCGTAGTAGAAAAAGACGAGCGGGGGCGCGACGTAGAGGACCTGCTTGCTGAATCGGCGCCAGGTGTTGAAGATGGCGGCGTGGCCGGCTCCGGCGAAGGGGTTCTGCTTGTTGGCGGTCATGGCGTATGTGATGATGCCCCTCTGCTTTTGGCCACCTGTTGTAATGCTACTGATCAGTCTTTTTTTCTTCTGCATGCTCTCGGGTATCATCAATGGCATAGTGGGGAGTCTCGTGTCCCGGATCGTTCCCAAGTTAATCCTTGGTTTTCGTCTTTCTGTCCATAACATCCTCCAAGTCCCCAATGTTCCAGTCAAAAGTTGCCGTCGGGAAAGGATTCGCGCAGACATCGAGAAAACTTCGTATCGCCAATAGGGAGGGTTTAAAGGACGTGTGAACTAACCGAAGTGGCCCCAGCTACCTAGAAGCCTATAGATGAACTGTCAGCGTCCATCACCTTGCGCCAAGGAAGAGGCATGGCAGTAGTGAATAGAAAAGGCCGCATTGGAGGAAGCACTCACTTGCCATACTTGCCGAGGGGGACATCGGCACCACCCTGAAGAGCCTGAGTAGGACGCATCGTGACTGAATAGACTCAATTGACGGGTATGTGTTGTGTCAATTGCGATAGGAATGAAGCGGTTGAGAGGTAAGAGAGAGAGTGACGGTAGTTGAAGCTTCAAATTGACGATGGCCCGATGTTTCCCTTGGCTCGAGCACCTGTCCGAAAGGGGTTAGTCAACTTATCCGGGTGCTGGTCAGCAGAAAATGTCTAGCTTCCATTTGAAAGGACGGAAAGAGGGCACTGACCACCAGCTGCCAAAACATTATCGATGACTATTGGCAACCTGAATCAAAAGAAAGTTACCCTTTGCTGAAGCTCCATTCAGCTTGAAGAACGACGACAAACCCTCACCGTCCTCCGACCCAGACCCCGCCATCATCTCGGAACTACAGGACCTGGAGAATAAAGTGAATTTACGGCATTCACTACTTTTTAAAAGGGAATAGGAAGAGCAGAGAGGACGAAGGAACAAACATAAAAGATGGAGCAACAACTGACCCGAGCCGCCATCCGGTACGGCCTGCCCGCCTTCTTCAGCTTCAGCATCTTGCAATCCAGCATCTACGACGTACGAGGCGGCACGCGCGCCGTCATCTTCGACCGTTTGGAAGGTGTAAAAGAAGGCGTCAAGAATGAGGGCACCCATTTCCTCATCCCCTGGTTGCAGCGCAGCATCCTGTTCGACGTCCGCACTAAGCCCCGAAACATCGCCACCACCACCGGTAGCAAGGATCTCCAGATGGTCAGCTTGACTCTGAGGGTGCTGCACCGGCCTGAGGTCACTGCCTTGCCCAAGATCTACCAGGTGAGTTTGCACATTCTCAGCATCTTAAATTACCAGCATCCCTGTCTTTCCGGACGAGCACATCTACACCAAAGCCTCCACTCTCAAAGCCACATATACTAACCTCTTTCTCCCCTCCCAACAGAACCTAGGAACAGACTACGACGAGCGCGTCCTCCCCTCCATCGGCAACGAAGTCCTCAAAGCCATCGTCGCCCAATTCGACGCCGCCGAACTAATAACCCAGCGCGAGGCCGTCTCCCAGCGGATCCGGCAGGACCTGACCAAGCGCGCGGCCGAGTTCAACATCGCCCTCGAGGACGTCTCCATCACGCACATGACCTTCGGCAAGGAGTTCACCCGCGCCGTCGAGCAGAAGCAGATCGCCCAGCAGGACGCCGAGCGCGCCCGCTTCATCGTCGAGAAGGCCGAGCAGGAACGCCAGGCCAACGTCATCCGAGCCGAGGGAGAAGCTGAGTCTGCTGATACGATTAGCAAGGCTATTGCCAAGTTTGGTGATGGCTTGATCATGATTCGTAAGATCGAGGCGTCCCGTGAGATTGCGCAGACTTTGGCTACAAATCCGAATGTCTCTTACTTGCCTGGTGGCAGCAAGCAGGGAGGCGGCAGCAGCAGCCTCTTGTTGAATGTTGGAAGGGCGTAAAGTGGAAGTCCCAGGGTGTTGTCATCGTGAGAGTTGGAGAGGGGAGTGATCCGTCGAGAGGATCAAGCCAAATAACAGGTACAAATCTTGTGTATCATTTCTACAAAGATTTGAGAGTATCTCAAACCAAACCAAACCAAACCAAAAAGGAGGGTTTCAACCTCCTATGTACATTAGCAAGGCATCAACCCGATTCTCCACTCGGGAATTACGATTAATATGTGCTATTACTTTGTCAATCAAAAGAAAGAAAGAAAAGGGAAAACGTCTTATGCACATATCACGTTCGTGTTCATGTTGGTTTCGCTTCTGTTTTGTGTTTATTCATTTCATTTCATGAATTCTTGTCTCGAAGTTTACTACGAGAGATTCTTTTGCCTTCCATGTTTGCTTGCTAGTGTGTTTGTTGAGCCCTGGACTTACTTGAACACGGATTTGCGTATGCCTGAACGCCCATGCATCCAGTAATTAGAGCTTTCTTCCTTATATTTCTGGCTGTCTATAGGAAATCACCGCAATCAACCGGTATGGTATGAAGAAGGGGTGTATTCCATATGCAGCCTGAGGTCGATAATGAAACCTCAGTGGCTGTGTGTCTTCCAGCCTGCTGAAAACTCAGCTATTCCATCTTCGTTTTGCTGAGTTGTCTGATATCATAAGCCTCTACTGAGGCCAAAGAGGACGAGCCGCAGTGAATAAGCTCAGTCGAGAGAAGATTTTTGATCAAACTCGGTTGCTCTGTACCGCGAGCATCCATTAAACACAATCAATATTCTTCAGAAAAGTGGGTATATCAAGTCCGAGGCCAACGACGGAAGTGCTAGTGGTGACAAAAGTGTCCATCCACGCGCTTCAGTGACCGAACTTCCTGACCTTCGCACCACCAACAATTGTCCACTCGCTTCCAGGGGCGAGAAGCTCGCCGGTGTTGCTGAGAGCCCAGCCCTTGAGCTTCATCTCTTTCCACTCGTCTTGAATCTTAAGTCGGACCAGGTCACCTGCAGCTCGCGCGTCCTCAGCACTGTCGTGGCCCTCTGGCGAACCCTCGGGTGCATCCACCTGGATCTTACGGTGGAGCTTGGAATCCATGAGGTACTTGAGGCCGTGCCGAATAGGTAGACCGCGCTGGTGAGGGTAGAGAAGAACCGTGTCGATGCATGTGGGGTGAATGATCCGGGCGGCGTTCAGATCATTTTCTAGGCCGTGACCGATCAGGGGGGTCTCTGCGCTGATCAAGGTGAACAGAAGATCTCGCGCCGCTTTCGGGGATGGGACTATCTTCAGTCGGCGCTGGGGAGGCCTCGTAGCATCGGAAGATGGGATAATGACAGGTCTATGATCACCGCCGGCTTGGTATACTTCGGCAGAGGCCATGTCTTCAGGTCGGACGCCTGAGTATCGGGTGTTGAGGTCCAGAACCTCACCTGCAGGCTGGACAAGCACGTCTAGCATCTCCTTCCCATCAGGCCAGCTGACAACAGTCATGCGGATCAGCTCGAGCCCAAAGACTGTGAACCCCATCTCGCAATCAAAGGCCACGGCTCGGTCTTCAGGCACACTCGGATTAGTGGGGGTATTGGCGAAGTTCAGGACGGTCGCAAGTCTTTTCGGGTCTGTTGTTTTGAAGACATGGGTGGAAGCTGTGGTACAGCCACCAGCCTCGTCGTCGGAGCTTCTGTTGCAGCAACGATAACGGCGTCCAGTACCGTCACGATACATCTTGCCCGGGTGAAAATGGCAAACCCCGTTCGATGCTAAGGCGCCATCTTCTTGTCTACGGCCTGGGAAAATCTGAAATCGTGTAGAGCATCGATCGCAGTTCTCTGTATTCCCAGAAGCCTGTACAGCTAGTTGCGCGGATCTAATATCAGCGTCGTCGGGGATATGCGATACGTAGCCATGTATGGCTAGCCCCGATAGGTCCCAGACCAGTCGCTGGAGGAACTTGATCTCCTGAGCTGGAGTAAGGCCAGTTTCAACCACCAGTGGTCCCGCGGTAGCGCCGAGAGCTTCTGAGCTAGTCCCCTGAACTGTCTTCATTCTCTCGTCCTTCCAATCCTTCAGGGCCATTTTCTTGTATTGTAAAATGAAATTTCGGATTGAGGTATTGTAGATGCTGAACTTCTTAACAGCTATTTCTTGTTCATCATCGAGGGTTTTGGTGATTAGTTGTTGTACAGAGAGAATCAGCTTTTTGTCTCCATGCTGAGCGGTCTTCTTCAATTCACTGTTCAGACGCTCATACTCTTTATGCAAAGCCTGGACTAGAGCGACTCGAGTACTGTGACCGCAGGGAGCTTTCTGCAAGAGACGAGGGTTCAGAGACTCGGGCTCTCTAGGGGCTGGCTTTGGTTTGGGTGGAGGAGTCGACACTGCCTTAGATGGTGTTGGCAACGGAGCACGCACCGGTCGCGGATGACCGACTGGGTCAGCAACGCCTTGAAACTTGTTTTTCTGGGCAGAATTTGGGGTGTTACGGGTTGAAGAATGAGGCTGGGCTACTTCCTGTATGTTTGCGGAAGCGGGCATAGAGATGGGTTTTCTTTGTTCATCAAGCGCACGCTTTGCGGGAGAAGTGACAGATGTTGCCGTGTGTTTGGGCACGGTCGGGTCACTAGCGCCGGTCTTGAGTCTTTTGGTTCGTGCAACCTCTTGATCTGAGGGAGATGACAGATGCTTGGTGGGTTGGGAGCAAGATGTAAGTGCTGAGGGAGAGGGAGAGATCAAATGGTTTGCGGTATTGTGGCTGGTTTGTGCATCAGTCTCACTATCTCGGGCGTGTTTGAAGAGGCACTGGAAAGCGGTGCAGCTATCGCCGGCAGGGCAAGGCAGGCTTTTAAGAGCTCCCAGTGAGGTCGCCATTCTGATCTGTGACTCTATTGAACACCGAGCCTTTGACAGCTTGGATCAAGGACGGTGACGGGTTAATGATCAATGATTATGGTGACGACGGACAGCGATGTATCGTCTCAGTGCAACGACATTTGCTTCACGGCATTATTGAGATGACTGGTGCATGAGCCACTAGAGATGACCACTAACTGTGAAGACACAGCAGCATCGATAGGATTAAGAGCAGGTCAAGGTATGGGCAATGATATATATACCATCAATGAGAGAGCCTGTCCTTGTGATCATTAAGACAGCCAGCTCATCAATGGGGGATGAAGTGTATGGGTCAGGTAGCTTCCCAGGTCAATGGCGATATACAATGCAGGCTGTGCCAATATCCTCAACTGTGAATATACGTGAGTTGAAAGACCATGAAATTTATGATGAGTTCTGTGAGTACTTCGACGTGATAAGTGATGACCTGGTGGAAGGAAGAAAGCAAGTGAGAATCGATCCACCGAAGGTAGCAGGTGTAATAGGTGATTGGTAGCCCTGAACCTACCTACCTCCGGATGCCGCTAATGGACAACGGGCATTTCGGCTATCCGGCCAAGACCTACTGGAGCGACTGCGCTTACCTGGTAGTAGAGTGGAAATAAAGGTATGAATGGAGGAAGATGGTTCCTTCCAGTTCCGCTTCAGATGGCTCTCTGAAACTGACAACTTGCTGCACCTGTTCCTATTAGCTACAAAGAATAGGTATGAAGCGGGGTTAGGCAAGATGGAACTTGACAAGCGACAGGTCCCTTCGACTTACTGTGATGTATCGGCGGACTTAAGAGGGGATTAGAAGAATCAAGATCTCTCGGGGATTCGGAGATGCCCAAATGTGGATGGCATCGCCCAGTATATTTGATATAGCTAAGGTCTAGGTAGCGATTGAGCCTCATTGATCAGGTACAAAGAAAAGCTGTATGTTGCTAATAATAACTGAAGAACTCATCCAAAACAAGGTGTGGTGAATATAATCAGCGACAGAGGTGGTCACCGGCGCTAGTCATGTGGTCCCTGGGTCTGGAATCAGGATGCGACAGATGCTACGGAGTAAAGTAATGCGTAGTGCAGGTGGCCTTTTCTATTCCAGCTGAGGCGGACCCGGGCGTGCGGATAGTTCACATGCCCGCAGTGGAGTTTATAAAGGAGTTAACAAGCGTCATTACCTCATACATATTTATTTCTAATGCCCCGGAACAATGCATCGCCCCGTCGTCCTTTTAACTAAGTATATCATTTTCCCACTTGCATGTTGAAGAGCCATGATAATTCTAAACCTTCTTCGGTTCTGTTATTTTCCGACTAAAGATACTTGCCAACTATGGATTTCAACGAGCTCAACGGCGGCAACCTAGCCGCCAATCATCTGTGTGTTCTGGTGCATGGGGTAAGGAACAATAAGCTTGTCTACCGGTGCCTTTTCCTTGCGCAATCTGCAAGGGCACCACGCCCATTCCTGCAGAGCTTATTTTCTACTCTTACCTACGCAGTACATACCTAGATTAAATGTGGTTTTGATAGTACTAATGCCATAATCTCTCATTAGTTATGGGGAAATCCGAATCATCTCAACCAGATGGCAGCCGCTATTCGAGCCACCCACTCCAAAGACCAACTCTATCTCCTCTACACGAAATCAAATAGTGGAAACTTCACGTACGATGGTATCGAGACTTGTGGCGAAAGGGTCTGTCGTGAGATAGAAGAGGAGCTGGAGAAGATCCGGACAGCAGGCGGCAACATTATAAAGATCAGCATTGTCGGCTATTCTTTGGGCGGATTATTCGCTCGATACGCAGTTGGTTTACTCTACGCAAATGGTATACTCGACCAGGTAGAACCAGTGGTATGTTGCGACCCCTTGTCAGCCCACCAGGAACTAAGGCAACTTACAAGCTGGGAAGAACTTCACAACGTTTGCGACACCACATCTAGGTGTACGAACACCTCTTCGCGGCTGGCATAGCGAAGCCTGGAATGTTCTGGGCGCAAAGACTCTGTCGGAGTCGGGACGTCAGCTTTTCCTCATCGATAGCTACCGAGACACAGAGCGACCCTTACTTGAAATCTTGACTGATCCCGACTCCATCTTCATCACAGGCTTGAAGAAGTTCAAAAGGCGAACGTTGTATTCCAACATTATCAACGACAGGACTGTTCCCCATTTCACGTCAATGATCACCAAGACCGATCCGTATGTCAACTTGGCTAAGCTCAAGCCTAACTTTGTCAAAGGATACGATGATGTGATCCTTGATCCGCATCATCCTTACACATCCGCATCTCTTGCTGTCGAGAAAGGGTCGCTTTTGAACTCTGTGACGTCAGGTGGCTTGGAATACGTCAAGAACGGACCGTTCCTAGTGGCTTTCGCTTTCCTTTTACCTCTTGGGATCACAGCCTTTCTACTTAACTCCGTCGTCCAAACTGTGCGCAGCTCACGCCGCATACATCTCCATGAAATGGGTCAAGCCGGCATCCAGATTGAGAAATATCGCATGCCAATCTGGATCAAAGAACTCCGTGGTACAGTTGAGGATGCCTACGAGAACATAAACAATTCTCAAAAACAGGAATACCTAACACCTGTCGATGACGATAGTGAGAGCAGAGCAACTGAGGCCGGGCAAAAGCACATTCTTGCTCTAGAACGTCGGCAATCTCAAGCAGATCTCCCGACGCTCGCCTTGGCTCCCAGTCAGTTCACCATGATAAAAGCTCTTGACACCGTTGGCTTCCGCAAATATCCCGTGTGGATTCACAGAGTGCGACATAGCCATGCAGCCATTATCACTCGTATCGACAAAGAGACATATCGTGAAGGGGAGATCGTTTTCAAACATTGGTTGAATGAGGAATTTATCATATAATACATTACAATATCTGTGGAAGCAAACATCAATGGGCGTTAGGCAATACTTTTTCTGGGTAAGTCAATGGGGAGCGTTTTTGGACTTCTTGTTGGCACAGTATGGCGATAATCAGGGAGTAAGGTACATTTCATTTGTACCATTTTTTCGCTGGAGTATCTTGGGCAAACAAGAGGGCAGATATTAGAAACCTTTGCATTCGGCATGGATGCCTACCTAGATTATTCCAACCTACTTAATTCTGTATTAGGTACTCTAGATACCTATGAATGTCTTGATTGTGACTTCCCACATTACACACAGATGGTGGCGCTCAGAAGCAACCCCGGAGAAGATCTAACCTGGCAAAAGCATTTTAAGCCGGGGAGAACAAGACACGCCACCAACAACAATCAAGCAACCAATGTTAATATCGTCAAAAACAACATTTGATTGCGTCAGACTCAGGAGAAGATTTTGCTTCAACACATCGAGTGATTTCACCAAGATGCTGTATCGGGGGTTCGGTTTGCGGGCAGTTCAGACAGCCCACAGCACGACAGCGATCTTAAGCCGGTCGGCAACGCGCCCAAACCTACCTGCCAGTTTCCCAGGCATACTCAATCCTGTACAGAGAGCGTGGAAGTCCGATCGTCTTCAAATTAGTCACCAATTGAACTATCATCATCATCATCCGAAGCAAACGCAAAGATGGCTCAACAACTTTGCTCCCCGGGACCCCATGCCGAAATACAACCGACTCATTCCAAATCCGCAGCTCCTAACCAGATCGCGTTTACGCAAGCCAGTTGTCATTACGCTGGTGCTAACAATCGCGATCGCGGTCTACGCTACACATGATGAGTTGCGCGCTCTCCTTACCCGCTCTTTGCTCCCACGCAGGTTGAAGAAGCTCGAGGAGAAGCTGCGGAAGGAAGCACAAGAGCACGGAGAGGCGATAGACAGCGACTCAATAGCGATCGGATGCATGGAGTGCACCATCATGGTGACCCATGGCCATGAGGAAATGGTGGTGAGGGCGGCCCGCTACGTGATAGAGGAAAATGACGAGGACAAGGTCATGAAAGAACTATTCAACAAAATCCAGGTCTTAGTACCTGAGTCTTCACATGGTCCTCAATCACGAGATGATCATGGTCTCCAACACTTCTACGTCGTTGTCAATGATGGCGGTATGGACGGCGTAGAAGCAGATCCTCGGTACGGATGGGTGCCATGGCGATGGACACTATTCAACCTAGGGCCGATCATTATCAATGAGAAACTCAGGGACTTGTTGGTTATGGTTCATGATATGTTTGAGATATTATGTTCTGAAGGCCAGATGCCGAATTTCCAGTCTGACGAACCGTATATGGCCCATATATTGACAAAGGACTATAAAGCCTTTGATGCCGCTCCCGCATTCCGACACGGCGGCCGCATCTCGTTTTTGGTCACACGTACATTATAGGAGAGAATTATCATTCTTTCATCTTTATATCTACCTGGTAGCTGATAAGAGATGGTGCAGTCTTCTAGGACAAGCATTCGGTGGACTTGAAAACAGGGCCTCAACTTTCTTACCACCAACCACCAACTTCACTTGTCATGCACAAAACTAGACAGTGGACAATATAGCAGGACTTGTTCATTTGAGTGACTGGCGTGTAGGCCAGTACCCAACATTCGCTCTTCTCTTACCATTATGCTCGGAGAATTCACTTTTCTTGATCTATACGTGGTATGTTTCAGAAATGATCGGTCAACTCTCATGGCTGAAATTGGTCGACCAATCCCCTAGCTTTGGCGCTGTGACAAAAGAAATTCATGTCGCGGCATTGCCGCTACCATTTACTAGGGATGAGACATTGCCACCACCATTCCAAGCAGCCCAGAAGCAATCGATCAGAAATCCATTACAAGGTTGAAAAAAAACCAAAACCTATTGTGTGAGTAGTCTCCAAGTCCATCCCCAAGTGAGCGGATAGTTCGACAAAATGCTCTTCAAATTGCTGCACCAACAACTTAATAGCCGGGCAGCCCACGGCGCGACAACGGTCCCGAGCCGCTTAGTAGCAAGACGCCCAATTCCGCGAGCTCATGTTTTGTTTTATCGTACCTCTCACGCGGCTAAGCGTCACGAAATTTTTCAACATGATCACTACGATCACCACCTAAGGCAGACGCAAAGATGGATTAACAACTTCGCCCCTCGAGACCCTATGCCGCAAAACGACGGGTACAGACCAACTCATAATTTTCAACACAAATTACGACGTTTGAGCCTGGCAATCGTCGTGGTGACACTGGTCCTATCTCTGATGGCCAGCTCCAAGTCGTTAGAATACCTCACGTATTGTGTACGCCACATGCGGGCGAAACGCTCCAAGAAACTGGATATTATGATTCGAGAGCGATACAAAGCTGAAGGAAAAGTGGAAGATGATCACGAAATAGCAATGGAGCGCATGATTGGTCTAGCCCGTGTGTTGTTCAGATTCGAAGAAGTGGAGTATATCGTGCCGCTTCCTCTCAATGTTACGGAATTAAAGGACTCAGATGAGTTCGGATTAGACAATCAGACGTTGATGGTGTTCCCGACGAGCCTCCGGTCAAAACTTGGACACGACAACAAATGCCAAGTTTTTGTCGCCGTCGATTCAAACGAGTTAGATGGTACAGAAATGGGCCTAGTTATGAGCGGCCGCATGTGGTGGGCGACATGGATGAAAGAGCGGCGGATCATCCCCAATCCAGCTCTCGCTAACATTATATATCGCACGGCCAGCATGATTGACTACTTACAAGCTCGTGGTGAAATTCAGAAGAGCAATGGATGGGAAATTTGGATTGGGACGAATGACGACAAGCTATTCTATGCCCGTTTGAATAGCGACAATTCACCAAATTACCTTATCCGGATACTTTAGACTCTTTGAGCATTCTGAGAGCTGTACTCTATTGATTCACTACCATCAGATACTTTTTGTTCCATCTGGAAGTTTGATGTTTTTAAGGTGATGGTCCCAGGTTGTACGGGGAGGCAGGGCCGGAATTGAGCGTCACATTCTCCTCTATCCCTAGTGGCTTGCCATATGGTTTCCTAGATTGAGAAGCTTGTCAGACTCAGACTCTGGAGGACTTACCTCACCTACCGTTTCTCAATAGATATCGCTATAACTTTCCATATCGGAGACCTAAACCCTCTGCCGCATGCTATTCTTCTCGCCTCGGTTGCCTTTAGGAGCTTACACACCAGACTGGAGGCCTTTGACTCATCCGTGTTACTTGAAGCTACTGTCCATCACCCGAGTGTACCGTCTCCCTCTTCACCACTACGTAAGGGATAGTGCACATCCGGTTATGATAGAGATGTCTCGCCATGCACAGCCACAATATGAAAATTACCGTGAATGTCTCTTGAAAGTCAAACAGCAAGATACGAAAAAAAGCAGTATTTCGCTAGACCACACGGTATGGCGCCGCCAATAGTGCGGTAAGACAGAGACAATCAGTGACAGCTTCAAGAAAAAGATCGAGACCACTCTATCAACGATCTTCCTATGCTCCGCAACAAGAAAATGCTGTATCGACGGCTTGGCCTCGGGCACCAGTCATTCCAGAGCCTGGCTATAATCCCGAACTAGTCCGTGAAGTGCCCAATGCCACCAACCACTTCGCTCTCCGACCACCATCATGTCCCTACTACGCAGCAACTTAAGCGCGAAGACTTTTCACAACAACAACGCTAGTTTGCGAACGAGTACCATTCAAAATCAGGGCGAGACTGTCGCGGCGCCTCAAACATTAACGATCATTAGCCGACAAAACGTGGGGCCATAATCAAAGAATTCGCAGCCCGAAGGGCCACCAGAAACGGGCATCACAGAAACGACCTGTCATTATCTAGGTATCGATGATGAAGAAGGGTCAAGAGAGCGCGATCAAGTTGATGCGATTGTCAAACCTTGACCTTGAAAACACTAGCCTAGGAGAATGCCGTGATAGTTGTATTTAAGCATCAGAAGAAATTTTATGTGAATACTGCAATGTATATCCTGAAAAGCGGACTCGAAATCTCCACGCTCGGCGATGAAAACAGAGCGAGTCTAGTAATCATTGTCAATGAACACAAATTGATGGATTTCGAAGCAAGTCACAATGGCTTCGACGATCTGCTGATCGGGTCGGTTAAGGTATGTGTAGTCAACGCCTCTGATGATATGCTCAGGGCCGATCCCCTGACAAGGGGTTCTGTCTCTACACAGTTACAAGTGATCACAAGATTTTCGCCGCACATGTACGAATCTCCGCGCTGTGAGGACACCCGTCTCGTTTAGTAATAAGTAGGCCTCAACAATCGCGCTCTTATTTGATATTGTCCATTCCCCGATACGCGTGATGATTGTTTTGTTGTCAGTCGGATATCCGACAGGATGAGACAATTCCAGCCTCACCGCCTTCGGCGGCCGGCCACTGCAGGAGCAATGAGCCCATCCAACCAGGAGCGCCTCGCAAGGTTCTACCAAAATTCAAAAGACTGACCACTTCACTTACACCCGATTAATAAATCAACCCTTAAAGATGTTAAAGGGGAAAGGTTATCAAGCAATCCGGATAGCTTTCAGCCCACGTGCTTCTGCGCTCAGGTCTATCACTCGATATATTTCCTGGCCTTCATTGGCGACATGGATTACATAACCCGATGAAGGATCACACATCTAGTCTCAGGGAGTTACTATCCAAACGCCTTGATCTCTACCTACCTCTAGCTGAAGAACGCGAGAAACAATTCAAGAAATATGATGAGAAATCCCTGAAATACATATGCGAGTTCTATCAGATGTCCATGGAAGAACTGGAATGGTACACAATGGAGTATAAGCAGGACAAAATGATGCACTTGCTAGCCGAAGTTGCTCAGGAAGTTTTCGACTGCAAAAACATGAAGCTGAACGGATATCTGAGTCACCTTCCAGGAAACGCACACGGGGGCGAAGTAAGAGAACTGTGCACACGGCTACTTGCCCCGGATGATTTCAAAATCTTTCCCAAGCTCAGGAATTAGAAATTCATCGCGCATTGCCTCCTGGTCGTCGACTACTGGTTTATCAAGTACCCACCCATCGTCACCAGAGAACCAACAACAAGTGACTGGATAAGGTCAATACACCCTCAGCGTCAACTTGACAACCTAATCCTCCGCTCGCATGCCGCATTTCGGGAACTACATGCTCGTGGTATGCTTCAGAGCGACCAAAACATTCTGGGTCTCTATCTCCTCACTTGTAATCGTCCCGAGAGTGAGCTGAAGATATACGATATCCACATCCGGGGGAAAAGACCAAATTTCATTCAAGTGCGCTCACCTTGTGTAAGGTCATGGAGGTTATGACGGAACGGTACTTTTCTTGTCATAACAATCTTGTCTTTATTCCTCATCTGGGAGGGCTGGCAACCTACTTGGTCGAGGGGTTGCTCTTCTTATAAGTTTTTATGATGTAGACTTTCCATCAGGTCTTACGGGCCAAAACCACCTTGCCCTCCATACTTAACTCTACGTACCAAATTTACTCATGCTACATTAGGGCTAATCGAAGGTATCAAAACAATGTGTAAAATTGCACGCATGTGCAGTTACAAGGAGTCCTTCAAAATGGTGTCTTATAACAACTGAGTCTAGGAGAAGTTGTGGTTCAGCTTGAAAGCTCAAACTCGGTTGGCTCTTTGATTGAGATTCTGCACGGCAAGTTGAAGAAGCTCCGTTTCTGGACATATTTGGCTATACCCGTGAGTAAGGAGGTAGATGATATACTCAAGAGGCTCAAAAAGCGTCCATAATCAGAGCATGAAGTCTTGTATTTCGTCACATCTAATTCTGTTTCTGCTCTATCAGCTCAAGACGCCATGCAATACTTGAATGGCAAGTTGCACGAGAGCGAGTGCTTCTCTAACCACTAGAGGTCTTGATACCCTTTTTCCAGACAATGCGGTGACCCTCATACCAGTCCGGCCCCACCCGCAAACCAAATATTTTGTAATCACTCGTAAGAATATAGAGACCAAACTCTTCAATCACGTTCTTGCTGAGGTGTGAAAACTGCTGGTATGTGCTTCTTACGCGGATGATTAAGTCCTCGATATGCTTATTCGGGTTGATCTTGCACAAATTGCCTGTCGCCGTTGTCGTTTCTACCCCCTCGAGGGAATCATGGACAACAAGGAAAAGATATATCCGATCATCAACGAGGATTCTTGCATTGCACGGGAAAAACAAATTCGTGTCCGCTCCTGCCACTGTCTCCTCGTCCGTGTTTTCTCCTGGCAGCTTCCAAATCTGCCCGAGCGAGTATGCGTATTGGAAGTCGAATATACGGGAGGCCGAGTCTTCTAAGTGCTTTAACACACTCGCCGCATCTCCATTTTTCCTAGCCGAGTGTGGCAACAGTTTCCCGTTGAATTCCCTGCGGGCAGCTTTCGCTAGGCTCCGTATGCTTTCCGCGAGGTTTGCCCCTTTGCTTGGTGTCTTGGGGAGTGGAAGATAACTTTCGAGGCGTCTTGTTAAATTTACCTTCGGTTCAAGTCCGTGAATCGATGTGTAGAGGCGTTGCTGTCGTGGACACCCTCGACGTTGAAGCTGATTTACCGTTAAGAATTGCTGACGGAGAGAGAAAAGCCGGCTGGATAGCAAGGCTGGACGCTTTCCAAACCGGTTGTGGGTTGTGAGTATACCATGAGCTGACTTGAAGAAGGAACTGAGCTGTCTAGACGACATTTCTGGAGAGCAAGTCGTTGATGGAGGGTTGCATGAAGTGGCCTTTCTTGTCCAATCTAGGGCCGATTTCCAATGAGCGTATTCTCAAGATATGCTCCGTGCTGTTTCACCTCATTGCTTCTGTTGGAGCTAGAGTGTTGGTGGCACTCTACAGCTGTCTCATTGCTTTTTCTTGTCTTGTGCCGTCGGGGTTCTGGAAGACTATTAGCACTGCTACTATTGAGCCCATAGTACGCTATAAATCGTAGTTATGCCAAAACTTATTGAGCTTCTAATGGTTTGCCATGTACTACCGTGACTCTGGTTCAAAGCCTTATCTGATGATCTCTGTCTTTTCCATATAACTATAAATTCACGAAATTCGTTGAGCTCTGTAGAGCAAAAGAGTGGTTTCTTGAAATATGACGAGCCTCATACAAAATGCTGATAGGTACCTTAGTTAGAGCAATTACGTCATCGAGAGTCTAGATCCCAGAATCCACTTTGGATCCAGACTCGAAAATAAGTGGGTCGATTTCAAGGGTTCAATCTACGGAGTAGACGCGACCTCTTTCGCGAGTTTTACATCCAGCTATCTACAACGCGATCATCTAAAAGTTCAATAAGCTGAGCAGAGCGTTGAGACGGCATGGTCAAACCCCAAGATCTCTCGTGGCGTTAGCGAACCCCCAAGGGATTTGAGTAAGAAAAGAGGCAGCATATTTATCCACACAATTCACGTTTCCTTTTGAATGCAGTGGTATGAAGCTGCTTCGAATTGCGCCACACTTGACAAAGATAATCAACACTACTATGCCACGGACGACCGCCTCGCCGCTACGGCGCATAACACGGTCGTCGCTCGCGCGGTTCACGTACAGCAACGGTAAAGACGAGACCCCCGACATCGAAGATGCGATTCCGGACCTCGGCAGCCGCAGCACACCCCCAACGTCGTCACGGAAGCGGAAGCGGACGACAGTAACAAAAACCAGCACAAGCACAAAGTATGAAACTGAAGATACCAAGACAAAAATAACAAAATCCGAGTTTTTTGAGACTACATCATCAACAACAGCAAGTCCCCAAACCACAACTCCGAAGCGCCAACAACGCAAACCCGCCCGCAAGACCACAGATCCGACAACCGGTGAGCAAACCGTCTCCCCACCTACCGACTGGGAAGAAATATACACAATTGTGCAATCCATGCGCGCTCCCGGCGGCACTGCAGCCAACGCAGCCGTGGACACGATGGGCTGCGAGCGTCTAGCAGACACCTCTGCCTCGCCCATCGACCAGCGCTTCCAAACCCTCATCGCCCTCATGCTCTCCTCGCAAACAAAAGACACCGTGAATGCCGTAGCGATGCACCGGCTCAAGACCGAGCTCGAAGGCTCCCCACCCGGCTTAAACCTTTCCAACATCCTCGCCGCCAAACCCGAGCGTCTAAACGAACTCATCCGCGCCGTGGGCTTCCACAACAACAAGACGAAGTACATCCAGCAGGCTGCCGCAATCTGCCGGGATCAATGGGATGGAGACATCCCCTCGACGATCGAAGGACTGGTGTCTCTGCCTGGTGTGGGTCCCAAGATGGCGCATCTGTGCCTCTCGGCTGCGTGGGACCGGACAGAGGGGATAGGTGTTGATGTACACGTGCATCGCATCACCAACCTCTGGGGATGGCACGAGACCAAGAATCCCGAGGGGACGCGCGCGGCGCTCGAGAGCTGGTTGCCGAGGGATAGGTGGCGGGAGATCAATACATTGCTTGTGGGGTTGGGGCAGACTGTTGTGAGTATTATTTCTTTGCATTTCCTTGCCTTGCCTTACCTATTCTGCCTTGTCTTGCCTTTGTCTACTTAGATGCGAAATATGCGCTCTGCAGTTTTTCTTTCCCCGGTTGCTAGGAGTGCGGACAACGCCGAAATAAAAAGTTGGAGATGCTTCACATATTAGTCGCGAGCAGTCGCGAGTGCTGAGCTCGTGACAGTAAATTGTACCCAAAGAAAGAAAAAGAGAAAAAAACAAAAGAAAGAAGAACAGAGAGCAGTATTTTCGGATTACTAGCCTTTTTTACTGACCCTCGTACAGTGTCTCCCTGTTGGCCGGCGCTGTGGCGACTGCGATCTCGGACTGAAAGGTCTCTGCCGTGCCGCGGAACGCAAGAAAGTCATTGCCGGGCGCAAGGCGCGAGAAGAGATGGAGGTAGAGGTTACGATGAAAGGAAAAGACGAGGATGACACAACATTGCTTAAACTTGAGCAGACTGTGGTTCAAGAAGTCAAGAGCGAGGGCGATGTGGTTGTTAATGAAGATGCGATTAAAAACGAGCAAGATGGCGATGTTAAGATTAAGGTTGAGGGAGATGTTGGCGCCGAGACGATTTAGATGGGATCAAGTTTCCATCAAGGTGTTATTTGGTGCAAGTGTGACGGGTTGGTTGTAGGTTGGTCTGAATGCTCGGCTATACATTATAAAACTACGAGTAATAGTTGTACATCAGCTGTCAAAATAATGAAATAATACCCGATTTTACGAGTTCTTACACATTGGTCAAAGTCACGGGGTTTTCACATTATGAATGGGGAAGCAATTATATCGTACATTTAACAGGCAGCAGCAGCATGCTAAAAGCGGTTGCCGCGCCCAACTGATGCTCTACTCTATGTAGATCTCGAAAAAAGTGTACCTCCTCTCTTCCTTTCTTCCATCTTCTTCTTTGTGTAATCCCACCGAATAGACTTTCTTCCTGCGTTCTAGCTCCAACACTGGGCAAGTTAAGTCATCTCAGCCAGTTGTTGTAAGTGATGTTGAGGCAGCCTCCCGGGGTTGGTATGTAGGCAGACGGCTGAAAGGCGTCATACCGAGAAGTGAACAGGCAGGAGCGCGAAGTCGTTTGCGTTTGCGCCTACCGCCTTCTCATGGCTAACCGTAAATGTCCGAGACGCCATGCGCTTTGCTGGAAAAATGCGGTTGAGAGAAGAAAATAAAAAATCAGAAACAAATCGTGTAGGTTGGTTGGTTGGGTAGTTGGGTTTGTCTTAAAACCTAACTGGAGTGGAGGTAGGAGGGCAAGGAAGGGTGTAGTTCTGGTCCATCGAAAAGGACAACTGTACAGTGTTTGTCCTCGGTAGTATGAATCCACCATCAAGTCGAATTCAGTATTGATAGTGCTCTCCCTCTGCTTGCTTGCGATCCAACATCATCGAGTGGTATTCAACGGAATACGGCTTGTTGATGTTTTGGATGTCAGACTCTCCCGTTTTCGAAGAGGGCGGGATCTGGTAAAGATAGGTAAAAAGGTAGGTAAGGATGCAAGAAGTCTCCAAGTCGAGGAGAGAGTTTGTTTCGGTGGGTGCAAGAAAGATGCGCTTATACACCCCGGATGACTTGCGTGCGCTCGGCCTCGAGTTGCGCTGCATTACGCTCGTGTGACTCCTTCTTGCACTATTGTACCGAGAAGACAAGGACAAGATGTTAGCAAAAAGGTCACGTTCAACTTCCATCTTCCAAGCAGGTGAGTCATGAAAAGACAAGTACGAGAAACACTGGCATGAGTGTGACATTTGACAGTGCTCATTGCAGAAGGCCAGCTTCCGAGAGATACTCGGAAAGTCCGACGAGCCACCACTTAGTGGTATCATCCTCTTTCGCTGCGGAAGGAGTGATGGTGGTGTTTGTTTTGCTGTTGTTGCAGGTGTGGGAGGAGATGCTTACGTCTTCAAGACCGGTGCACTTGTGATCCTCCAACAGGCGGTGCTTGGCGCAGAAGTGGCCGTCGCAGAACCCGCAGTCTCCAACGATGCGCTGGGCGGCGGTCCTGCACTCCTTGAATGTGCAGCGAGGCTTGGCAGGCATGATGAGTGTTGTTGGTGGTGGTGAGTTTGGGGAAGAGTGAGTTGGTGTTATTTGGGTTTGTGGAGGACGAAAGGTCTCTGTTGAGTCGAGTGGTCGGTGGTGGTGACGACGACGACGACGACAAGAGAGGTTGGTGGTTGTTGTGTAAGGGAGAGACGGATTCGTAAGAAGACGGTCTCGTGAGACGAAGGGTGGAAGGAAAGGACGAGGTAGGCTCAAAGAGTCTTTGTCGTTGGTTGGTTGATGGTGAAATTCGAGGACGGAGGGGGAAGGCGAGAGAAGAAGAACAACGGGGACGGATGGAAACTGACTGTGCCGAAGAGAAACAGGTGTTAGCATGTATTATTAGTTTTAAAGTAATTGTACCTGACGATTAATAGGACAGTCAATGGTCATGGTCATTTGGCATGACACAATGGAAGCTCGGATGGCGATCCCTGGTGGACCCTCCGACCCTTGGATCCATTTGCGCCCAGCACATGCAGCGGGTGACGGTACGCACTGACAAAGTACCCTTCCTCCAAGAACGCCGACAATGCCCTCTCAGACGAAGGGAGCAGCAATAATAGCCGGTTGGCTCCTGGCCATTATTGATGCTATTTTTGAGAAGACGGAATATCGACCGCAACGTTGATTGAGCATAAACAAACAAGTAAGGGGAAACTTACACACTACGGATGAGATAGCAAAAGGTGCCTCGGCTTGATAGGGATAAGGGTGTATTTGGAGTTATTGCCAGGTCATCAATCAAGGCAATTACTAAGAGATGAGAGGAAGGGAAAGAGAAGACAACCCGACTACGCCATGATGTAGGAGGACTTCTAATATTAATAAAGCCTGCCTGCCCTTTCAACCTTACCTACCGAGGACAGATACATGATGCGTAGAGATAAGGTTGGACAGCAGATAGGCCATGTAGATATGCAGCGCTAGGTTGTGGCCCGGTCTACTCCAGAGGTCAACTGACTCTTTTCCTGAATGTACATTACTTTTGACATCTGTGACGCCGTTTCGAGCTCGGCGGCAACGGGGGTGGAATGACGAAGAATCCAACACCGGTGGGTGACGGGACCGCCGTTCGCCCTGCGGTACCAATCCGGTACTTACTAACAGCTGTCATCTCTTAGGATGATCCTTGTCCCTACCTGGAACCTACGGACAATAGCACCTTGCCACGGATGTGAACGAGTAATGCATCGTCCAACAGGAGGAAAGCCTCAACTGCGTTCATGCCTGTCGTCCTCCTATATTAGATACTTATTCACCAAGGGAGCCTATCATACTTGTATGGCTGTCCACTCCATTGATTCATTCATCCCGGTCAAATCCTTGGGAGTCTACGGTCGTGGCTTCGCCTCTGGCTGACTTGCCGATTAAGAAACTTATCAGGCATGCCGTAGGCAGTCCCGTGTCAAGATTTCAAGTGTTGGAGTCAAGGATTCATGTCATTCATATGGTTAGACTATTACTTGATAGATTGCCTCGCCCGTGCAAAAGCCAGGCAAACGACATTTTACGGCTCAATTTGCAATGCAAGTTCCAAACTCCATCGGGTCATCAGTCATCAGACACGGGACCTTGCCTTGGCGATTTCGGTACATGTATCTTCCATGTTCATGTAATGTAAATGCAATGGAATGTAAGCGGCAACAAAAAGTATGTTCTTTGGTACGTGGCGAGTTGAAAGGCAATGAACATACCTGCCAGGGAACAGGGTCTTATCCGGAACGGAGTAGTGTGTGCTCAACAGCAAGAGATACGGGCGATGTGGACATCCTCGCAAAGTCTAGCTCCAAAAAGCCAAACGCAGGCATAAGTCGTATGACGATGTCGTGGCGGCCGCGAGGCTCCGAAAACGGGGAGGCGTGGCTTTTTTTTTTATTTCAAATGGGGACTAAACTCGATAAAATGTAATAATAAGCGTCATTCCTGAATCCATATATTTAAAATATTGTCCCGTTCCGGAAGCATCCATCTATTGCCCCCCAATCCAATCCAAGGGGTCTAGAAGTCGCGAGGGTCTGGAGCCGTCTCATCCAGCCTAGGTAGTACATGCATGCATGTATGGAATGCGAAACTGTTTTATGTACGATACGCACTGCACGCAACAAAAGCCACTTCTCGAAATATCACTTTGCGACTGCCTAGAACAGGCTCGATACTCATGAACATGCTACACAACAGACAGATAAGGACGGGAACCAGAAATTAGCGCTGGCTGGAAGTTCTCTCATTATTGGGGAAAAGAAAATTGGGGGCCCAATGATCATCCGGCAATTCAGGGTAGATGTATGGAAGTGGTTTGGAGAACAAAAAGCCCCACGAAAGGCGGCTCCGTTTCGACTCACAACTATCGTACAACACATTGCCGCTCAATATTCTGCTCACAGTAAGAACCTTGAAGCGCCAAAATTCAATATTAAGAACATATATAGACGAATCAGATATTACCCAAACGATCTCGAGAATACTCGCTTGCTTGAGGATAGGGCTCAGCTTATATCATCTCGGGTATCTTAAGATGAATAGACACTCGTGTCGGGTCGTATCTAAGGTACGCAACGGAGGCTTCGTAAGGACTGACTATCACACCTTATCGACTAAATGTTTCGTATCACCTGCTTGATATACCTCAACTTTCCAATCCGAAGAATCCCATAGTGTTCGTCTTACGCAAGTGCGTACGAACCGCTTGAGGCGGCAAACTTTTCCATCTTTACATTCCTCCACCACTCACAACCTATATAATAAAAAGTCTAGATCCCATCGACACCAGGGTTGGCATTTACTACCGGACGCCGAGCGGTAAGCCGCATTGAACAGATGTTTCGATATCACTTGCTGTAGGAATTTTGTTTTTACGCAGTTCGTATTTGGCTATGGCCGCAATTGGTATTGCATGGAACCCAGCAGGTTGGGGTCTCAGCCAGATATTGACCCACGGGGCTGGTCCGTTCACAATCGTGGCTCGAATCAATGGGCTGGTGCTGAACTCCAACTCTTATTAGAGTCATACTCGTCGATCATCCGCAGCCGTTCAGAAGTGCTTACTGGCAATACCAGAGATATGCACTTTCAACTTCAAAAGGTACTCACAGACCAATGAATTGAAATCTTAGATTAAAATTAGATATGTGACAGTGATTCTCTCAAGGGACACCGCTATTCAGCCCTCTGTTTCTATCGGCCATTTCTACTTTTTCCATGTCTAAAAAGAGGTCTGCATTCTAGGAATACATAAAAACCTTTCATAGATCAACTACCTAGTTTCCAATTTGTACAACCACAATTGGAACTCTACCTTGACTATTCATCCAACAAAATAGTCAGTAAATGTTACTACGTAGATCACCAATATCATCAAGTCAGATTAATTCTTACATACGGTGTTCGCAGCCAACACACAACAGTAGTAAAAGATCGTGTAACAATAAGAAGGATAGCCTCCACATGCCACAAGATGAAAATCTCGTATACCACCAAAAAGGCACATCGCCCTTACACACCCCTCGTCTGAAAATCGCGGGATGGCTAAAACGTGCGAGCAGCAAACCAGGTAGTATCCGTGGGCGCACACATATCACACCCTTGCTAGCTGTCTGGGTAAGTACATAACCTAAAGGCACATGCATGTGACATGCATGCAGGATCTCTCGCTCTCTTCGCCAACTAAATGCGTACGCTACTTATACATACGCGCCATGCATGTGGCATGCCTTCGGCGAAGAGGCAACGTGGTTAGGCTTGTCTATCATTTTTACTTGGGATCGACCGCTAGTGAATCAACATCCGCTAATGCTGTGTACATGCAGTTAATGTGTTGCAGGTACTACGATGAACCTTGGGGGGAATTTAACCAGGTCGTCGCCTTGTATCGTCAATGACACGACATGGCTTGAGGAAACGCTGCAAATAATTAAACGCTCGAGGCGGTCGTATGTTCTGCGGCCTCCTTTTTTCTCACACCGACTAATTGATACAGGTGAGAACAGTCGGTGGCGATGCTCTAGGATCACTTCGTTACACTCTCTCTTGGACGGGAGTAAGTGATTGGAAGGAGAGTTTGTGTCAAGTGCTATATTTTTCTTTTCTTTCTCCTTCATTATTCATGATACAATATCCCAACCTGACCCGGAGAATGCGACCTCTCAAACAGACAGTCTTTTCGTCCCCATCGCTATTCTGTCATCGTCACGACGCAGCGAATGCAGTCGCCAGCCTTCATCTGCTCGAAGGCAGTGTTGATCTTGGAGAGAGGCTCGCGGTGAGTGATGAACTCGTCGACCTTCAGCTTGCCATCCAAGTAATCGGCCACGAGACCCTCCATCTGTGATCGGCCCTTGACACCACCGAAAGCGCAGCCCTTCCACACGCGACCAGTGACCAATTGGAATGCTGTCGAGAATCGTGAGCACTACAGATCGAGCTTATAGTGAATAAAGGGTGGGAAATCAAACTTACGGCGAGTCGCAATCTCTTGGCCAGCAGCAGCAACACCAATGACGATACTCTGGCCCCAGCCCTTGTGACATGCTTCCAAAGCAGCGCGCATGACACCAACATTACCAGTGCAGTCGAAAGTGTAGTCGCAACCGCCATCAGTCATCTCAACCAGCTTGTCAACGATGGTCTGTCCTTCATTGAGTTTAGTGGGGTTCACGAAGTCAGTGGCACCGAACTTCTTGGCCCACTCCTCCTTGGCCGGGTTGACATCGACAACGATGATCTTGCCAGCCTTCTGCATAACAGCACCCTGAACGACAGACAAGCCGACGCAGCCAGCGCCGAAGATGGCGACGTTGGAGCCCTCCTCGCACTTGGCCGTGATGGTGGCGGCCCCGTAACCGGTTGTGATACCGCAGCCGAGCAGGCAGGTCCGGTCCATGGGGGCGTCGGGCTGGACGGCAACGACGGAGATGTCGGCGACGACGGTATATTGCGAGAATGTCGAAGTTCCCATGAAGTGGAGGAGTTCTTTGCCCTTACACGTGAAGCGAGAGGTGCCATCGGGCATCACACCCTTGCCCTGGGTTGTGCGAATCTTTCCGCACAAATTGGTCTTGCCCGACTTGCAGAACTTGCACTCCTTGCATTCCGGTGTGCTGTTCGTGACCTGTTAGCAAGTGATACGGCGATCCACGGGTTTTATTCGGAATGCGCCTACTAGAGGGCGACGACATGATCACCAGGCTTGACGTTAGTGACGCCCTCGCCTACAGACTCGACGATACCAGCTCCCTCGTGTCCGAGAACAATGGGAAAAGCGCCTTCTGGGTCTTTGCCGGATAATGTGTAGGCATCTAAGGCAGGAGTACCTTATCAGTAACGGCTTCGGAGTTGGCTCGGTATCTGATTTCTAGGCATACCTGTGTGGCATACGCCTGTGTAGTAGATCTGAATGCGCACCTCATGGGCTTTCGGGGGCGCGACCTCGATGTCCTCAATGCTCAGCTCCTTGCCGGCTTCCCAGGCGACGGCGGCCTTGCAGGTAATTGTCTATTGCGCAAAGAAAAGAAGTGGTGAGCTACGCGATTGGCATTTGAGCTCCGGATCACCGGGTTAAACAAGAGGGGCTTGAATTGATGGAACAGAGAGAGGGGAGTTACGAACCTTGCCAACAGTATCAGCCATGATTGTGATGATTATTTGTGAATGACAACAACACGCGTCCTGTAATTTTTTTGAAAGAGAAAAGTAGGACAGAGCTAGGATTTATGTTTGTTCAAGTTTGTTTTGATGCGGAGTTCTTAGTATGTATAACCCCGCCGGGCTATTACACCTCCCAGACATTATGTTGCACGCGAAAGGTGGGGGAGAACCGGCACTTCAGCCGCCTTCTTGATGTCATCATAATCCGATCATCATAGGTTGTTCCTCTGATTTCTAGAATGCTCCAATAAGTTTGTATATATCTATACACCTTTGTATGACTGAGAGGGAGAGGGCAGTCCTGCAGCAGGATGGACTAGAAGAGGAGCTCCGGTCACGAGATCGGCATAGAGGGAATGGGCCGGCAGCTAATACTGGCTGTTGAGAACGTGGAGCTTGTCTTTTGGTGATAAACTTCAGGGCGAGTGGGAACATAAGGGGAGCTAAGGATGACGATAGGAATCCGACGATGGCCGAAACTCGGGATCTCTTATCACAAGACTAACGGTTCGGAATAGGAGTCCAAAAGCCACGAGGCAATTTGTAACTGACAAATTAATCGTTACAGAGCTCTCGTAAAATCCAGGTTGGACTAGCGCTTTGGCTGATTGCGGTGTACATGAGAGAAGAAATCCTTCTTCATGTGTCAAGGGAATAGACATGTTGATCGGCGCATCGGGTAACACTTGGGTTTGTATGGGGCTAGGAGATGTATACTTCAGATATTTAGAATGGATAGAGCTTAGGAAATCAGCAATGACATAATCTAGGGATTCCTCTTCTTTATAACTGCAGAAATGAGAGGACCTTGATGGTTGCGTGTGGGTATAGTAGGTCTCGGAGACAATCCATGGGTGGTAGGTGTGTGAGGAAGTCGGAAGACATTTATGAGTATCATATATTGATCTGAGAGCCATTATTCTTGGAGGAATATTCATTAATGTTCTTACTCATACAAGGGCCTCATATCGATCTAAAGATACCTAAGCTCATAACTATATGTATACATCCTAATAACTTGATGTTAGAAGCTCTTGCCTGTGATCTTTGTGATAAATGGAGGGGCGCACATGGAGGGGAACGTACAATGTAGTATGGAGCTGCTTAGGTAATTGGGGTTCGCAGTTAAGCCAGTGAGTCTGGTCCGTGCAGACAGAGCTCTGGCGGCGTCCCACATCCATTTGCTCTGGCACCCAAGCTGACCGCGTCGCAGGGCAGCAACCCACAGCTTCATGATCGCGCGCCGTTGTAAATTTTTGGTTATCGCCAAACCCAAATCAACACTCACTTTATCGAGGCGCAACTACTCAGCAACACCCATTACGCGCCGTACTTCCAAAAAACAAACGTCTTCCAGTTTGGTATTTGGTTTCTGAGACCTGCATTTCTTTTTCTCCCTTTTCTTCTGTTCGATACCCTTGCGCATAATTGTTTTTGCCAGGGGTGTCGCTCCCTTGCTGCCGCCATCATGGCTTTTCGCTTCACCGAGTTCGCCAGCTCTTCGCCCTCAACTCCCGAGCGCAGCTCAAAGAAGAGCTCGGCCTTTGCCTTCGGAGGTCACCCATCCACAACTCCCGCGGGGCCGCCTCCGCCTTCTTCAGCTCCTTCCTTCACCCCCATGGGCGAGCCCTCACCTTCTTTCCTGCAAAGCTCCATTGGTGCTATGACAAGCAAGCCCAAGACACCCAACTTCGGGAGACCTAATCTGAGAAGCTCCTCCAAGTCCACATCCAAGGGAAGCAGAGGCCCTTTGGGCAGATCCATTCATGGCTCGACTCGACAACCCTCAAGCTTGAGTCGCGAATACCACGGCGAGGACGAGGATCAAGACGAGGAAGAAGACGCCGAGGGAGAGGAAGACTACAATATACAGAAATCACGGCCTGGTACTTTCGCCATGCCTTACGACGATGATTCCGAGGACGACACAGACCTCCCCCATCTCGATGCCCACCATGACGACGAACACGACGAAGAGGACGCGTATGAAGACGAGGAAGATGCCGAGGGCGGCCCAGAGATGACGATTGAAGACGTCGTAGAGTACGACATCGAGGAGGATCTCTTGAGAGAAATCGCAGAGAGCGGCTCCTTTGCAGACCCCATGCACAATACAGATGGCGACGACCTCTTAATGCTAGCAACGCCTGCTGCCGATGAGCGTGTTCGACGGGAAGCTACTGACATATATCGTGCCTCGGCCCTGCGCTCTTCCATGGCCCAGAAAAGAGAGCTGAAGTACGCAGAACTGGCCAAGGGTTTATATGGCCACTTGGGCTTTGTAAGAGTCTCTGAACCTGATGATGTACTTCTGCAGACCGAAACCGTGGTGAATAGGCTATACGATGAGGGAGTTGGCGCCGAAGATAATGAGGAGAAGCTCGACATGACGTTATCCCAAGCTTGCGTCAGTCTTATTAACGATATCTGGACGCCGCATGTCGAAAATTTACCCATGGTTCAGGATGAGCATTCCGCCAAGGTTGGCCCCAGTTCTAATGCCCCAGCCTTTGAGAAGGCTATGTACCTGTCCAATTTGATCTTCCGGATACACCATACACCACCAATTCCGGATGCCTTTGGAGGTTCGCGAACCCCACTCCTACCGGAAATACTCTTTCAATGGCAACATAACGAGCATAATCTTGACGGCGATCAGTTGGACATCATCTTGAACCATCGACCAGCGCCTGCCGCGCACAGCCTTTTCTGGCAAGCCATCTTCAATACCCTTGTACGCGGTGACATTCGTGGAGCCATGCGATTATTGAGAGGTGCCGCCTGGGAGTCGACCAAGAAATCTCACCGAGGTGAATCGGCATACGTTGGCCAGACTCTTTCCAACATCAAACGTGCGGTCGAAGATCTATGTCAAACAATGCAAGCTTGTCCCGCTGTTAGCGACAATAGTTGGGATATCCGAAGCAGTGACTGGACATTATTTCGTCTAAAGGCGAAAGCCGCGAAGGAAGCACTCATTAGCTTCGCTGAGGGGAACGGCCGAGCGGCTGGTCGGTTCAACGACTCCGGCATGTCTGATTCGTTTGGAGGAAGCGGTTCCCTGACTGGACTCGCACGTAAGGCCGAAAGCCAAATTCCTTGGGACATTTACGAGAACCTACAATCTCTCTACGCCGTTCTCATCGGTGAGCCAGACGCCATTCTCGCAGCCGCTCAAGACTGGTGTGAGGCCACAATTGGACTCTTGGGGTGGTGGGATAACGGCCACAACAAAGCTCATCGCGGGCTGTCGCATTCCAGATCCATCCAATTGTCCCATGCAAATGACGAGGACTTCTTCGACCGGCTAGCTTTGTCATTGCATACAGCGACCGAATCCGAGTTCCACTTCAACTCAGCCGATGCCGTTGAAGCTGGAGTTGTTTGCGCTTTCGAGGGTAACATTGAAGGAGTTGTTGGTTTTCTTCGCCTCTGGTCACTCCCTGTAGCATCATCTGTCGCTGAAATAGCATCTCTTGGCCGATGGCTCCCAGCTCCGGAACCTCAGAATCTCATTACAATGGATGAGTTCGATATGGAGGATTTGGAAGTCCTGGGTTTGAATAAAAGCTCGGGTCCTGACGATAAGGACGGCATTAAAGACACGACTTTGATTCACTATGCACGAGGCTTGAAAGGCCGCAAACAGATAGTTAGTCGTACACCCCGAGGTACGGTTTCCCGAGATGGTTGGGAGTTGGCTGTCCAAGTTGTCGGTCGAATGGATTCGCATGAACGCTCTGAACAGATGGTTCAAGAGCTGCTGCAAAGCGTCATGAGTACTATCGATGAGCATTCTCGTTCGACGGTCGATAAAATTTGGGCTCTACTGAATGATCTCGGCATGATCAATTTTGCCGAAGACACAGCAGAGGTGAGTTTTTCGCTTGAGATCTTTCTCATTTTTGAACGAATTACTAATTAGTATAGGCATTTGGAGATATCCTAGCCAAGGATACCTTCTACTTCGGAGAGACATTGTGGTACTATGCCCTTGCCCATCGCCCCGGCAAGGTTCGAGATGTGCTCAATACTTTGATGTCCATCTCCCTTGTCGAGTCCACCGTATACCCCCCAGAGAGCGACCTCGACGAAACTCTACGAGATCTACTGAAAGAGCGAACAGCAGCCCTGGAGAAATTCGCCAAACAGGATCTTGAGGCCGCCGAACTTCTAGGAAAGATGCTCAGCGGATACGCAACTCTACGAAGGTTCTATGAGCGCAGAGACGGTAACGGCAAGAATACGAAGAAGTCTCTACTCAGCAAACAGCACGCCGCAAGTGCCTTGACAACTGTTATTGCTAGTGCCGATGACAACATTCGAGGTGGCCTGTATGACGATACTCGCGATGCAGTCGTCAGTGAAGACTTCTTACTCGCATTGCTGGGTGAAATGTCCGTTTTTATCGGCCAATCACCCCCTGTAATCACCCTTGAGCAGATTGATACTCTACTCAAGGCGATCGAGGATATTCAGACTGTCGGTAGCAGAGTTTACGAGGGTGCTGATGAGTTCTTCAAGTTGGTGCTCGCCTCAGGGCATGGCAAGGGATCTACACCTGCCAGCCTCCTGGGTCAATCAACTTCATCGCTAGGTGGAAGCTTCATGATGACTGGAAGCTCGATGATCGCATCGCAACTACACCAGTCGGTAGTGAAAAGCGGCATGATCAAGAGTAGCGTGAAACGAACATGGGACTGGCGTGCAACTGTCTACGCTGGTAGCAGCTCTGCCGATATGCTCAAGAAACTAAGGCTAGGTCTGACGAGGGACCTAGCTAATCTCTGGCTGGAACAGGCCGATAATGTCATCGTCTAGGAGCGATCATTCAACCCTGGTCTACCGGAGACCGTGTAAGATGGATGGGTACCCAATTGAAGACAGCATGAAACGGGCGTTTTGCGAATAGTGGAAAAACACACATGTAATTTAATACCACTTCAGTCTAGCTTTTCGGAATGCTGAATTCGGCTGTAAGCACTTGTTGCTTTCTAAGAAATAAGGCTTTTCTAGCGCGCGTGTATGCTGTGGCTTACGGGCGAAGGTGTTCTAACATTTGACTATCGTAATTGATCAGAATTGATCACTGTCTGAACTTTGTGTGCGGCTCGATCGCGACTCTGCTTGAGCACATATACCGATAGTCTATGGCAGGATCATCATGTGTCTAGACCGGGTGCTCTTTTACTCCTATAGTGATACTCTGGGTCGATGAATGAACACGTTAGGTACCTTTCAGGATCGCCGGAGGAGGGCTGGTACCGGAGCGGGAATATCGGGTTCCTCGGGGCCGTTGTGGGTCCGCAAACGGACTGATGCTCGAGGTAGCCCGTGAAACCCCCGGTAGGTCTTTCAGCACTGTAAGGTCGACGGCGGGGGTGGATGGGTGTTATTGGTGACTGAGGAAGGAGATTCCGGATGACGGGGTCTCCAGCTGGGTTTTTTGATGACCATGAAACAGGTCACGGAATTCATTGTATTTCTTCAATACTTAACGAAGTTTTTGATCTTGGTACATGACTCTGCCCGTTTATTGGGGTATAGACTGAGGTCAGAGGCAGCTTTTCAGTCAACGACAATGATCTTTGCGAGTTATATGGCTTCCAACCAAAAGAGGGTAGTGTTGCTATGCCCTGTGTCACAAAATCTGAGTACTCGACAAGCGGCGATTTTCGTCCTGCTGCTAGCAGGCATGGGGACGAATACACACAAGCTATTAGATGAGGCTACCATGAGTAATATGTTTCCCGCCGAGCCCGCTAAACCATGACATGTGCAAGTATAGAAGTACCTTTGCCCAGTTCTACGAAACGAAGTGCTTGATAATCGATTCGTAACTACTTGCGAAATAGTAATGAACCGCAACTCATGTGTAAGAATATCGCTTGGTTATTCGGATCATATCGGGCAAATATCTAAATGTATTGTACACGATATTCACCTCTGATGCTGATATTCTTGATTATCCCAGATCCCCTCCAGGGAAGCTAACTACTTCTTTAAACTATGAAAGAAGTAGTTAATACCTGGCCATGACTAAATAAGTTCGCTAAGCGAAAGCCCGAGGAAGAGCATTTCTGAGGGAGGTGGCGCGTCTTGGCCCTCTTCAGCCTATGCCCATACTTTTGACTGACCTTTGCCACCGTACTGCAAAGATGCCCTCAAAATCACCTGGAGGTTTTTCCCAAGCGACCTGATTGAGGCTGAGAACTAATCATTTCCCTCGTATAAACTAGATCACTGAGACCTTTAACATACGCAGCCATCCGATAGCTCAGATCACGTTAAGTTATATGAAATCTACAGTCTACTCCAAGGGCTGACACTCCCTTGTCACCCGCCGCCCGCGATTCAACCTGCATCTCAGCTGGAGGTTGATGCAAGTCGCTCAGAAGAGGCCTAGGCCGCGCCACCTGGGCCTAGGAGAATTGAGTTGGTTCATTGCTTATTAAAGTAGCTTTTGCGGGCGGGCAGGTAGTCAACTCTCGCTTTCATATACTAGAAGGAACAGCGGGGGGTGTTCTGAACTGTGAGCACGAGAGGTAAATATCATAAACAATACGCTCAGATATTAATCTGATAAGACTTAGATAACCAAGTAATAACAATACAGATCAGCGGTGGTTTATACTACTATATTGTTACGATATCTACCTATTGTTCTGGAACTTCAAATCATCCTCAGCTATTCTTCGAAGGAAATCTGGCCGTCACTTCCAGGATATAAAATGAGCAGTTAGCTCTCTGGCCGCTGACATTTATCGTCAAGCGGTCCCAGACCTCATCGACGGGTTCTTTCCCATTGGCCCCAAACCGAAAAGGTTCCGCACAACGGCCCTCGGTAGAAGCCATGGAGAAACTCGCTGTGCGTCCCACCAACGTCCTATTCGGGAACCCAATACATAGACTCAGATCACATTCCTAGGTTGAGATGGGAATGCAGGGCATGCGGGTCTGATCCAATTATCCGTACAGTACATTGGTATCGGTGCCTTTTCGTTGTCTACGTAGTGTCTCCTTTTGATGAAAATTGTACGTGAGCTGAGACAAGTTCTGTGTATAGGGAACTGACGCGGGTCCGAATATCCAATAGTGAATGCTATTCCAGCTCATAGATTGAGTCAAGCTATTTCGCTGATTGTTGGTTGCTAGGAGGAAGACTGGGTTGGGTGATGGAGGGAAGGTGGAATTTGAGATGTGGTTTTGAGTTAGTCGTGCTGAAGTTGAGATCATGACGTCTCCGGCGTACTGCCTGCACTGTCCTCGAATGCAACCAATGGCATCACAAATCGCTGTTTTTCCCGTCCGATCGACTCAGAACTCTTTGCTCAAATAGTAGAAATTGGGGTCAGCCTGGCACTAAAGGCAAATCAAAGATATAAGCGCTCACAAGAGAACCGTTCAATCGATCGGCAAATACTTACTATGTAGATACAAAACGCCGCTGATCTGCGTTATTATTACTTAATTATCCAGATATTATTGGGTCAATACCTGAATATGATTTCGATATTATAGATCTCTTATATCGATTATTGAGATTATTTCAATTTCGTACAGAAGACCCTGGCACTCACTTTAGCATATTTAAAGATTGAGATCTCTCTCTAATGTGAGATTTAATGCTTTGGGCCTCGGGCGCGTTCAAAAGATTGTCACCACATCTTGGACTTCTGCTAGATCTGATCCAGAAGTGTATAGGATACAACCTGCAAGCCGAGAGGAAGGTTTCGGGCAGCGGGGGCTCAGATGGAAGCGTCAGGCATGGGGGCTAGGCTTGGTTTGGTTGAGCTTACTGATTTATGCGGTTCAGCCTACAGTTGCCAAATGACTGTGTTTGTTAGGAACCTTGTCGACCTAGTTCATACGAGAGAAGTTGTGCGGTCCCAGTGGATTAGGGTGCCTAGGAGAAGTCTCCCCGTGATTTTGAGAGGGCATCCACGCGGTGCAGCGAAGAAGGCATGTCCAAAGTACGAGGTTTCACCTTGTGTAGGGTGATCGGCGCTGAATCACTGCATGCCTAGCGAGTAGCCTGGCAGGTAGTTCAACGATATGAACCCATGTTGAAGGCAGCCCAAAACACGCCATGTGGACCTAGGAAGATTGTCTCGGTTCCTGCACACCGACCTAGAACTGTGGTTGCCACGAGACAAACTGTCCTTTTTATACTTGTAGTAGCAATAGCCAGAATCGGGCGACCTGGACTGGTTCCTTTCTGCCTAACCCGAGATCTTTGAATACGTAGCCGCGCGCCACATGATTGCTGCAACTTTATCGAGCCTCATTCTGTTAGCATGTTTCAACCATAGTCACGCATTAGAAGAGTATCTACAAGGACATAACCAACGGCAGCCCTGAAACAATAGGGCAATGCCGATTATATACACGAATGCCTGGAGCCTGGCTACCACTTTCGAATAAGAGGAAAGACATCGCTGAATGCGAATGAAACTGTTTCGTGCCTATTCAGCTGTCTCCTAACTTTATCACTCGCATCAAATAATAGAGTTTGAGGATGTCCGCTTCGGGGAGATGAACGATTTTGTGGCTAAACTGCTCAGTTACCATGAGATCCCAGATCCTGAAGCTGAGAATGATGAGGTCGTTTTGCGTGTTCGCGGCACATAATCTCTCTTCATAACTTGGGATTGAAAAAAGTTATTTTCACCCATGTCGTCGCCTCTGCGCTTCGAGTATAGCTCTATTCTACCACACGCTCACTGTATGCTGGGGGGGCAGACTTCCAACGGTCAATCGCCGTCGTAGTCATGAACCGACGCAATGTGGCGCGGCTAATAGTCACTATATCTTAGAATTCACGTCACTCTCATTCCCCTTTCCAATAAATGACACCGCTCAACCCTCATGAGAAAGCTGAGAGGAGAGTCCTGGAAGGGATTGCGTGAAGATACTCAGTCATGGTATCTCATGCAGCATGCCACCCCCCAAGCTGGAGCCGGGGTTTCAGGCCTGATGGCAATACCTCCATCCATAGCCGTTCCGGTCCCGAAATGCCGTCACTGCTTACCAACATCCATATTATCAATAACTTCAACTGCTTGTTTACACTGCGACCTCGCGGAAGACGCCCTTCGTTTGTATGCGTAGAGACGAATGAATCCGAGATCGCAGGCTATGATGTAGGATCGCTGCTGGGCATCTAAAAAGCGAGTATAAAAAGCGAGACGGCCGCTCGTCATTCCAGAAACCCAGCTGTCCTGCACTTCACTCCCTAACAAACAAAAAGACCTCTTGAAGTAAAATCAGAGTAAACTAAAATAATAATCTCCTCCCTAACACTATCAAGTTCAATCACAAAAACATCCATCACCAGCACCATGTCTGCAGAGCAATACGAACCCCAACCAGACGGCGAGATCTTCCGCCCCTCATTCCCAGACATTGACCCGGCCGAACGGCCCTATACAATGCTATCATACGGCCTTCCCTTTGATAAAGCCTGCAAAAAGCATGTTGACGGCTTTCTCAACGCCAAGCGCGTCTACATAATGGCATCCAAGGGCCTATCAACATCCTCCAATTGCGTTAAGCGCCTCGAAGCCGCTCTAGGCAAGAAACACGTCGGTACCTGGATCGGTATCCCGCCACATTCGCCCTACGACAGCCTCATACCTATCCTGCGGGCAATCCGGTCGTTAGCCGTCGACTGCCTGATCACGATCGGCGGTGGCAGTCTCACGGACGGGGCCAAGCTAGTCGTCTATGCGGCCGAGAACGGCGTTGACGCCGAGGGCAACGGGCTGGAGGATCTCATTGCTCTGGAGAAGGATTTTGTTGCTTGGTCGGTTGACAGCTTGAAGATGTCCCGTGGAAATGCGCCGAGGATCGCGACTGTTTTCCTCCCGACTACGCTCTCGGGCGGGGAGTACTCGAAGGTTGCGGGTTGTACGAACCCGAGGAATCATATGAAAGTGCAGTTCGTGCATCCAGGGATGTTTGCGAAGCTTTTGGTTTTGGATCCGGATCTTTGTCGGACTACACCTGACTGGGTGAGTACCTACTTAATTTCTCCTGTCCAATGATGTTATTCTACTCTCTATCTGATTTCCTCTCGGATCTACCTTTTCGCCTTATTTCAAGCGTGCTGAGCTGATTCTGGGCACTGTCTACTACCAGGTGTGGCGAAGTACTGGTGTCCGCGCCATCGATCACTGTGTCGAGAATATATGCTCAAAGACGGCCCGCCCAGAGAGCGACGTTGCATGCGAACGTGGCCTCAGGCGTCTTGTCCGGTCGTTGTTGCTATACGCCAAGGATCCCGACGACCTTGACGCGCGCCTCGAGTCACAGCTTGGTTGTAACAATGCCATGACGGGCTTGATTCTCATGGTTCTTCCTGGTGCGTCACATGGCATTGGGCACAATCTCGGCCCACTGGGAGTCGGCCATGGCCAAACTTCTTGTATCTTACTGTAAGCCTACCTAATTTGCTAGAAACCCGAACCATACTAGTCTTAGAGCTGACAACTCCCTTCCTTCTGACAGACCTGCCGTAATGAAATATAACGCTCACGTCAACGGGCATAAGCAAGAGATCGTCAAGTCCGTCCTCTGGTCTGAGCCCGAGATATCAGCCGTGCTGCAAAAGCAGGGTCTACAACGGGAGACGAGCGATGCGGGTGATGCGCTACGTGCTATCTTCGACGAGTTGGGCATGCCGCGTAGCCTGAAAGATGTCAATGTCGGGCGGGATAAGTGGGACCAGCTTGCTGTCAATAGTATTCCAGATCCTTGTACTCGGAACAACCCCGTTTCGATCACGAAGCCGGAGCATGTCAAGGCGATTTTGGAGATGTGCTCGGGGGAATGAGGAGGAAAAGAAGGCGTCGATTTAGAGTGTCGGGATGATACTCCAAGATAGTGATGAGCTCTGTAAGATAATAACTTCGAATCTAGACTATTTGGAGCTTCAAGGGCTTCCTAAAAATGAGTTGGTATACTTATAAGGCATTAAGTGCCCAGCATCTGCAACCAGCAAAAACGCTCTCATCATCCCGTGTCTCGTCTCCCTTGTTCAAGACAATCGCACATTATATAAACCATCCCCCACTCCCAGTCACTTACTTACCAACGCGACTGATTCTAGTCAATAACGGCCGCGAGGCGGCGGGGTTGTGATTTGCCCACCCTCTGTTTCTGACTCGATCTTCCTGGTGATGAGAATGTTGCTATTGTCGAGGTCAGCGTGCATGAAGAACACTCGTCTGTCATCCGCGAAGCCGTCGAGCTCCCAGTCCTTGTGTCGGGGGTTACAGTCTGAATCCTTGTAGCGCGCATAGTGTGCGAATAAATCGTGGAATTCGGTTTCATTTTCGAAGGGGCCGGCATTCTTTTTTTTTTTTTTTACTTCTGGATCAAACCGGAATACAAAACAGATAACCTTTCTATTGGAGGACTGCATGTTTCTTGGAGTGTATCAGAGTCTGTATAAAAGCAGTGGATTATGTGATAAGAAACGAGGCATATGACTCTCGAACTTACCTCGTTAGTAAAATGGTGTCGTGAAGTCCTTAGTCCTCGATCTGGCCCAGTCATTGTCAACCTCCTCTCTTGCAGAGAGGTCTCATTCAAGGCAGAGAATAGAACTTATGACATAGTAAGGTTCGGCCGCTTGACGAAGGCAAAGCCAAGAATCGACTGCTTGATATTGATCTTTGAAGATCATCTTCTTATCATTCTCACTGAGTGATGGCCAGGCAATCTTCAATGTCTCTCCTTCAACCAACTTCATATATACGAGCGTCTCTTTCCATCTTGGCACCGTCCATACATTTACGGGATAGGGACCGTGTCTTTCATGTATCGTTTCTTGAATCAGAGACACTGCGCTTCAACAATTGTGATATATGAACCCCATTGAATGAGGCTAAGTTCTCAATGGAACTGGGTTCAATCTGTATAATTGTACTCCAGACCCGTGCAGCGCTGTGGCTTTATTTCTGATCTTTCCAGGCGACAAACGGCCTTATCCGTGTTTCTTGAAAAAAATGAAGAGTTGCTGACTGTGAAGTTCGTCTCGCTGGGGAGTTCCGCTATGCGCGCGATCGGTCCCGCTGCGGTTGTAGACACTGTGGTTCTCACGTTGGGTAAGCTGGAATGGCTACTATAAAGGGCGTCACGGTTGTCACATCGATATGAAGTAATATTCCGCACGTGACTAGCCTGCATTGTTGGTGCAAAGTTGAAAGTAGTACCGAGTGGTAAGCGAGGGGGAATCTTTTGGTTTCTTATGCACAAACGCACTTACTGTGCTTTACGAATACCACTTCAAATTCGAATGACCTTCTTAGTAGTGATTGTACTAGGCCGTACACCACAAGTGGCAGCTTTGTTAAACCGCTTTATGAGGAAAGTACTCACTAGAAGTGCACGATTATTGGCCCTCAACTTTTTTGATGTTTTCATCTGATGTACAATTTTCCTTCTGGATTTCCAGCAGCTAGTTTCATCTCATGATCGAGGCGCTTAAAATATGTGTAGTGGAGGAGAGACTGTGTCCCTTGGGTATCTGCGGATAATACAGCAAGACGAGCAAGCAAATGTCCATTGGCTGACCCAAGGCAAACTCAGGCAAGTAAGCAAGGACGTAGCAGCATAAGTCAACGCTGCATCCGGAGGTAGAAGAGAGAGGATGGCATCCAAAAACCATGCCCTCAGCTCAATCGATCTGCTTCTCACACCCAATGCGATTGAGGAGCTCTTTGCGATCGCTATGCCTCGAAACCCTGACACCAGACGACCGTGACCCGGTCTCCTTCATTCCCGTACGGCGCTTCCAGACGTCGAAATCGATCGCCTCGACACCGACCTCCTCTTCAAAGACCTGAGCTGATTTCTCATTAACCAGCCACTCCTGCTCATCATATTCTTCAATCTCTTCCTCTTCATCCTCATCTTCGTCTTCACTCCGAACATCATCTGCCCCGTCACCCCTGAGCACGCGAATGGCTACGCGCACGATAGCTGCGGACCACACGAGCATGACACCTTGCAAAGCTAGGAGGTATGCTAGAAACCCGACCCTCAGGCCATCGCTCATGCACACTAAGCCCGCGGGGTTGCGGTAGGGTTCGAGGAAGTACGTCCAGCTGTTGTTGGGGACAGTTAGTGGCCCCTCGAGGATCGTGGCCGTCCCCTTCCAGCACGCGCTCGGCATGACACGTTTCGAGTCGAAGTATACGCTCCAGCAGATCATCATGTAAAATATGTGCCGAGTAAACAGCCAAGTGACCATGAAGAGGCCGAAGATGACGTCCGTTATGGTCGTGAAGCCGAGGTATTTGAGGCACTTGGCTACCTGTTCATTATGCCATTCTGATGAGAAACCAACTCCTCTCATGGAAAAATCCAAATTACATGAGAACATGACTTACCGGGAAGATCAACTCAATCGAGTCCATAAGGACCAGGATGAGGTTGGAAACCTTGTACTGGTAGTTCCCATAAGCACCCCCGATCAGCGAGATCGTCACGATGTGATGCGTGATAATCTGCCAGAAGTCGTGCCTCCGTGCCTCGAGATTAGCGACGAGGATCCCCTGCGTCCAGTACGACCATTGCACCAGCAGGTAGAACTTCGTGAGGCCATCAAGTTCTCTCTGGGGCCAGTCTGCCCACAGCTTTTCCAAGCTAAGGCAGTACGACGACTGGGTGTATATGTGCTGAAAGAAACGCCCATCATATCAAAGTCAGTAAAGTTCTATCCCAAAATAACAACGTAGTCCACGTGACAAGAAACGAAACCAAACCAAGAACGAAATGAACGGGACAAGAAATGAGTTCAGTCACATACCATCCCCAAACTCCAAAAGACAGCATTATAAGCAATCATCCAAGCCTGCTCCGAGAACCTATTCACCACACCCTGCTTCTGGATACCCCAGCGTCGGGCCAACGGGGAAAGGACATATTTCATCGCCGTAGCGCGCAGGCCCGTTAGCACTAGGATGCAGAACGCGACGAAGCACAGGTCCTCCTTGCCGATGGCATATTTTCCCGTCTCCGCGTTGAACCCGGACAGCGTCAGGAACTTTGACGTGTAGGGTTGGAGAGGGGGTAAGAAGTTGTACGCTGTTATAAGGCTGCCTATCAGCGTGAATGAGACGCCTGTGAATTGTTTTCAGTGTTAGTGTGATGAGAATATGAATAAGTGTTCTTTTTGGGCGTCGTTCATTTTTTTCTTTTCCTTGTACTTTTGTACAGGGATGAAATTTTCGGGGGTAGTAAAGAAACCTACTGATCTGGTTATCGAAGAGCCATCCCGCGAGGCCTCTCTGCCGCGGACCAGCCGTCTTCACCTTCAGTTTCCTCGCAGCCATTGTACGTGTGTTTCTCTCTCTCTACCTTAGGTAAGGAGGGAGACGGGAACAAATTGATCGACTCTATTTGGAATTGGGTGTGAACTCCACGACCAGCGAGGAGGAGAAGGGGGGAAAAAACGAATGTCTGGGTATATGCAGGTTGTGTAGGTACTGAAAAAGTGAGTAGGACCCTTTTTCAGTTATTGGATTGAACCAGTCGTAATAACAATAGTTAATGAGGCTTGCTTGTCTCCGCGCACCACCCTGCCCGCTTTTGCTGGGGGAGACTACACCTAACTCTTTTTACACCGCTTTTGTGACGGGGATGTTTCAAGCGGAAAGCGCAAGGGTTTTTTTGGCCTTACCCGAGTTCTGATTGGTCCAGTCTCGTCTTTTGTGGCTTTGCAGAGTGGGGTGGGGAGTCTCTTTTTTGGTTGGGGATTTCTGAGCTTTAGAACACAGCCTGGATAATGGGGACTGACAGGTCAATCATGTCTGACATTGTCCTCTACGGACCACGGAGTAGGTAACATTTCATTATGAGCAGCAGGCTATATGAAGCGAGGGACCTGAAGAAATTGTCAGCATCCCTATAGGATTTGGGAAAAGGGAAGCACAGTGGAAATCACGATAGTACAAAACTACTATAGCAAACCGTCCCAACGCTAGTTAGTACGAGGGCATCTCTCACGCAATCAAGTCTCATTAGTTTAGTCATTTCATAGTCCCCATTTCTATCGTAATATCACATCGATGCTTCCTTTCTTCTATACTCAACATTCCCTTCTTTACAGCATAAAATATCTGCCCAATGCGTTGAAGTCTGACCTGGAGCAACATCGTACCGAGATGGCTCATGAATCACATGCAAATTTATACAGAGGTTGTTCTCAGAATAGGGGGGGTATTCAAACTTCAAAACAGCAAGGCCAGAGACTTCTCGTACTCCATCATGAAATCAGCCCAACATACTCCAACACTCCCCTCTTCACGATGATTCTATTCTTGAATAGCCTCTCCCACACCATCCTCTTTCTTCGTCCAAGCTGATGAAGCCCATCCAATCCAGCTGGCTCGTTTGTTGGCAGTCGTTTCTGGCGCGTTCTCTTGTACGAGTCGCAGAGGTCGTGGCTTGTTTCCGGCAAAAGTTGTGGCCTTCTCGGAGCCCGCAACGCTGGTATGAGCACTGCTGACGCGCGGCGGGCTTGAGTTTACACCGTCGCCAGTAGAGCCAGAATCACCGCTGACACTACTCGTCTCGCTTCGCATGCCGGGAAAGTTTCCAGCGCTGGGGGCACCGTGACCCGATGAAGGGTTTCGTGGAGTTGAAACACCCGAGAAGAAGCTCGCAGAGTTGCGTGGGTTGGTAAGTGATGGCGACAGTGGTCCTTCGGGGCCTTTATACATGGCGTTTACGATGCTCGCACCGCCCGTGAACTGCTCACTCATCGGGCGGCCGCCGCGCCGTGTGCTCTGGGAGCGTCCTAGCCCAATCGGGATGCTGGGCGCAGTCTCGGGATTGTTATGCGCTGACTGCTGTGCTGGCATCATGGTCATGGGACGTGCCTTAGGCCGAGCTGCGTTCCCGCCGATGGCAATCGATTTCGCACGCTGTAAGAACGAGGTACCCGCACTCTGGGATTCTGCTGGGGGCGGAGGAAGGTCCTTGTGTACATTGGGTTTGGGATCGGATGACGTATCCAGGATATGTTCGAATTCTTGGTGCTGCAAGAGTCGCTCTATGATCTTGTTGATATAGAGCGTCAGAGCCTTATTCTGGTCCTTAGCAGCACGAAGTTCGTTTTCCAGCAGTCGGCTTGGTGCATCGCCAAGCTCGGATTCATCGGCCATGGATCCAAGCTCATCAGCTAAACTTGTACCGGGAGTGGGTGGGCCCACGGTGCTCTCTCTGCCTTCCAAGGCATTGAGGGCGTCCTGGTTGGCTGATACGCCCATGTAGTTGAAGTCGCCTTTGCCGAATTCGCCATGTAGAGTCTTCTCTTGGAGAAGCAGCTGATACGATTCGTTGTCCTCCATCAGCCGCGCATTCGCCATGCGGGCCTCCATGAGGAGTCTCTCTACCTCGTGAACACGTCCACCGCCCTGGTTCTCGGACTCGACAAGTTTGATTTGGGCTTCAGCCAGTTCAAGACGAAGTGATTCTATGAGTTTGTCTTTTTGAAGGAGAAGCTTTGAGGTGTTTCGAGAATCGCTCCTCTGGACTGAAGATGGTGGAGCGAAATTTCCACTGTCGATGCTTGGTGAGTTGTTGTTGGCTACCACAGGGTGATGTTAGTACTGCACTCGATATACTTTATCTGGGTGGCGTATCCAAAACTTACATTGTCTACTTGGTCTGTATTCATCCTCAGCATTGCGCTGATTCAGAGTCTCTTTCAGCCGGTTGATGATGCTCTGCATCTCTTCCTCTCGGTTCGACATTTCGTCCTTCTCTTTCATCATAGAGCTACGCTCGGCCTCATAGATAGCTTCCATCTCGCGCATCTGTCTCGCAGCTTCTCGTTTCTCGTTACGGAGGGTTTCAATCTGTTCTTCTCCTTCATGAGCCCTCTCTTCTAGCTTTGCCTGTTCTTGGAGGGCGTCGTCGAGGCGCGACTGAAGGACGTCGGCTTGTTTCCTGTATTGCTCGGCGGCAACATCGGCTTTATGGAGGCGCTCTTTGAGGTCGTCTATCAAAGCTATAGTCTCAGCGCGCGCTTCAGCATCTGCTGCAGATGCACTAATGCTCAGCGAGGAAGTGGACCTGTGGGCAGCAGCACGTGCGGACACGGGAGTGCCGGTGCGAATGGATCTTGTTCTTGTGGGAGTGCCGTTTGTTGTCGCATTCGCAGCAGCAGTGGTCGAGACTGTCGGAGCGGTTGGGCGGGTTGTCCTAGAAGGTGAGGCGGGCCGGTTGGCATCTGATGAAGCAACACGTCCGGCGGCCGAGGAACTCGGCTTTTTGGTTGCGGACATGGCTGAAGTAAATAGGTAGGCAAACGTATCACTTGGCTGGAATGGACTCTAAATGATGACAAAACGTTGATTTAGCCAAAACGAAAATGCGCTCGAGTGTAGCAATGTGCAAGGCGATAAACGGCTGCTATGTCTTGTAAAGAGCAGCGGTATGCAGATTTGTTGTAGTTGTTGTTGTTAAACTTGTTGTTGTTCCGTCTCTGGCCACATGGATCTGGAGATTACCTGTTAGACTTTCCTGTCTGGGGTGAGGAGGGGGGTGCGTTGCCGGGGCGGTAAGGGTCATACGCCACACCTCCTAGCGCTCTCAGGTAGCGTAACTTCTCCCTACGTATATTTTAGGGAGTCGCTGAGTCTCCACTGACCTACCTATACCTAAGCTTTCCACATTCTCAGCCAAGGAGCCGACTCTTACCCGTTAAGCATCGCCGTTTCTTATATTTATAGAACGCCAATTTTACTCTATTGAACGTTTACAAGTCACTGATTTCGAGAGGCTTAGAATGTTTCTCCTATTCAAATGCTTCATCAGCATGAGCATTGACGGTATATGTACCTGGTTCCAGCTTAGATCTGCACAATGCGTTGAATAATTTCCGCTGACTTGGGAGATGGTCCGGGGTTTCAGAACAAAGACACATCTCCCCCGACATAGTCGAGGTTTGGCACGATGGACAAATCGTACTCGTGATTAATAACAACAGCACTTATTGTTGCCACTCTTCCGTTCTCTAGAAACCATTTGGCATCAAAATGTGTATTTGACCAGAGCTTGCTAATGACTTATCGTTAAGTCATATCCGACATCTGTTTCCATCAAATTTGGGATTCTACCTACAGGATGTCCACCAAGCTGAGTCGCGCAGTTTGATTAATGTTTTATGCCATTGACGCCTCGCTCTTACAGGGCGGGTCCAGGACAGGAACATATAAATTGGGAACTAAGTCAGCTGAAGTCGAGATGCCAAATGCCCAGGAACAGTATCAGATAATAAGCCACGCCCTCTTGATTGGACATACCGTCTATATTCTATTTCATGCAAACACTCGCGAAATGCGCACTACTAAAAGCTCTAATTACATGAAACAATCACAGCTGAGTATCAAACCAGCTAACCGGAGTCAACTGCATTTCTGGGTGACTCAAACTTCAACGGTAGATTGATCTAGGGTAACTTGAGGTCCAGTTTGACCGGATGCGATAAGCTCCTAAAAGCTAGATGTGCTGTCATATATCTCCATCCTCATATTCTCTAGGTTTAGAGTGTAAATGCAGTATACATCCTCCATGCTGACAAGATGAGAATGATGGGATGCACTCGGTGTGAAGAGTTACTGTTAGTGCCAGAGAACTCATGAAATCTGAGCACAATCGTCTCTTAAACGAGGACTTGGAGAGGGAATTCTAAGACTGGAATATGTTGTACACCAAGAGATGTACATGCATATCACCTGAGACGAAATCCCCTCGAGCGTCTTGGAAGGCTTGGAGGAAGTAACTTCGTCCGAGACGCTTCTGAGTTTAGACAGAGCGCGATTACAGAAGCCATGCATTGCCTTGTACACTACTGCGTATACTAGTGCTCCGAGAGTGAGTTGACCAATGAAAACATACCCAATCGATACAACAGGATATACGATGTCTTGTTGATGGTATTTTGTTTAAGCAGTCAGTGTGTTGCTCATCCAGAGCGCTGGAGATGGTAAGTTTGTCAGCTGGCGGTTCTAGAGGTATCGGGCCGCTAAGATAGCGGCTCACAATAGAGAAAGAGCGAAATTGATGTGGGTGTTGTGCCCTAACCCCACTTTTCCGGAGGATTGAGAGCAATCAGCCAATGAGCTCCGTCTCCAAGACCCCCACTGAGTGTGACTCGCCTGCTTTGAAATCAACTCTGGATTTTTGCCATCCGCCAGAACTTCAAAGAGGGCCCGGCTCCGTCGACATCATTCCCTCGGACAACTCACCACCCCAAAACACCACCCATCTACGTCACCTAGAGGAAATCCGTCAAGATGGCTCGCCGTCCCGCTCGTTGCTACCGATACTGCAAGAACAAGGTAAGAGACCCCTCTATCTCTGCCTCTGACCGGAATCCCCACGTTTCGCATCATTTGTTTTCGTACCGAAGAAGAATTGAGAAATAATTGCGTGGACTGGAGGACACTGCATCGACTCTAGGTCCTTTCCCATTTTTCTCTCGGGATTTTTGGATTTCATATCAAACAACGCAATATCGCATATGGATTCGATGAAGAGGACTGGAAATAAGCTGAGAAATGCCAATACTAACATCCGACCCCAAAATAGCCGTATCCCAAGTCCCGCTTCAACCGTGGTGTACCCGATCCCAAGATCCGCATCTTCGATCTCGGCCGAAAGCGCGCCAATGTCGATGACTTCCCGCTATGCATTCACATGGTCTCCAACGAGTACGAGCAGCTGAGCTCCGAGGCTCTTGAGGCTGCCCGTATCTGCGCCAACAAGTACCTCGTCAAGAACGCTGGAAAGGAAGGTTTCCATCTCCGTGTCCGCGCCCATCCCTACCACGTCGTCCGTATCAACAAGATGTTGTCTTGTGCCGGTGCCGATAGACTGCAGACTGGAATGCGTGGTGCCTGGGGCAAGCCCAACGGAACCGTCGCCCGTGTCAACATTGGCCAGATTCTCCTGAGCGTCCGCACTCGTGACTCTAGTGAGTGTAATTCTGATCCATCGCAATTACGCTGTAATGCTAATTTTCCCGTTACCAGACCGTGCCATCGCTCTCGAGGCCCTCCGTCGCTCGATGTACAAGTTCCCCGGTCGCCAGAAGATCATCATCTCCAAGAACTGGGGTTTCACTCCTCTCCGCCGCGAGGAGTACCTCGACAAGAAGGCCGCTGGCCGCATCTTGGTCGACGGTGCTTACGTTCAGTTCCTCTCAAACAAGGGCAATCTCGAGAACAACATGAAGCGCTTCCCCGATGCCTTCACCGAGGCTTAGAGGGTTGGTTTCGTCTTTGTTGTAGTTGAGCAATTCTGGGATGAGAGGTCTGGCGTCATTCGGTTACCATAGTACTGTGTATCAGCAGTCAACAGGGATCTTGCATTTGCACCTTAAACCAATCCTGCGGTCTTTCTACTGTGCACCGTGAACAGATTATAGAGATCCCCGCATTGCGATAAAACATGTGTTGTGGGGCTGAACCCAGCATCAGATGCTAACAAAATGGCAATACTCCGTCACCGTATTTCTCAACCAAATACTCGGTGTTGAGTACCCTATCAGCAAGAATTCGCGAGTGTAGTTTAGTAAGATGCAGCGACTAGACGGAGAAGATGCGCTAAGTACATGTATCCTATTGATGACGAGGTTGTGATGCAACAACCCGCTCACGCACGGGTCTACCCTGCAGAAACATAAGTGACTTGAAACCAAGCAAAAGATATTCACGGTGACGGAGAGACAGACTGATTCTTGTCAGCGACATATTGTTGAGTTGTCCGGTCTCTCGAAATAACCAGAATACGACCACGCTTGACATATACCCCTAAACAGCAGCTCGCTCGAAATAGAAGTAATCAGAGGTGGTCAACCAGGTCCACATATCGTAGAACCAAGGTTTCTGACAGGCTGAGACTCGCATGACATCAGCTCAAAAGTACCCAGTTAGGTGTAGATGATGTGACCTTGAGGGGGTTGGCGGGACGTCCCTCCGTTGGACCGCCCTTTGTACAGAGTTGATGATAGGAGGAGCGACGAGTACCTACCTACCTAACCTACCTTAGCATTTGCACCGTCTCTACCGTAGTGAATGCAGTCACTTTGTTCTACTTCATAGGTGGCGGGGCTTATCTTAGGATCTTACATATTAAGTGGGATGCTGTACCGCTGCTTGGTACTCAGTAAAACATCATTCGGCGCCTCCGCTCCATCTCGTTCTTTTTCCTCGCTTTGCGTACATTGATTCAAAAAGAGTAAGTGTGTCTCGGTACATATGTAAACCGTGTGACCGACGGGATCTTACGGGTTGAAACAAAAGAGTTGGGAGTTGTATAAAAGGCTTCTCGGGCTTATCAATGATCAATATCATAGCACAAACAGTAGCGCGAACCCAACCACTGACCCTACCACTGATCGCGCCACATCAGCGCTCCTGTGTAGAGACCCTGATTGAACAGGGTCCCACGCGACAACAGAAGATCACAGGAGGGAACCATCCGCCCCGACACCAACAACAGCGGTGTCGCCATCCCCTTGATTTACCTCATCAGTCACGCTGACCTTGGTCTGATTATATCTCTCCTTACCTTTTTTTGTCTAATCTATCATACTCCATCTTCTTTACAATTCGACAATTCTGATCTGTGTAATTCGTTGGGATTTCCTTTACTCCATACAACCAACCCTCCCAGCTACTGTTGCGGAGCTGCGAGCTACACTTATACGGGCGAGCGCATCCGATCAGGTACCGACCTCAGGTACCTATCTGTTCTTTATGTGAAGCTCCCTTCGACCACTATCGCCCGCAAGAAACACACTCAACCTTGTTGGGACAAAGCTTGCGTTGTCTCTTGTACGCACCGCCCATTACGTCGAAAACTCGCGTTGCCTCGTCTCTTGTCTTCGTGAAGCCTTGGCATGCCCATGCAGACCGTGTAACGAGCAACGCGCTACACTCCCCAGTATACACCTGCTGGGACCCGCCCAGCTGGGCGTCTCCATCCCGATACCTCTCGGATAGATAATTACATTGGTATCACATCATGGCTTTTCATCAGCCAACCCGTCAGACCGTCCAGAGGGTCTTTAGGCCCGCTCTCGAAGAGGACGAGCCGCGCCAGTTTCATCCTACTCCGACGCAGCCCGTTGAAGAGTCCCAAACATGGGTCTTGTTCTCGCCAGCAACCGATGCCGGCACCACAACATCGTATACTGCCTCTACACATCACTCCAATGTGACACTGGGTCGTTCCCACGTCAGCGATGTAGGGAGTCTCAACCTACGCGCCCAATCTGAGATTAGTGGTGAACGACAGTATACCGACAGCTTTATCGATGCAGTTGATGAAGAGGACGATCCAGAACTAGATAGCCTCGATAGCCATCTGCCTGAATTTCGATCTACCGCCGAAGACATCTACACGCCTTCCCATCATGGTTTACCACATGTGACTCCCGTCGTTCCGGCACATGATGGATTGGGATCGTTCAGGATAGACCAGGAGGGTATGGGGATTGATGTACAAAACAGGTTGTATGCATTCGAGCAATACAACCCCCATCGCATCAAGAGGCGGCGTGAAAGTCTAGATCGCATTGAGGCGGAGATGGAGAACGACGAAGAAGCACAGGAGTTGGACAAGATGCGCCGAATCGAATCTTGGCGCCTGGAACAAAGCCGATATTTACTCGAAGAGATTCAGAAGGAGACTCGGAGGCGACGCCGTTCCATTGCTAGTGTATCGAAGACACGCTCTGTGGAAAAGACAATCGAGAACACTCCTCTGGCTGCCAGTGGCTTCCAAGGGGATGCCGAGGAAGAGTGGCATGATCAGAGCCCGGGTGACACAGTCGACGAACGGGAGAGTATTTGGGGCCGATTAACGCGAAAGGTGATACAAGATTTATTGGGTATCGATGATCACATGTTATCCATCCTCTTTGGAGAAGCTCTTCCAGATGAGGAAGACTTGTCTGCTACACCAAAAGCTTCAGCACCTTCCACCTTCCGCGAACAGGTCGAGTTAACGACTGAGGGATCAGGTGACTCGAACTGGCAAATCAGAATGTTGGAACGAATAGCAAAAGAACTGGGTTCACTGGTCCATCACCTCTCGGAACACCCTGGAGCATTTTCTACCTTTACCAAGGTCCAGCAAGCGCCACTTCCGTATGCTGGTCTGCCGGTCATCCCAGAAAGCATAAACGACCGAGCGCCCAAAGCGACGCCGTTAGAGACGACTTCCACAGCCCCTGAATTTCAACCAACCATACCTACGGCGACGCGGCCAATCGATGTACCTCGTGCACGGCGGGGATCTGAGTCGGCCCATATCAGACCGTCACAGACCGAGATCGGTGGGGCAGTATTCACGCAGGAGGAATGGGAACAAGATCTGGACATCCGCTTAGTATTCCGATACTTACGGTCGAAATTCATATCTCGGTCGAGTGGCAGCAGCAGTATTTCTGGCGCCTCGCATCTCACGACAACAAATCCCCAAGACGTCGCTGCCAAGGTAGCGCGAGTGCGGCAACATCATCCTCTGGTGGCACGCTCGCGCACTATGGAGCGACGCAAGTCCAAGGCAACGACGGCGTCCAATCCGGCAATATACAGACCTGCCTCAAGCTGTGCTAGCCAAAGCACTCGGCGGTCGGTACGGCGCAGCAGTGCGTCATCCTCTCGGCATTATTGGGACATTGGCGGCTCTGTAGGTACTGGGTCAATGGTAGCGACGACGGGGCCTATGGGAAGCTGGGGCGAGGTTTAATCACGACGAGATTCACGCTTCGGCCCATTGTACTATTATCACTACTCTTACAAACGAATACATCGGGAAAGCATAAGTGTGATCTTCTGTACCATACATATTACGATGTAACGGCAAGTCCCCATGATTTAGGACAGTATGGCAAATACAAAACCATGTTACTAAAGTTAGACCGAGAGCTTTTCCCAACCAGGACCGACGTGTGGCCGACTGGAGTCTGGATGAGATAAATAAGGCCCCGATGGTTAGATAGGATGAGAAGTGATTCTCCCGGTTTCGGTGGCTTTCCGGCGTGGTTCCGGGAGTGAAGAAGCAGATCCAGACAATTGCTGATCCGCCTTGTTTTTTAAATTGTCATCTTAACGCCGCCGCGTATGCTGTGGTGTAATACTACTGTGAAGTGTGACTCTTATTGCCTATTTGGGTGACGAATGCACTAACTTAACGTATCTAGGTATGTAATGTAAGTAAGGGAGGAAGATGGATGGCGTAATAAGAATGTGAAAGACGCCTTAACAAAATGGGTGGTTAAGGACTTGGCTTGGTCATTTGATAAGAGATGTGAAGGGTGGGATGGGAGGGGGACCGACATAGTGGGTTGGTGGGATAGCTCCGTTCACCTTGGCCAAGTCACTCGAAACGAGGGTCTGAGGTGTACAGCTGCAAACTCGCAGTGGGACTCGGAACAAACAAGCTTGTGGAGAGACATCTGAGATGTGCATATGTTTAACTGGCAGGCGCTGCAACACTGTCTTGACTGTGATTTTTTTGAACCGACTGTGCCATTTTTTCTTTCTGTTTCAAGATGTTGTCCAATGGGAGATTTGGGCGAGAGGTGGGTCGCGCACCCCCCTGCCTGGTTTGGATGCCTCTTATTCGTCTCGAAGCAGATAGAGCGCGTTAAGTGCATCTTTCAAGGCGCGTTGTTCGTGTTGTTTGTTCCCGCCTTTTCTGCCTACGGATACTGTACCGGCGATCACTGGTTGATGTGTGACTCTTCAACGGGACTGGGTTGGGTGGACGTGCATATACATTTACTTTTGCCTGACATGCCTAGACCCCTGACTGATGTGTTCTCTCTCCTCATGCATTATGGATCTTGATTATACCTGTTTCGATTAGGAATGGATGAAGCCGTACCCCAGAATATTATCTGATGAATAAACTGCGACAGTGCGTACTGGTCGTCGTCTATAAGTTGAGACCCCAGTTCGATTACCCCACTATACCGCTTCCCACCCAAGGACGTTCCTAGTAGCACCACTCCCTCCCACTTGTCACCTACCCAATCCTAGACGCCTCACTCTGACAACCTCAACTTCTTTTTACATCCATACTTTATTGCGTTCTGCTTGCGCGCCTCATTTATCAGTTGTTTTATATCGTGAAAATCCGCATTCACCGAAGCAATCTGGTTTATAAATCTTTAATCATTTATTCTGCCGTCTTGATCAGTTGGTCAGTGTCTGCCTGTGTGAGCTTGTGCGCTCCCAACCTCTGGGAGCTTGGTCGTTGCTCGAGCTTCCCGACTAACAGCTGACAAACAGCTAGCTATGTGTTGAAGATATCTCCGAATTGCGACCAGCGCTGTGCCTGGAGGGGCCGCCTACAATCCCATCCATCAGTCCATGCATCCATCCTCATCGAAATAATAAATACCAAGCCTACCCCATCACCGCCCACACCCTTCCGTCTCTTCTCTTCCTCTCTCCTCCGCCAAAACTCTCCGATGCCAGCCATCATCGCGCGCGAACCTCCCAATGGCCGCTGAATTACCTCTTCCACCCTCCCCTTTCTTCAACATATACAATGACGCTGCCGCTCCCATCCTAGCTAATACCAATTTTCCTGACCTACCCGGAGGTCCCTGCAACTATGTGGACTTGACGCCCGGGTCCAATGGCAAGAAGTGTGGTTGCCGCCGCTTCTGGAGTCGCAGTGCATTACTAGGTAGGGGAACGCCGACTGGTTATCCCCCAGAGGATCAGGCTACCTGGTGCGCATGTTCGCACCATGCCTGTTTCCACGACGATGCTCGCGATGCGCCCCCCACACCCATTGGTTTCCCTACTGGCGCTGCCGCTCCCTTCCCTCCGCCTGCTAGTATTAATGGACAGGAGAACGAACGGCCCCGTACTAACCGTGAACCTTTGACGCCCGTCGATGCGGATATGGCTCTAATGTTTCCACAATCCGTGGTGGAGCAACAGCATATAGATTTCCATACCTTTTCTAGCCCTCTTCCTCCATCTTTCCCGGATCATATGGAGGAGTTCGTTGCGCGGCCAGCTGGATTGACTGAGCCTGCTGGGGAACAATTATTGCCTGATACCTTGGATTGGGCTGAATTAGTTCAGTTACAATCGCAATGTCAACATAACTCCCTTCCTCCTATTCCTAGCCAGTGTCTCATGGCGTCGCAGACGGAGTCGACTACCTCGTCGGTTCGCATAGCTTATCTTAAACCATTTGCCGGGAAGGGACTTAATACACTTAGTGGTGTGAAGACTAAAGAGCCTGACCCCCCGCCGGATCAAATTCTTCCTACGGATCAAATTGGAAGCCCCGCCGAGGATCACCAACGTGAGGACGATACAAAGACTGTTACCAATACCCCCGGATCTTCCAGATATAGGGATACACCACAGCCAGAGGAGCGGTCACCCGTGTTGACCGTGACGCGCCAGTCTTTTAACGAGCTTTCTATTGCCGTCGAAAGTTATAAAGAACGCATTGAGGCTCTTGAGCAGTTTGAGCAAGAGGAACCTTGCGACTCCAGGGATCATGCTGACTCAGAAAGAGTCTATGATCTTGAGCAGCGCGTTTTAGCTGTTGAGAAGGTACTCAACGCCGATGATGAGACCGTTTACAATGAAACCCAGGATCATACTTCATCTGATTCCTCCCAGGGCCATTGGGAGGTCGAAGTGGTTTTCCTTCCTTTCCCTCTCAAAAGTCTCTGGTCAGGGTCATGTGACTTCAACAGCCAGCATCCCCTTAAAGCCAGCTCTGCAGGCTTCGACTCGTGGACGCAGCTGCCTAATCGGACGTTTCCCTACGACGCTCACTCACCAGAGTCAGGCGAGTGGGCAGGGCCGGAAGTTGAATCGGATTGGCTCTTCGGCCGAGCCCACAAATCCAATAACCTGATTGACCAAAGACTACGGAGTCGTGGCTTGGTGAAAACCATCAGCGTGCGCAACCACGATGCGAGCAGTGTCAATGAGGCTATGGTCGAGGCATTCGGCACCTTGTTTCAAACTCTATCTCGCATGCAGGCCAACGTCCATCATGGTGCCACGACCCATCCTCGTAGGGCGAAATTCCTGGGTTTAGAAACACCATGGGTACCACTGCGGAAAGTCAAACATGACTCACGATTGCGCTTTCTTACACCAGCCGAAATGGTCACACCAGCTACTTGGACTGTCGACTTCCTCAAGTCTAGCGTTATTCTCAAGCATTCGAAAATGCCTCGCCTCTTTGTTACTCACCCCGAGGCATATCTCCAGGACCTGGATGCCTACGAGAGTGGTTGGACATGGCAGCGCCTTCGCGGGTTGAGTCGCGTCTGCGCAGATTCTCAGGGTAGCCAGGAAGAGGCCGAAGACGAAGAGGATCCCAATTGGAACTGGGATAGCAAGCTTGATGAGAATCCACATATTTGTCCTGGCTATCAGGTTAGCCCCGTCTATGAGACTGCGCAGCAAAAGCAGCGCACCGCTTCGGTGATAACATCATCGGAGATTTTCATAGATGCCAGAAGCAAGTCGTCATCATTTGCAAGCAAACGCGCTAGTTCACGAGCCAAGTCACCCGCTGTGCTCCAAGAACGGCGTTACTCAAGGCCTCCTCGTCTCCGGACTGTTTCGGTACCACCTACTCCTCAAACCCTAGTGTCGCCAGCCATCGCTACACGGAGGGTTACCTCCTACGGTCATCCTTACGAGCGATACTCTTCACCGCAACCGTCACGACCAGTCCTAGGAAGAGCTCAAATGGTCGCTGTTGTCAAACGTCGCGGTACACGTTCACCATCAGTCCCTCTGCGGCCACGCTTCAGTCGGTTTACACCGGGCATGAGCACAGGAGCACGAAGTCCAACACCGGATCTTGGTGCGACTCGATTCGATACGCCATACTATGCGACACCATATAGTATGGCGGCACCCCTGATGGAAACACGACCAAGCGTCCATGATGACGTGATTCTCATCGATGGTGGGGATTTCGACTTTGGTGATAACGGCGAGACCGATGCCGATATCTATGATGATAGCGACAACGCCTCGATGGCTGACCTCGGTGGTCACGATGACTCACATCGTCATCATCATCAGCTACGGCAATCCCAGGAATCGTCGTGGCAAGATGGTCAGGGTACCGATGCCCCTGAAGATGAACCCTGGCCGGGCATTGAGGATGATGAAAATCGGGACCCCGAGGGGATTAACATACATGTCGATGAGGACGCTATGACTGATGAGGACATTGGTGCTGGCCAGCATGTCTTGACCTTATCCACAGTAGCGGCACGGGCGGAAGAAGCCGACGACGGCGATACTTCCAGTCAAGCTTCGAGCGTGCCGAGTGAATATCCGAGCAATGACCCCGAGTGGGTCACTAGTGGGAAAGAGCAGGAGTTTAGGCCTTTTGGGAGCTGAACCGAGGATAAACATATTCTGACTGGCTTGCATTTTCATGGCAAGCCGGGGTTTCAAGGCGTCCGGGTCCCTTTTCAACCCCTATCTCTACCACGTGTGTTAAGCGTTGTTTTCATCTGGGTTTTGGTTTGGTTTCACAGCGTAGAGGGATTACGAAGACTATGAAGCAAAGATTAGACGAGGCGTTGGGAGATGATTTATTTCACGGTATCTAGTGTGTGTATGTGGTCGGTTGGGTATATGCCTGCTTACTTGCTTGCCTCTTTTCTGGGTTCATATCGGCATCGATTATACTTTATATATACCCATCGGCGAGCTCCTTATTACGTTGAGGGAAGTCGCTTTGGCAGAGGCATTATTGGCAAGGAAAGGAAGCAACAGAGATGAACAAGGGAAGAAAAGAGGAGAGGAGAAGAAGAGATACCACTTTCATCCCGTCGCTGAGGAAGTCGAATCTTGTTAGCGAGAGTAAATGAGGGAGAGTGCTCGGTTTATGGGATTGGATATATGATATATGGTGGTGGTGGGTTGGTGAGATAGGGGATGTGGTAGATACTCCCTACTTCATGTAGAAAATATGATGAGATCGTAACTCTGCTTATGGAGGGGTTTATACTGTGGTTATGTGAAGAGAAGGGTGTGGTTTTTCGGAATGGTTTTGTTTGTTTGTACAGAGATTAGGGAGTGTACTAATTGTCTTATAGGAATTTTCTTGGTATAGTTCGAACTTCAAAGGGTTTTATGTATAAAAAGTGGCTTAGATGTCAACCATCTATGCATCTTTACGGGTCGTCGTACCAATCTCACCCCAGGATCGCTCGTCCAAACCTGCCATGAGATGTGCCAGTACATGGTTTCTTGAACTCGTTGCATGCACCGTTCGACATGTTACTTATATCCTCCGTCCCGGGACTCTCAAGACTGTTTAGAATGCTGACTGTTTGGTGTCCTCTAACTACGTTCTCTTTTCTCTCCCATGCGGCCGAGAAATGATGTAGTGGTGCAGACAGCGGACGCGAGTGGCACTGCCCAATTCGAAACGGATAGGCACTCTTCACCTCGATTTTGACTTTCTGTTGCATATTTTGCTGAGTTTTACGATGATGGAATCCATTGTTGCTCCTGCTGCTCTTGATGATGCTGCGCCTGACCAAGGCCACGATCAGTACCTGTTTGTGCGTAGTGGAAATAAAAAGCCACTTCTGCAGCTGGGGGATTGATGTATGAAATGTAACGCCAGGGCCCAGGGGCCGAAACTTAGTCTATACTACTTTATACCATGATTATGCGCTTGGTTGTTCTTAGAGTAATTGTTTTTTAGTGGAAGGTTAAGGCTTTGGAAGCGAGATGTATTTGCTTGTCGTGCAACAGGAAAGGGGCGTTATTCCCTGTTTTTCAATTGGTTATTGAGATTGTTCACGCCTAGGTAGGGATAAAGTGACGTTGGGCCATGTCTAGAGTATTTAATCTCTTGCATCTTGGCCTTACACCTTTCTCCGATTAATTCTATTTTTGACAAGGCCGCAAAAGCGTTCGATCGCTGCGTTCTCCACAGCTTGTGAGCGAACTCCTGAATCCTATAAATGCTCTGGCGCTTCTAGCTCTCTTAAGCTTCGCATATTACTCGTCAGGACAGAACGCGAGGGTCAGTTTTAGGCGGATCGGTAGCCTTCTATCATTACGCGTAGCTGTGGGCAGGACAGACGACCACTAGGTAGGTATGCAGAGATCATACCATGGATACGGACTCATCAAAATGTTCTCCTTCTCTTACCATCAACAAGCAAAAGCCCCAGGAAGTGGGCTGCGACCCTTTTTTTTTTTTTAAAAAAAACGATCAACGTCGTTTTCTGTACACAAAACTCTCTTTCGACATCACCGCCCAAGATGGCCTGCACTTAGTTCTCTAGCGCAACCCATTTGTGGGCTCACCCGTCTTGACAGTCACTCTACCTACTCTTACTCGACTTAGTATTTTCTGTAGCCGTTTCTCTCTTCTTTGCGGCCTATTTTCACGTAGATACTTGAGCTCCAGCTATGTGTGCCGCACGCTGGCATCTTCTGGGATGAGTTGCATTGCTCGTGACCTAATACAGGGTATACAATGTTCTGCGATTGAAGTCGTATTTTATCTTAAAATAGAGACGAGTTTGCGCCGTGCGCCGTGCTTGAGCTTTCACGATTGACTTGATACCGTGATTATTCCGAAACATATTTACCTTTGGGAAGCAGTTTATGTGCTTCTTAAATGACAAATACGCACTTGCTATACCGGAGAGCAAGGGGCGTTTATCTACTGCTTATAGGAGTTGAACGAGGCGCATGCGTTCAGTCACGGTAACGATTTGGAGTCTTACTCTCTTCCTAAAGATATTAAGCCTGAGATGGATAGGTGCGGGTGGGACATCATCACAACAAGCCTTGAAGATACGATCAACGGCTATCATCTGGAATACCAATGTAGCGCCTTGCCCCTTTCCAGACCTGCGAGTCGCCAGAAGACACAAGTACCTACTGACGACGGAACTGGCCTTTTAATCCAACGTGGAAACATAAACCATAATCAGTTGAGACTTTTCCTGCAGAGTCTAGGAGCAGAGCTATACGCTCGAGGCTTTCCTTCGAGAAGCTCTACGGCATCAAGGAGCGGTAGTTGATATACTTGCAGCGAGTTCCGCAGAGTTGAGAACCATTCTGATCCAAACCACTCCTGGTCGATCTCCATAGATCAAGTGATCTTTTGGTAACCCGAGAAATTTGCATTCAGCCTCGGCAGCCTGGGACAATTACAAGGTGACCATTAAGGGGCTGTCATGGCCTGACTATGTTATTCAAATGAATTTGGTCACTATAAATTCAAGTTAAGCACCTTCAAAGTAATCCGTATCGGCCTGTCATTCTAGTGAGAAAGGGGCGTTTATCTGTGTGTTATGCAATTCAATTATTAAGATTATTCCTGTCCTTCATATGCACACCGAAATACATGTAGCCACACTTAAGAATATCTATTTAAACCCCTTCCCCCCGCACCTTACCTCATAAGCTTCCTCCAGATCTATCTCAAAGTCTATACTACTGAGGATCAGCTAACCGCACAGCAATGCGTACGAGGAAGGTGCCCTGGAATTCAACCTCAAGGTTGACTTGTGTCAGATCTTTCCAGATCCCTACATCTCATGGCTTTCCACCAGAGAGCCAAATACGAGGCATCTGTGGGCTTCATCCTCATCAAAAGCAAGCCTAGTCGAACTCCGAAATTGGACATTTTCTCCGTCTCGCTTTTGGGCGTGAGCCAGATTCGTTCAACGACACAGATATCTGAACGCCAGAGGATCCTGGGTGGCTTCTCCAGCACGAGAGCCCGTGTTGAACTTAGTTTACCCAATCGCCAATTCGATTTTTTTCGGTCGATAGAACTACCGAGTTGGCACCGGATGGTAGTCCCACTACGCTCCGTGAGGCTTGATTATCTCAGTCCTGGAGTCTCTTCAACCGCTGTTCTTGGGATTGCAGGCTGTATTAAATATAAAAGCGAACAAGGTCTCGCCCTTGCCCAGATGGCTTTGTCGTTCGATTATTCCAGTGGTTATTGCTTTTCAAGAAACTGGTAAAAAGCCTTTAAATAAGACATATATTCTTGCCATGTCAGTAAGGAAGGGCCGATTATCAGCACATTTTCTGACATTATCATTTAGATAATTCCTCCCTTTCATCTGTCGTCGAAACAGTCACATTTTGATAATTGAAACCCCGGCCGACCTGCTAGTCCTAAAAGTTTTCTCGAATTGTATTTATTAACGCAATATTCAATGCCTTTGATATCAGTAACACCTAGATCTTCCGCTTTGAGATTGATGTTGACGAAGGAAGGCGCCTAAGGTTGATGCAGCTTTCGTAGGGCTGGTTTGAGATGGACACTCCTTCCCAGCCATATGTGTTTCTCTCACCTCTCTCACAATTGTTGTTTTTAACAAGATGAAAACCTGAGGTCGGTGTGAAGGTTTCAACAACCCAGAGAATGACACTTGATCTGTCGCTTCCTATATTTATTATTTGGGTTGAAATGCTTTACTTAGAAGTAGTTTGAGCAATTGTGAAAAGATGCACTTTACTTTGCATGTCAATAGGGCGGGGCGTTTATATGACTTTATGATTCAGATAACACTATCCTAATATTCTTAATACTCGTATCGTTACCTGAAGTTGGGAAATGCGCGTCTGAAATATTTGCAAAGGCGGAAAATGCATCGAATCTACTACTGTTGAGCTCTAAGATCACATGCAGAGCGGCTTGGAACAGCATATCGCTACCTGCATCGACTGTAGGTGAAACATACGAAAGGCTAGCTTCGTTGTTCGTTGTGTCAGCTCTCTTCTTCCTAATAGCGATGGAGATGCCCGTCAGAGTTAACCACTAACAACGACGATGCCTAGGAGATGAATCGGAGTGCATTGAAGAGATGAAGAAGTTGCCTATGAGACCTCAACTGACTCGTCGGGTAGACATCTGGATTTCGGAGTGGGCACAATGCACAGCACAAACGGCAGACAAGGATGGCGTAAATGCCTAGATGTGCTAACTCGAAGCAGATATAGACTGGCTGCGATGTCGATGGTCGTCACATCTGGCTATTCCCATATCGATTTCCTCGCTATCTCCAATCATCTTCAAATTAGAATGGTCAACGTTGTTCGTTTGTTCATACTCTAGAAGCTTGCCTGTTACCCGTATTTGTGGGTTACATGTTAGGTAGTTCTCTGAATGGTCATGCAGAAGGGGAGCTTACACTTATCATCGTACGTAAATTTTTTACTCCATAGGAAACTTAGTGTTGCTCGTAGACTGCAGATCATCCAAGCTGGATGAGATGCTAGGCAATGAACTGGATGTTTAGCATGGAAAAAGGGGAAGCTATAGTACTAGCTTGGAGGGGGGGGGGGGGTTCAAGCGGGCCGATAATGCGAATGACGCCCTGCAACCCCGCGTCATACACGTGCAGCTCACCATAGCTCTCAACGTAATTGCAGGTGCTTGTCTCAGAATAGTCAATGAAAAAGGGAAAATTAGGTGCCGCGATCGCTTTCCGGATAGTATTACGTCCGATGGAAACATAATTTCTTAGTATATACGTGATCGCATATTCTGCCTAGAGTTGTCTCACCTTTCTTTAACTGATCCTTAGCTCGTTCTTGCCTCGCTCTTTCGCCTCTATCTTCTATGTAACCAACCTCTACTATTGTGAGTCTCGGAATACTGACAATCAATGCATTGAAGCTTACAAATCGGAAAGGAGAAGAATAATTGCAATCGCCGAAAAGTGTAATAAGGTAAGCTTCGCTTGAAATATCCTAACTCCGGTCTTTGGTCGAGCAGCTCACCTGTTTGACATACAGCACCTATACTGCTCTTGACGACGCAAGAGGTTCGTTCGGCTATATATTTAACTGTGTCCTCTTCGATATTCTGCCTTCCTCCTCCTCTCATCCCATTGTTACACTCTCTTTTCGCATTATACCTACCTCACCTACGTTTGGGACATTTTTGATTCCATTTGTTCTTGGCAAACGGGGATCCTCAATTATTGACATTTCTTTGGTGACAGCGACAAGTCTACCGATCAAGTAGTTACATTCAACCAAAACAATCAACAATGTCTCGCCCAGATGATCTCCCCGAGATGACCTACCGGTTCCTGGGCCGGTCCGGTCTTCAGGTTTCCGCCATCTCTCTCGGCGGCTGGTTGACTTACGGCGGGTATACGGCAGAACGTAAGTCTTATCCTTCTACCTTTTGAGTTATCTGTTCATGCCGGGAGCTATTGCTAGTTGGAAAGATATAGACTCGGGGGATAAGAACAACTGAGCATTCAGAAAAATGAATGCAAGATCAAGATTGACTGACTTGTGTGTACCTTTATACAGAGAAGACTTTCGACTGTATGAAGGCGGCTTACGATTGTGGTGTTAACTTCTTTGATTGTGCTGAGGCCTATGCTGGTAAGATAAGAGTGCTGGTGGGGCCTCAAGACTGATGACCATATCTGACGGCATGATTAGGTGGCAAGTCCGAGGAAGTCATGGGTCAAGCCATCAAGAAGTACGATTGGAAGCGCAATGATCTTGTCATCTCGACCAAGGTATGCTGGAAAACTCTCGGGCTTTATTCATGCCCTTTTCCATTTCTCTTGTGACCCGGCGAGAGGGGTATGCCAGATCAACATGACGCTAACTCATCTTTCAGATCTACTGGGGTACAGCCTTCGGCAATAACCCAGTCAACAACAAGGGTCTATCCAGAAAACACATCATCGAAGGCATGGACGCCTCACTCAAGCGCCTTGGTCTTGAGTACGTCGACCTGATCTACGCTCACCGTCCCGACCGACAGACTCCCATGGAGGAAACTGTCCGCGCCTTCAACCACCTTATCACAACGGGCAAAGCACTCTACTGGGGCACATCAGAATGGAACGCTGACGAGATCGCGCAAGCCTGGCGCTACGCTGACAAGCTTGGCCTCATCGGCCCTGTGATGGAACAGCCATGCTACAACATGCTCGAGCGCGAGAAAGTCGAGGGAGAATACGCCCACCTCTACCGCGAGACCGGTCTGGGATTGACCGTGTTCTCGCCCCTTCGTCAGGGAATCCTCACAGGCAAGTACAAGGACGGTATCCCCGACAACTCGCGCTTCGCCCAAGAGGAGGTCGCCTACATCAAGGGCTACTGGCAGCGCACGGGTAAAGATAAGTGGGAGAAGGTCATCCAGCAGGTCAACGGCCTGCAGCCGATTGCCGACGAGCTGGGTATCAAGATGGGCACGCTTGCGCTTGCGTGGGTGCTAAAAAACCCGAATGTCAGCTCTGCTATCACGGGTGCGAGCTCCGTTGAGCAGGTCTATGAGAACATTCGTGCTGTGGGCGCTGTGGATAAGTTGACGCCAGAGATCATGAAGAGAATTGATGACTTGTTTGAGAACAAGCCGCCTGAGGTTACCCCGCGCTTTTAGGCGGTAAAGCGTAAGTGCGTGTGAGAGGGTCGATAATTACAGGACAAAAAGGAGGACCTAATCTTCTTCCTGTAGGTTGCGGAACTTGAGTGAGCAAATTATTCAAGAAAAGGGGCTAGACCGAATTCCTGATTACAAGAACATACAAAGGTAGATTACACAAGAAACTCCTCAGACAAGGGTTACAAGGGTAGATATACCTGGTGAAGTTTATGCGTGCTTTTATGTGATGGACGTATGAGTGTTATAACTCAAGTGTTGGAATGAGTGTTTGCCACCTCCTTTTCCTAACACGTGCCAACTACTCCCTTGTAATGACCGGACTATTTACTTTCTATGTACATGCTTTTCCATTTTGATACAGGTTTTAAGTGTATACAAAGCAGGCACTATCTCTTGTGATGCATGCATTGTTATTCAATCCAAGTATAGACTTGCACGCTCACCCTCAGGGATATAAATATCACGCTACGGCGAAGAGCAACAGATCCCTGGAAGAACTCAAGTGAGCATCCGATCATCTCGCAGCTGGGCCCACAGCCGTTCCGGAGCAACTGGCCTGAGCGGGCCGATCCCGAGATCAAGATCGAGGCCAGTGAGGAGCGTCGCACTCGCTCCGTACAAACAGAGCGAGGCGGCGGGCAGGCCATATAGTACTGCATTCTGGTGATAATTCTCCATCAAAGAGTCGCAGGCACCCCAAGGTTGAGTAGGAGTAAACCCAAATCCATTGAGGGACCGCCCTCCCTCTACTGTTAATACTATAGACTGTCAGGACTTTCTGTCCTGTGTACTACATACAGGCATGCCTATGGAACCGGAGCATGATCGGTTTTCCTTGGAATGCTCAGGCGGCATGCCTCTGCTTGCGCACATGATTAGCATGCCGACTAGAGAATTACTGGCCGTATTCGTCACAGCGGTACCACACGGCATGGTCTTGGTCAGTGGGGTATGAAGCGAAGATGAGGGTTCTCGCTTACGGCGTGCTCGACTAGCTTTATATAGATGATCGTATAACAGGTAGTCAAGGCCGACGGTGATTTACAGTTATCATATCCCATCTCTTCACCATCCATATATAATCGGTTGCTTAACCTTGCCATACTCCATTGTCATGGACGGAGTAACTTCTCTTCCTTTTTCTTAACATGAACCCATTGTTCTCTCGTTATACAGAATCAAAACCTCCATCTTCCAGAAATACTTTCTTGGTAATGGGTAACTAGTTCCCCGCTGCTGTAGGGGTTTAAAACTCTCTCAATTGCATATTATTCCTCTGCTATCTAATTCAGCTCTATATAGAACTCGTTAGTAGGATGTGGAAGAAGGCCATATCTGATATCTACAAAATCTCCTTTAATATGGCCCAGAACAAGCTCATCCGAGTTCAGGACTTAGAGATCGTATGAGCATAACAAGAAACCAAGCATTCAACCCGCTTAGACCCGACTCCGAGATGCACAAGCTGCTTTCACCAATATCCTGGTCATTTTCTGTACTGAATTTGGTCTGACCCAGTTCAAAATACTTCTCACTGATTTGGCCGTGGGAAACTTTTCGCTGCGCTGCGCAAGAGGGTCGCGAGCTTACCGGTGCCTCTGAAGGTGGGTCACGAGGACGATTTGCTCAGGCCCGTGAAAATTAAACATCACATAGCTCGGTTATAAAAGGTTATGAGAAGGAGAGGATGTATAAGGATCGTTTATGAGTAGGTTATTCTGATAGAGAATCTGCTGATGTAGATGGATTTGCTTCTAGTGTGGACTGAGGGTGGTTGGGTGAGATAGAGATTGCTCGGTGTTCCGAGCCACTCCCAAGTCTGAACCGGCATCGATCATCAAGGATGTTGTCACCAACTGCCTTATCATGTTGGTCCCTCGATCCTGAGTGTACGGAGCGACTGGACTAAACCGTCCACGTGTTCCTCAGTGAGCTGGATAGAGCCGTGATTAACTAGGCTAGAGTATTCAATAGGCCACATTGAAAAAGAAGAGTTACCTCGACCTGGAAGGGAGAACTCGCAATGATGAGAGGCAAGTTATCTCAGGATGAATCATCATCATCAAGTGCTTCCGATAGCGAATCTTCCACTTAGGATACGCCTGTTACCAAGAAGTCCAAACGAGTACATTTCACTCCGCAAGATGACACACGTGCATTGGTCCCGAACTCGAGCCGTGCAGATATCTATGTAGTGTGGGGGTCAGATACTGGGCAGCATTCTGCAAATCGAATGTCGTTAGCACTGCTACCCCTACAGCGATGGACCGGAAACTGAACAAGTCCAGCTTTTCGCTGGCCTACCAAACTCAAAAAGATTGGTTGAATCATATGAGCAAAAGTCAGGGGGAACTCACCAGAAGGGAAAGTATACTCCTAGGTCGGAGCTTCTGTAAGGCATGGCGCAGTGCTTTCGGAGCGCGACCATCCATATTGATCTTGTTTAAGTCATACTTCACGCCGGCGACCGTCATCCGGTTGATGGCTCGTACCAGCATCGCCTTTTATCGTTTCCGCGGGTTGATTTGTGATGAGGGAAAGAGTATGTTTGGATGCTGCATAGAAGGGACGAAAGACGATCAAAATGGAGGACTAAATCACTTACTTCCTCTCTGCTCGTCCGTGCATTGTTGCCGCTCGTCATGTTGATAGCATCGCGCTAAATTGCGATTAGACGTGGAATAATCATTATAATGTGCACGTTCTAAATGAGAAGCTGATTATGGTAGGCAACTTGTCTTGTGCTTGTGCTGTATGCGACAGGTCGTTATTGCGGATTTACATGAAATCGGAGATCTTGAGGTGTATGTCGCAGAATCATCCTAGCTCAAAAGAGGCTCAAGAGATACGCAATACTCCCCCTAGTGAGTAGTCTACACGATACCTTGAGTGCCCAAACTGGATAAGGCAGGGCAACATGCGAGGCGATAGATGATATGCTGCGATAGGTCCGCGAGTAACCTAGACTTACTCCCGTGTTCGCCGTATGAGTAGGCCCGGTCGGCAGAGGTGATCAAAAGCTCTCTTTGGGACAAGTATGCCTATCTGGAGATCTGCCCCGGCCCGCGCGGTCCCCGGGAGGGGGGGGGGATTGCGTGCTTGGAGTCTCAGGGAGATTATCCGTCGTCGTGCTCATGTCTACCAGTGAGACCCTATCTCTTTTTGCAAGCAGACTTATTGAGGAAATCACTAGCCTTAGGCGTGAAAAGAATCACAGACGTATCGGGATGTGATAGCATGTAGCTTAGATCATGGTGAGTATAGGTATCAAAGAGTAATGATCTAAGCATAAAAGGGGAATTGCCTGTGAATTAAGTCTCTTTGAGTACAGGTCTCCTTACCTAGCTATCTTCAGTCATCTTCCTCTATAAAATCCCTACTTCTGCATATTTCCATCTCCTACTCTCTCCTGAAAAGTTCATCGGCGTGAGCCACCGCATTGTTCGTTTATACGCGCGTGTGCGCTGGGTGCCCACGAAATATCCTACTTGAACGAGTCAACAAGCCCTCTTCGTAGCATACATGAATAGATGCACCAGTTGGCGAAAGTAGCCTACGAGCTTTTGAACACTCCTCCCCGAATGAAGCCAATTGATTCTCTGATCAGATTTTCGAAGTAGCGGTCCCAGTGCAACGGTGATGTGATCCCAGGGCTTCAAATTCATCGCAGCCGAAGTGGGCCTTTGATTCATCACGAAACACAAGGATGGTATCGGAATCGCCATATCGAGATCTTTAACTTCGAAAGCCCATACAACCACATGGGTGCGCACCGCACATGAAGAGCCAGCAAGACAGGTGGTAAAGTGAACAGGCACTCCAGGCAGCGACAAGAGTACCCGCCGGAATGCGTGGTCAACTGGATAATGACACTCTCTCCACAGGTTCTGCACTAGGTGCTGAGGCTGAGGTTCTGTACAGCTCTCTACTATAGTGAAGAGGGGGACTCAAACAAGAGTGGCAAAATGCTGTATTAGTGATGAAGTGCTTGAGAAAAGAGGCTATAAGAATAGACAGGCGCAGTTACCGCCTACTGTGTTTTAGGACCAGAACTTCCAGATTTGATGATTGAGTGCAGATTGAGGGAGGTCAAGGAGGTATGAGGAATGACCACTCTCGCCGATGTGCCCAACCTAATAATTTATACCTGGGTGGTAGTCTGGGCAAATATGATGGGTGATAACAATGCACTGATTGTAGCCGCAACAGATGAAGTATAACTGCCACAACTCTAAGGGATGCGTATGCCTTATACTAGGAGTCACTAAAGATGTCTAATCGTATAAATGCGAATTTCAATTGAGGGTTCTTTGTGGCATATCTGCGCAGTTAGAAAGATGAAATTTATATTCCAGCCAGGTTCATGGTCCAGAAGCATGGACAAATCTCACAGGCCGAGTACCTTGAGTTAAAAGGGTTGAACTAACCATCTTTCCCCAGCACTCATGTCACGAGGATGAAATGTCTAGCTCAGTACGTTATTCAGCAACTAACAATCCTCATTGCGTTCGTCTTCAGAGTTCCGATTTTTGTTGTGCCTTGCAATATGGAATAATGAGCTAGACAGGAACATAAATACGTAGGATATTCGACAACTGCTCAGTAGCGGCTTTAGAGCTGTGCTATATGCCCAGTCCAAAGATTTTTAGTAAACTGGGAGATATAGTGCAGCTGAAAGAGTGAGTTGAAGAAAAGGTGCCAAACGTACTGTTCCAAATCATGACCATATTCCGGACAATTGAGAGTGATTAAGTGTAACGCCTTGGCCTTGATGAGCATAGAGCTTCCTTTTACATATTCCGTTATCTTTACAGTATGGAAATCTTCAATATTCTCCATGAAGTTCATATTAGGTTTCAAATGAGGGTCAGCAAATATGAAACATTCGGCTCTCAAAGCTCAAGTAGGAATCTTGCGTTATGCGTTTTCTGCTATGCTACCTATACATACATGATAGAGACATTTCTTCGTACAAAACAACAATTAGGGGTATCGACTTTGTTTTGGTTCGTTGATCTAGATCTAGATAGAGACAATAGATCTTGTGGTCATCCAAGAAAGGGTATGTGGCGGGGAGTGTGTATATAAATGCGGGTGTATATGCCTGGAGCGTGGTGATACCACCAATATGCAAACATCCGATAGGTCTCTGTGTCACCTCTTCTTTCTCTCATCATTGGCGTTGTGACTAAACACCTGATAGTGTCTTCATCTCGTGTCGTTGTCTTTCAGTTGCTAACTTATATTTCCAATGGTCGTGACTACATCCTAGTAAGGGATCTCTTGCTGCCGGCCCCTATCTAGGCATCGCGACGTGCACCGATTGCCGGATCCAATTCCAGTCTGCCGATACAATCATGCACCCTTAGACTGTGGACTTCTGACCACCTGCTATTCAGCAATCAAAGATGTGGCTTGGATCAAACTGTGATCTCTCGTGGGTCTCAGCTCGAAGGCAATACGGCCCTTGGAGGAGGTGTGGGTTCAATGGTTGCTGTCTCTCGTGTGCTCGCTTCCGTCTCATTCGGTGTCGCTGCCTGTGGCGTTTCACCTGAAGTCGCGGTCGCTGACATCTCCTGGGGTGCTGTAGTCGCCGATAGCTCTTGAAGCCTCGAAGTCGCTGGCATCTCCTGGGGCGCGGAAGCAGAATGTGTACTTCCTCCTTCACCATTATCCTCCGTCGTCCGCGAGCCCTCCGCCGCTGCGCGCTGGGTTTCTACTCTCTCGTAATCGGGTGGACTATAATTTGTGCTGCCTTCGGCTGCCGTCGCCTGAGAGTACTCTCTCAATTCAATATTTTCCACGCCAGGCTTGGGTCCGTCGGGCGCATAGGCCGGTGGAGCCTCGCCAAGCTCGTTCAAGCCTTCCTCTCTGCTTCCGACTCCGAGACCCAAGCGACGTCCGGCTCTCCGGCTCCGGTGAGCACTGCCGTCGCCATTGGTGATGATGACGATGCCGTTGGGCCCGCGATCTACCCGGGTCCGCGTACGGGGATTACCCTCGATATCAGTCTGGGTGATCGTTATAAGGCGGCGACGGCGCCGGAATCGCCAGCATGATACTAAAGCTGTCAAGACACCGACAAAGATAACGGGTATAAGAACATAGGCGAATGGATTAGGGCTGTTTGTTGGCGTTATGCCAGGGTTTCTTGTGGTAAGCGTGTTGTAATCCATCTTTGAAGGATGAGACTAAAGATTGGTGGCGGAATTGCTTTTTGAGAGACAGCTTGGCAGCTGTCTAGGTATTGTTGGAGAAAGCAACTCCAATGCTTTGGGGGCTGTCTACCCCAAATACACAGGTTGAGTCGGGAGAACGCGTCAGTGACCGCGCAGAGCTACCGGGATCTTAAGAGGATACGAGAGAGTCGATGACGGCGAGATGAATGGGGAATTGTAAGATGGGGATTGGGATGTTTTTTCTTGGTTTCAAGGTCCTGTAATCTGCTGACTCCAATGGTGATGATGAGGTGGCAACCTGCAGAAAGACCAAGAGATCTGCGGGATGCTGCTGCTGCAAGAGGCGTCAAGAGGGAACCAACTGAGCGTGCGAATGAAGATGTGGTAAGCCACCAGAAGGAACATGGGATGTGAGGTAATGTCTTATTATTATCATGCAGGAACCAAGGCCAAGAAAAGAAGAGAGATAAATTCGGGAAGGAAGGAAGCAGGCCAAGACAAGATCTATGAAGAGGCTGATGAGACCCTAGAAAGGTGAATTCACAGGTTCCCAGGCCATCCGTCGGTGCCAACCGTCCCAATACTACCTAGTGGTAGACCAAAGGAACACCGGATTCTAGACGACCCGGATGCAGAAATTCCAAATCTAGCAGACACGACTGTTTCGGGCTATGGTCATCACATTCTTCTCAAAACGACTGCCCTCCCATAGTAAATTCAATGTTTGATTGATATCTCCCTGAAGAATGTAAGGCAGAGCAAATCTCACGACACCCCTTACCTACCCTTCTATTATTACCCGCTTGTGTTATCCTGTTATCCTGTCCTGTAATCGAGCTTTTGACATCATCAGATGATCATCCAGGCAGGACGGCACCCCCCCCCACATCCGATCCACACCTCGTGAAAGTGGCTGGTGTCGAAATACTGTGCACCTATTCGCTGATATTCTGCTCGAGTTTTTCCCTGCCTTGCCATTAACAACCAGCTCAGCCACGCAAAGGGATTAATGGGACCCGACCTAGCCTTCTACTCGTGGCGTAGCCGTTTGCGGACTGCCACAGTTTCAAATACCATTTACCTGAAACGGATTGATGAAACCTCGGGATCATGCGATTCATCTGAATAATTGGGATTTAGTGTATCTTGCATAGCCTTAGTTACTAATACTTGTATTACGCCTAGTGCTCTCATTATGACCTCAATGTACGGATCCGTAAGATCGCACCACTAGGTGATGGGCTGAGTGACGCTAGTCTGAATCCAGTTAAAGGCGTCAACATGGCCCGTGTACTTTCTTTGTGTATGAGACCCAACTAACTAGGTGCACTGCGATTCAACGCTGCTTGTTTACAGGACATTCTAAAGTGCAGTGAATAGGCTAAGGTAGGTACTCTCATCACCAGGTAGCCCAAGCATAAAAGCGATAAAGACGGATCATCACACTCCAAAATAAACTACACTTGCCAATCTCATTCCTTGTCAAAATGCCGAAAGCCGTCAAGGGTTCGTCTCTACCCTCACCCAGCTCGAAACAGCAAACCACTAAATTCTCAAACATCTCAAAAGGCACACTGGTCGAGTGTGATCCCTCAATCAAGACCATCATCATGAACATCGACGGCAAAGAGAACAACGAATACGTGATCGAAGACCTTGACGAGACTCACCTTATGATTAAGGATGTCATGGTGGCTAAGCTGAAAGCGCGACTGGAGGAGGTTTGTATCCCTTCCATTCCTACTCTAGAAGTCAATAATTAAATGGCAGGCCTGTTAACGCATTACTGCAGCGGCTGAAGGAGACGGTGCCCATCATTGAAGATGAGTCGAGCTCAGATCGCGAGAAGAAGTGATGAGGCGTCAAGAAGAAGGATTACTACTCCTACACAAAATGTCGCTCTACTTTGTACGATACATAATACATGATACCCCCATGGACCATATCCATTTTCCAGACGCTCACAACTTCGAGAACTTCGGCTTTGTCTTCTGCAGACCAGAGAGCATAGCAGCCTTGACGTCATCTGATTGAACCATACCAGAATTCCAGACAGCTGTGTATCGCAGACCTTGAATTCAGTTAGCACGTGTATTGCTTTAGAGTCAGAGTCAGAATAAGAAGAAAGCTTACCCTCTGCTACGCTGTTATCCCTAGAGTAATTCAAGATGTCCTTTGTGCCCTGGACTGCGACAGGGCTCTTAGTAGCAAGGAGAGCGGCCAAATTGAGGGCAGCCTCGATAGCCTTGGCCTTGTTCTCTAAAACCTGGCTTACGAAACCAACAGCGAGAGCCTCATCAGCTCCGAAGAACCTCGCAGTCAAACACACTTCCTTGACCCATGACTGACTTCCGACAATCTTGGGTAGCCGGCTCAGTGTGCCGATGTCTGCAGCAAGGCCGATATCGACCTCCTTGACGGAAAAGCGGGCGTCTTTTGAGCAGATTCTGATGTCGGCGCAGCATGACATGTCGATGGCGAGACCGATAGATATACCGTGCATAACCACAATCACCGCTGCTCAAAAGTCAGTGAGTCAGCCAGCCACACGTAAGCAAGTATTTTGGTGAATGCATGAAAGCCTCAGGTCACGTACGCTTTTCGCATTTCTCAATCGCGCTGATGCAATCCTGGAACTCGTAGATATGCCGTCTGAGCGCAGTAGCTTGCCTCGCAACCTCTATTTTCCCAGCACCTGCTATTGAGCCTCCTTGGCTGGCGGCCTTGACGTCTAGGCCGGCAGTAAATGCCTTGTCACCAACGGCGGAGAAGATGACAGCGCGAACATTGGGGTCGTGTGAGAGCTTGTTGAATATCTGGCCTAGCTCAATCCACATGTCCTCGAAGAAGGCATTTAACTTGTCCGGGCGGTTAGTCTGTACATGAGCGACATACTCGGCGGGCGATGAGATGAAGAAGTACTTGAAGCTCGAGTAACCCTCTAATGTGGCGGCCATCTTGTCAAATATTGTACTAGGGTATTTAAGCGGGCTACAGGATTCCAGAGATGATCTGTGCAGTATAGAAACGAGAAACTCTTTGAAGATTGCTTTGCTTATCGTTTAATATCTATCAATCTGAACAGCTATGTATCTTTTCTATTCTTGCTCAACGGAATCCCTGACATCCCTCCAAGCCGAGGTTCGTCATGATGGGGCGCCGGTGATGCCCGTTACTTGAGGGTCCGATTGGGTAGAAGTTAAAGCCCCGTAAACTCTGATATGCAAGTGCATTATCGATAATGAACCCATTGTAAAGATAAGTGGTGGGGCTGGGTATTTGACCAAAGCTATCAGAAAAAAATACGGCGCTTCATCCAGTTCTTCCACCCGCCTGCTGATAGACAAAAGAACAGCAATTGAACAAACAAGATGGCGGCCGAGGTTGCACCGCTTCAGCAGCTGAAGTTGCCATCGGGGCCTTCGCCAATATCAGCTGAGCAGAGATATTGGGCGACATTCAAGAACCAGCTCGTAATTCCCACCCCGACCGAAGCCCCCGTCACCCACATCACCAGTCCCACTGGTCCCGACAACGACCTATTCGCAGTCACCGCCGGACCCCGAGTCCAGGTCTACTCGATACGGACGAGAAAATTAGTGAAGACATTCACTCGATTTGGAGACATCGCTCGTAGTGGAGAAATAAGACGCGATGGCCGCATCATTGTCGCCGGTCAGGACGAAGGCAAGGTCCAGGTGTTTGATGTTAAGTCGCGAGCCATTCTCAAGACGTGGACACAACACAAGCAGCCTGTATGGACAACAAAGTTCTCCCCGACCGACCTTACCACCCTCATGAGTGCCAGCGACGACAAGTCCGTCCGATTATGGGATCTCCCGAGCTCCGAGAGCACATCCGTCTTCCTCGGCCACGCCGACTACGTGCGCTGCGGCAGCTTTATGCCTGGCACTACGAACCTCCTAGTGAGCGGAAGCTACGATCAGACAGTGCGGATATGGGATCCGAGAACACCTGGTTCCTCAGTCATGACCTTCAAGCATGCAGCACCGATAGAGGACGTCCTCCCACTCGCCTCCGGCACAACCATTCTCGCAAGCGCCGAGAACCAGATCTCCGTGCTCGATCTCGTCGCCGCAAAGCCCCAACACATCATCACAAATCACCAGAAGACAGTAACATCTCTTAGTCTCGCATCCAATGGGCGGCGCGTTGTCTCGGGCTCGCTGGATGGCCACGTCAAGATCTTCGAGACGACAGGCTGGAACGTCGTCGCCGGCGCAAAGTACCCCTCACCCATCCTCGCCGTACGCATCGTCACAGCAGGCGCTAATGCCGATGACCGCCATCTCGCCGTTGGTATGCAGTCCGGTGTGCTGTCCCTACGCACACGCCTCACCGGCCCCGAAGCGAGCAAAGAGCGCGCTCGCGAAAAGGAGATGCAGGCTTTACTTGCCGGCACCATCGCCGCGCACGACAAGTCAAGAAGCAAACGCAAGAAGCGCGCCGCTGCTTCCAAGCGTCTTGAGATGGTCGGCGAAGGCGCTGATGTCGTCATTGCCAACGATCTCACCCGACCTAAGCGCGAGCAACCTTGGCAAAAGGACTTACGGCACGGGAAGTTCGGAGCCGCGCTCGATCGCGTCCTCGATCCTAATGACCGGAGTACGAAAGACCACGGGCCCCTAACGGTGCTGACTGTCCTCATGGCATTGCGCCACCGCAGCGCTTTACGAGATGCCCTCGAAGGGCGAGACGAGGTCTCGGTGCAGCCTGTCTTGCGCTGGGTGCAGATGCATATCGTCGATCCGCGATATGTCTCTATTTGCGCTGATGTCGCGACGCATTTACTAGATCTGTACTCCGAGTTCGCGGATGGAAGTGCTGAGCTTGCTGCCGGCTTTCAGACTTTGCACCGTCGGGTCAAGATGGAGGCTGAGAGAGCCCAGGTTGCTGTTACTACTAGTGGCATGCTGCAAAGTTTGCTTGTAGGTTTTGAATAAGGTGTGATGAGCCGAGATGGTTCACCGCTCATCGAGACGGAGTTCGTGCCGGAAGTCAAACTCGCCGGTGCTCTCCAAAGGTTTCAACTATACAGCTCAACACGAACTACCGAATCCGCAGGCAGAAGCAAACGGATACTGAGCGAAGACCTCAACATACCAAAAGCAGCTGATCGCGGACTGAAAAGGAGGCTCTGACACTCGGAACTGGTGATCGAGCAGCCAGCGCCGCTGGCCCCCCTCGTTCTATACCCTAGTGGACACAGCACGACTACCACCACCATATTCAACCAATTACGCATACTGATTATCCTTGCATTGCGACGGCGTTTGGATCATCAGTTCGGCTTAACACTATTTGTCTTTAGCCATTGAACTACGTACTCACGTGCATCACTGCTGGTTTAAAGGACACCAAGAGTTGCTTCGAAAGAACGAGGATGTTTTCGTCGAAGGGCGGTGACTAGAACGGAAATATATTCCCTGTGGTATCGACCTGTACGTAAAAATGGCGATTTGTAACACAATTCTGTGAGATATCGGAAGTCAAAGTCAATGTTACCCGATAATGGGTTGAATCCCTACTGACCTACCCCTACCACCTACGTTCCATGAGCTGGAAGAAAAGAGGTCAGGTTGATGATTGTGGACCGGAAGGGGTATGATGTCGATATGCACCTTGATAGAGAAAAAATGAAATAACCTGCAGGAAATCACCTCATTGCTCACTTAAATGCATGTCCCTCTTTGTGCATTTTGCTCGTCCTAGGGGCCGTGCTATCTCCTTCAGGCATCGTCGGTGAGGTTACTCGAATCTACCAAGATGAGTATTGGGTAGCTCTTTTCCTCCTGTAAACACTGGACACGACATAGACGAATTTCCATATTCCCTGAGTTTATTCCCATGCGATTTACCTAGCGTGTGCACCTTTTCTCAGTTCTTTTTTTGGATCTCATGTTCAAGATGATGGCTTTGTATTATTCGCACCTCATCGCATCTCATGGATAACAAGAACTTCATTTCTGTTACTGTTGTACATAATCTTCCAGCCTGCCATTTCAGGTAGTCTCGTCCCATCACGGACGGAAGATTTCATAACCCATCCCATTCCAGCGTGTCGTCTAGATCATAATGACCCGCAACTTACCCTATCCCAATCCCTTTCTCTCTATAAAATCCCCTTTCTTGCAATGACTTCGGCCTAAGTTCTCTGGCGGGTGAATAAGACTCTTCCAACTCCAATCCCGCATGTAGAAATAAACATGAGTCGTCTGCCGAATCTGATCCGGTGTATATAGTAGCCTCGTGATTCATTGGATGAAACCGAAGGGGAGAAAAGACCAGACACACTTGCAGCTGACCACTTGATCTGGTGTTGGTATATATAAACATTATGTATCCCATTGAACAATAGTTCCATTACGCCGCTAGTGTTCAAGTTCTATGATTTCCCTCTGAAATCATCGTCCACATCAATAACCACCATGCCGCCTCGCTCTCCCCGTGCCAATGTCAATCCGGCCAATCTCCTCCATAAGGGAAAGCTCCTCGTGACCACGGGATCCAGAGCCAGAAGGCCCAAGACCGCCGCTCATTACAGGTACCTTTGCGGGAATCGGAGGACCAGAGCCATACCCCACGCGAGCACCGCCAGAATCGCCCTCATAAGGCAGACTGTGGTTCTCGTAATCGAATGTGCTGGCTCGGACGAGAGCACGCGGCGGGGTGCTGTTGCGCTGATGAGCGGTGGCGGGGCCGAGCGGGCTGGAGCTTGACGCGATTGGCGCAGGCATGGCCGAGGCACGATGATTTTTCTTCTGAAGACGGTTGCGCCCTGCACTGACTGGCGCAGAAACAGGTTCAGGCGTACTATATGATGGTGGGGTCATAGTCATAGAGGTCGGTCGGGCTGCGATCCGGAGCGGACGCCGCCCAGACGTAGGCATGGGCTGAGCTCCGCCAGGTACGGGACGTGACCGGTTTGGAGTTTCTGACTGTGCGCCGGGCTTTTTGGGTTCTGGTTCCGGTGCCCAAGTGTCCATAGGCAAGTGATCTGAGGGATCGATTTCTCGCCCATCTGGAGTCACGATCTTGCCGTCGGCATTTGTGTAATCTACTGAATTCGAGGATTCTTTGGAAGCCGCGACCGATGGGTTGAAAGCATCGTATGAATCCGGTCCAAAGGGTATGTCTGACAATCTACGAGTGTCAGATGGAGGGGGCGCCGGGCTGACCGACTTGCGTTTGATTGTGTGATGATGAGCCGCAGGGTTTGGAGACACCCTGCGATGGTCATTACCGAGTGGCAGGCCAGTCGGTGTGCTGGGCCCGCTGGAATGAGCAAACGGGGGTCTATCATAGGGTCTTGAGTTGTTTGGTTGAGGGTTGGGAGAATACCCCTGAGAATATTGGGGGTAGTTTGAGGGAGGTTCACTTTGCTGCCGTCCCCTTGTGTGGACTACCATCTGCGTGGGTTGAGTGTAACGGCGCTCTCGCCTTGCATCTTGGTGAAACCTACCAGCCACTTCTAGAGCCATTCCCGGGTCGGAACCGGGGATCAGTGTAGATGATAAATCATGATAGCTCGAACTGCGAATGTGGTTGCTGTCCAACTCGTTTGGATGGTTCTGGTAACGATCCATTTGATATTCTCCCCGTAAACGGGGAACTCGGGCCAGCTCCTGAGAGTAGTCCACAGAAGACAAGGGTGATGGAGAGGACTGGCCATATTTGTCGTAACCTTGCTGTGATGGAGAATATACTGGATTCCTATATTGCTCGGGCGGTACATCGCCGCGTCGACTGAGGACTAATGAGCCAGAACTCGTGCTTGTGTTGAACTCATCATAATGTGACATGCTTCCGCGAGGTTTCGGCTTCGGAGGGGTCCAGGAATCAGGAACATCTTCTACCGTGGGCTGCATGCCACGATGATGAGTGTCGTACACTTGGTCATAAGAATGGTGTCGTGGTGGTGTGTGGTGGTCTGCGTCGAATTCTTCATGGTTCCTGGGGCTCTTCTGCATAGTAGGCGCTGAGTCGTACGGGCGATAGGTAGGTCGACCTGGATATGCCGATGATGGGGAAGGCACCGATGATCGATGTGCCTCATTGCGTAGCACGTCATGTCGCATCGGTGGTGTCGCCTTGTGCTGCTGCTGAAGCATATCGTAGCTGCCACGATGCATGCTATCCGGAGAATATCCACCGCTGTTCATGGCCCTGTGAGCAGGGGGCGGTGGCGGTCGTTCACCAGTGTCCATCGATCGTCGAGGCTGGATGGGCAAAGACTGTGTGCTATAATCAGGTCTTATCAAAGGCAGAGAGTTCCTGTTGTCTGATTCGTTTGGTCTTGAGTGAGTTGGGGGGGTTTGATAGAATGAGTCTCCCTCATATGGTGATGTGTGCATGTTATCCATCCTCTCCAGCTCGCCCAGGGATTGGTAGTCTCGACGAGGAGGCGTGGAGTACTTGTTTCCCGGTGGATGAGCTGGTGAATAGTGGTCGGGTTGACCAAGCCGAGTAGCAGGTGGAGTATTGTACTCAACGTTTTGCAATGGTGACTGAGTGGGAATAAAAGCAGCCGGAGGATTGGGCTGTGCTCTGGGAGGGGTTTGTACAGGATCAGGAGGGGGTGCCGGAACTTGTCCGGTGACGGGGTCGGAAGGTAGAGGACGCCTCTTGACGGGCAATGCTCGCTGCCCGTTCATGGCAGTGTCAGAATCGGAATTTGAAGTAACAGGAGTGAGTTTCGGTGCTGCTTTCTCGGGCTTTGGTCGACTATCGTAGTATGTGATCTCGATCCTGATTTCGCCAGCGTATTTGCCCCTACAGTTCAAGGTGTGCCACTGGTCGCTTTGTCCTCCACCCCCAACAATAACATCACGCAGATCTATCCATGACTCGCCGATTAGCTCTGTCTTCTTGTCGTCGTTGAAGATTGATAGTTTTAGCTGGTAGTAGTCGGGCGAGTCGTGGACGTTGAAGCGGAGCTCTTGGTCCCTAAAAAAACAAAGGCATAGACGTTAGTAAACACGTAGACGCATAAACGTTACGACGCGACCGTTGAAGAACACGTACCATTTCGGGGTCTGACCACCTCGGATGTCCGTGGTAGTCTTCTTCGCCTCTTTCCCAAGACGAGCAGCACAGTAGGGATCCTGCTTGCCAATGGTCTTCCGGTTGGGCAGGTTCTTGGCTCTGTCGACAATAAGGACCAAAGTTCCTATCTCAGGACCATCAATGCTCATATCAGAGAAGATACCGGCAGTATGCATCCCATTCAAGGGGTTGGACACCTTGGATTTAGAGGCCATGATGTTGTTACTCTCTCAAGCCGCCGAAAGCATCGGGTCAAACTCTAATGTCGCTGATTCGATTAGGGCGTTACTCGAGGTCAAAACGGGTGTGGCTGGTGTGATAATGTTCCAAGCAAAGAGTATGCTTCTCAATTTGTTCCCCCTTTTCTTTCGGTGTTGTGATGTCGAGTTGGTGTTTTTCTTCGATGCTGCTGCATGCAAGTCCACTGTTTGTTTACAACACTCAGGCCGAGATAGGTGCTGTAAATAAAGCGGATGAGCTGAACGAATGACGCACGTCAAGTGAGACTGGAACAAGCGAAAGGGATCCAATCGGTGCAATTTAGCGATGGAAAAAATATTCTTTCAGTCTCATACGAAAACAGACAGATACAGAAACACAACTTCTGGATTGCAAGAATAAACAGAGAAAAGAGAAGAGAGTCAAGACAAGAGAAGGAATCGATGATGCGCAAGTGGAGAGCTGAGTTGCTGCGGCTTGCAAGTCTCAGCGCCAAGAAACCAATTGACATGCGCATGCGGTAGTTCGGCGGCTGGGGGGAGCAGGGAATGCGAGTGGCTGGTGGAGAGGGAAAAGAGGGAAAATCGACGAGGTTGGTATAGCGTCTTCCAACTATTCTCGTTACCCGGCAATAACCAACAAGGGTCTTGTTTAGTGCGTCGCAACCAATCATCAGCCCGTACCTGAATTAGAACAGACTCGAAACACTCAAACATTGCTAATTGACGATAGCTGGTTGAATGCGCCTCTTCTTTACAATACGACCATCTGATGTATTCAGGGGATGAAAGTTCGAATTGCGATCTATAATTACTTCTGACTAGCCCAAAGTCAAGATTGCCATAGAACGTAATTGGAATCAGATATGTAGTGGATTCTAGGTTTTATTGGAAATATTGGTGCCTACCTAGTTCCATTGTTGGTAACAAGCTGCGCAAGCCACCGAGGCGTAGATCTTGCGTACAATGGATTTCAAACCTGACCTTTTTATGATCATCAAAGTCTTGAACATATAGTATACTAGTTAGTACTATGAGCAGCCTAGCGATAATGACAGAAGCAAATCTTAAGTCGAGGGGATGTTGAACGGATAGGTAGCCTGAGCCTTACAGGATGTCCAATTTGCGGATGGGATGTTGCTAGTATCAGTTCAGGGTAGGCAATGACTTCAGGGGTTAAACCTTACATTAGTTGAACCAAACTTCATCCAGTGTCCAAAACACGGAACTTCCAACTATGAGATTACAACAAGACAAGGTTTGGTGCTTTTCAACGACCACCGACAGGTCCGAATTCTCAATCCAGTTGTCGTATCATATTGTATCGCGCCTGTACTCGAACACGGATCTATACCTGTGAGGTAAAGTAGTGCGTCATCTCTTTAGACTTTTCCTGCCACCATTTCAACCGTGCCCGGTTTGATGTTGTCCATCCTGGGTTTTCTCACCGCTAATCCCCCCCCGGTGCAGTATTGTTTTGATGCTATGATCAATAGTGATGATGTCTGCTGCGGTGTGATGAACGATGTATTTGACGGCTAGCAGCTTCTACCCTCTCAATACGCCCGGCCCATTCTTGCGTGGTCACCAGTTCGCTTGCCAGTCCAGGATCCTCGGGCAGCACGTAGGCTAAACAGTTCTGAAGAAACAGGACGAGTTTCTGCCACTCTCTTGTATGCGAGTCCAGAGCTTCTGCTATCGACGGTCCCATGGGATTCTGAGGCGAAGCTGGTGTTGACGGTTTTCTGGGATCATTAGAAAAGATGAAAAGAAAGGCGTGGCCCATCTCGTGCAGAAGAGTCCCCAGAAACCGCCCAATGGTCTCTCGATCGTTATACACCTAGAGATTAATAATCAATATTTTCTTCATCCCTAGAAGAGCGCTGCTGCTTGGAGTGTTCCTGAGAGTTGCAAATGAGTAGCAATACTACCCCGAAGGAAGAAAACAAACTTTTTAGAAACCCCGAACCGGGAGCTATGGGAATGTGCGGATGTTGCGTACCCAAAGCTCAATATTGTTTTTGTCACTTTCGAATTTGCCAAGAGTATCCATCAATTGGGAACGGCGTTGGTTCCATGATAATTTTAGGTTGACCAGTCTCTCCGATTCTCCGGTCGATGTCAAGAGACCGAAGAAGTACACTGAATCAAACCACTCCATGAATTTACCTGTGCGGATTTGCTCGATTATCTTTTCTGGACGAAGTGCCTCTTGTGGGAGCTCTGAAACGTAGTTCTCGTATTCTAGGTTAGTCATATGATAGGGGTCGCTGATTGCTAAACAATGCCTTTCGACTAGCTCTACCAGTTGTCGTCTGCTTGGAAGGTGGCCGCGCTTGGAAGTCCCTCGGTAGTCTACTGAGGATACATCATACTTGCGTCCCCATCGTCGAAGGGTACTAATGGTAAGTTCGTCTTCCAGTTGTTGGCTATGGCTCTCGGGGATTTTACAGTAGATAACCATCGAATCTACGCTCATTTCCAAACCCCGATCCCATCCACGAGTCCAGGAGCGCAATATAGAATATATGAAGCTGACCAAAGCCTGCCAAGCATCGTCATGCCCATCTGAACGTATCTCAGGACTCGGGTCCTGGGAGAATACATGCAGGAATGCGTGAGATAGTTCGTGCACAAGAGTACATATGTTTCCACCCACCGTTGGTGGCATAGGAAATGTCTTATCTTCATGCACGAACAGTTCAACTTTGTTCTTAGGTGGAATGTACCAACCAAGCTTTACTCCCCTGCGACCGATCCTCAAAGGTCCTTGGTAAATGCTGACTTCAGTCTTCGGCGACATCGCATGTCTCATCAGAGCGAAAAAGAAGACTTCATCGATGGTGTCCACGATTTGGCGGAGTTTGAATTCTTCTTTCATTTGATGATAGTCCATATGCTCTTGCGGTAGATTCGCTACATAAGCTGCTAGTCGTTGAACTTCTGAATCGTTGGGATTTTGAACTGCTAGGCAATTTCCCTGGACAAGGTCGACGAGTTCTTGTCTACCGGGTAGATGCTGTCGTCTTGAATAACTCCCGTCATACCCTCGTGGCTCTGGTCTGTACGCGGATGCCCACTCACGAAGGATATGAATGGTCTCGTTAACGGTATCCGCTGTGCCCGGTTGGGCAGGGGTGGGATAAACGGTGGTGGATTGAGGGCCAGGGGTCTGGTAGAGATTTCGAACGGGATAGGTATTGCCCGCGATGGTGACATATTGGAAGCTCCTCCCTACCATCTTCGAATTATCATGGATGTGATACTGGAGACTTGGGGACAAGGTGGGTATGAGAATATGTTCTCGTCATCAAGATGAGAATCGAACTTTGGATTGCGAGCTGGTAGGGCGTTAGCCGGGTTCACAAAACGCGACGAGATGCGATGCCCGTAGCAGCATGATGTCGCATAGACAACATGTTCCTCCATTTCTTTGTTCGTTCAGTCAGCCGCACGGGGGGTGTGATCTGTGACTGGAATGTTTGTTCGTGTGACGATGCCTCCCAACGGTATGGGTAGTAATCCTGACAAAGAACAACTATGAAGGGAGTATATATTAAACTATTAGATTGTATCGATGTGAGATGGAAGAGTTTAAAAAACACGTCAAGAAAGGAACAACAAAAAGAGAAAAGAGTAGTTCTCTGCCAAGAGCTCACGAGTGTCCCTTACGCTAAGAGGCACATTCTGCCACCTTCATAGATGTAGTATGGAGCACGTCTTTTGTCAAGTCGAAAGTCTAATACCATGTGCTTCTGAAACGACTTCTCATTCGTCTTCTGCTCTGAGAAAAAGGCTTGATGCTGAGGGGCTCGCAAATATGCTCGTTGAACGATCGTGAGTTTCCCATGTCCACTTCCCAACAGGAACATAGAGAAATATATGTATCTGTCTAAGATTGGACCGACTGGGCCATCCTGGATGTATTTCTTGCATTGAGGCGGTGTGCTAGTAAGAAGCTGCGCCGGTGGCCCTAGGAAGTGGGCATTGTAAGTGGTTCAGAGCCCATCCTAGACGATCCGGGCCGGTGGTACCCCTGATTCTAACATGTGTGCCTGAAGCATCTGGATAATCCTTTCGGTACTTTCGACGGGCTTTATCCGATCTGTTGATCTTATCGTACATGTTGTCCTCCAGATAGACACTGAGTGCGCTCTCACGTTTGATGAACTATGAGTCAGATGGGTCGGAGATTGATCTCATGGGGAAACTGCAGGTAAGGACTATAGACGATCTCAGAAGGCAGGGTTTAAGCGGGTGAGAGTTGCGGGAGAAAGTCGACAGATAGGTACCTATGTAGCCTAGAACTTAGCAATGTTATCCGTCCAAAATTCAGAAAAGCTCTTTAGGAATGAAAGCAGTCCGAAGACCAGAGGCATCTGTTGAGATGGCTTGTACGACGTCGCTGTACGACAACGATGACTCAGCGAACTCTTCGATACCGAGATTCAATTGGACCGTTTTGTAAGAGTGGTAGGTTGATAGACTTGGTTGAAACAATGAGGCCCAGATTCAACAAAACTTGAGGTAGCTCAATCATGTCAGCCTCCACACGTCAAGCTAAGGCCGAGGATATTCGGGTGCTTTAGTCTGATACATGTTCAACATAGGCAATGCCGCAAGAGAGGTCAATTGAACACTCAATGTAATATATATATCATTAAAAGCATCATCAATTAACGTAAAAATTGGTATCAAATATACATGCAAAGCCCCCTTAGTACCCATCCTATACAAGCAGACTTTCCGTCTAATCTATCCAAATCTAGATTCTATGCAATTGCTGCGAGGTGGAGGGATAAAAGAGCAGAAAGTGGTAGGACAATATATGTAGAGAAGAGAACCAAATAAATATGCAGAGATGACGTGAAAAAAAGAACTCCAATACCGTTGCCCCTAGATCTAGATAAGGGTTTGATACGCAGTGTCTGCCTCTCGGATCATGTCTTCTAGGACCTTCTTGTGAAGAGGACCCTTGATATTGATGATTCCCGGAGCATTCACTGTCGCATCGGCACGCCCAAGGTTGAGAATAATGGCTGACGGGTAGGACCGGCGTAGCTTTCTGGCCTCGGAATCGGTGATAATGATACCAGGGTTCAGCGAGTCGCTTCGACGGAAGCCACTGATCTCCAAGTATCGAATAATGTGGTCGCCGAAGTTACGGTAAGTGACACTGCTGAACTTCTGGCTGAAGGTCAGTGGCAGGTGTCGCACCTTCGCGGGCTTCATGGTCTCGGGGTTGCGAGGCACCTCGATCAGACGATCGTCGATGATGACCTGGAAGTGCGAGCCGGTCGGGGCAGATGATACCAGCCGCACCGTTCCGTACAGACTTTGTGCGTTCTGAGTGGCAAGTACAAGTCCAAGGCCAGCTCCGGACTTTTCACTGTTCACCTTGACGAAGGGCTGAAAAATAGACTTCTGATGGATTGTCGGTATTCCACTACCGTTGTCTTCAATATCGAAAATCAATCTTGATCCATCGTTGGTCGTGCGCATCGTGACCGTGACAGTCCCAGATGGGCGTCCAGCAACTGCTTGGACAGAATTCAGGAGGACTTCTCGGAGGCAATCCTTGAGAATGTCTGCGTCAGTGAACATGGTGTGCGAGACTGGGAGCTTGTCGCGGAACTCGATCGAAACACCGTGAAGATCTTCTTCGGAGATCTGTGCGAGAACCTCGGGTAGGATCTCCTCTTCCAAGCAAGTTAGGTCATATACCGCTTGCCGCTTGCGGCGCCGAGTGGTGCCAGACCAGGTATTGTACTTCTTGATACTGTTCACTGTTCTCATCATATCCTGTCCCGATTTGCGAATGGCGGTGATGTGCGAGCCAGTCTGCGCCGTAACATTCTTTGTCGACATACTCTCCGCAAGCAATTCTGTTGATGCTAGAACGCTATCAAGGGGGTTCTGCAGTTGTTGAGTGATGCCACGCAAGAATTTCTCTTTAGCTGCCAAAGCTTCTCGGGGAACTCGGCTCTCAATCGTGTCCGCGATCACCGAGGCAGACTTAAAAATGAACCAGGCATCAAAGTCGTCAAAAACATGGTGGATATCGAGACCAGAAACGACAATGTACTTCTCTGAATTTCCACAACGAGCAATAATTGCACGAGCGGTTTGAGTAGGCTGAAGTTCTGCGAAATTCGAGGTGGTGATGCTTTGTTCAATCAAAGCAGCGTCTTCCCATAGCCCGTCCTGAATGTCAGATAAGGAGATAGGCGACGTTCGCCCCTCAACAGCAATATGGCCTGCTTTTGCCTCCTTAAGGGATACGTGGGTCTGAGGGTAGGCTTGCTGAATGATGTGGATAGCATTGCCTTCGTAGCCACTAACATCGACTGAAAGACGCAGCACTGAGAGAAGATCAGTTAAGTCTTGTCGCTCCTTCAGGCGCCTCTGATGAGTGTGATTGGCGATCGCAGCACTGATCAGCTCGGCAATGCTAACGAGCGACTCGCGTTGGGCCTGTATACGTGGTCAACAAAACTTCTTTGAGAACTGAAAGTGATTCATTTCATGCGCTTACCTGTCCAAGAGGTTCTTGCACAGTGTTGGAGGCAACACATAGAGTGCCCAGGGGAATCTCAACTCCATTATCTGCCATGAGTCGGAGAGGCGTACCAGCGTAGCTCTTCATGCCAGTGACCTCAACAAGCGGGGAATCCTTGAAACGCCAATCCTTGGACATATCGGTGACCATGAACACACTGCCATTGGTCTGGTTGATGGTATGGGCGCAAGTGATCTCCCTGCGGGGGATAGACGCGAGAGGTAGGTCTCCTGCCGCAAGAGTCTTGTAAGTGGACTCGTTAAGAATTCCAGAGCTGGCGAACTCCCATCCGATGACTTTCTGTGCGCTTCGGACCAGCGCATCGATCTCGGCCAGTAGGCGCTCATCACTTTCAATGCGCCTTGTATGGTACCAGAGAAAGGTGAGACGGAGACGTTCATTGGGTGAAAGCGTAGGAAACAGATATTTGTCCGTGAAACCGACGGGGCAAGGAGGTGCTATAGCCTCGCCTGTCGCAGAATCAATAGTAAAGTTATCGGCATGAGATTTCTCATCGAACGCAGCCAAAGGCTTTGAAGCATTCGCGGCGTCTAAAGCCGGTCCCACAGCCTTGGGGCGCGATGGGAGCTGCTGGCGAAGCAAATTTGAGGAGTGCTTCGGGCCGCTGCGAGGGAAATAGGGCGTCAGGTCGACGCCATTGTGTAGTTGCGTCATCTTGCAGTCTCGTGATCTTCTGGTCGCCTTGATGTGAGCTCAGGGACGATTGACGAAGGATGAGAGAAGAACAAGAACTGATCGATCCTCGATGCTGAAAATATGCTGGCGTATGCCTTGCGAGGGTGCCGGTGGCCAGTTATAGTCCGTAGTATATGGGTGCACAACATCTTCGGCTGAGGTACACCAAGCTCTGATAGCCGCCCTACGTGATTACTACTGGATTGGGCCAGGGGCTGAAAAGCAGGGTGCTGCACGATTGTGGCACAGATAACATCGCGATACTAAGCCGGATCAGTTCAGCCTGGGCCATAGCAAACGAGGCGCAAAATGTAACTCGATAGACAGCAACTTTACTTACTAAATTAACAAAGCAGGTACCCACGTTTAGCCCTTGCAGGACTTGATCCCACGATCCAGCAGCATTCATAGGTCCACTCTGAATCCATCTCCAACCGTACTATTTTAGACTTGGGGGCAGCATGCTTACTTGACAGGGTGAAGATCGGCAAGTCTGCGTAGCCCCCACCAGTGTCTACTCTGTATACAGAATTAGTGGAATGGTAAATTCTATATCGCTGACGTTGAGCTTTTAATGCTACCTCTACTGAGAAGATCTCTGCCTGTGGGAAGATTGACGCGGATACTGTCACGCCAGCCAACTATATGTATTCGTGAATCACGACTATGGAGAAAAGATTGGATACTCCGTACTCCGCAGCCATCTGAGGGATCTTGGGGGACCTTTCAGGTACTGACCCCACAAGCCGAAGTGGGATGTTGGCAGGCATCTACGGCAGCTATACAGGGGAGCCACGCTTATTACCCGCCCGAAAGTCCCCGGTCTGTTCCTGACTTTTGGCTACAGGATGAGCAGGTACTTCTGTCAACCAGAGATTTTCGATTGATGGCCATGTAGGGTTAGAGATCAATGAACTAATCTATAGAAGTTCGGCTACTTTAGTTCTTCTATGATAAAAGCGATCGCTCTAGGAGCAGTATAGGACTTTATTTTAATCTACCTGGAATGTTTTCACCACTACCGTGTCCGTGCCAGGCGTGTTAAGAAGTCCCCTACTCCGCCAAGCCTCCTGTGCAGTATATTACGGAATAGGAGGATGGAGGAGCACATAATAATATGACTATAATTAGGTGGGTGACCATAAGAGGAGGTAACACCTGTAACGAAATAGTGATATAAATGATACATACATGCAGGTACGTCGTATGAGTAGGTACCACTACTTTGAAGCTTCCAGACACTTAGGTTGGGTGTCTACGTTCTGGTAAGTTTGATATCCTCGGCGTAAGACGAAGTAATCGAAGTAATCCTGTTTGAGGGGAATCACAATCTCCAGGTAGGGAATACTGCAAAGTGCTCAGCCATAACCCAACGGCAAACGAGGTGTGCAGACAATAAGCCTGTTAGTCTCAACTTGCACATAAAAGTTCGCACGTGTGTTCAGGCCTTCAGGTCATCTCATGTATGCAGTGTCTTTTCTTCCTTCACAATTCCCACGCTTGATGGTAATAAGTGACTGTTGCTTATTACAACAATACGCGTGGAACACTTTGTATCAATGTACCAAGGTAATGGTCGGTTGCACTACAGCTCATGGTAGAGGTATGTTAGTAAGCGCTTGCTTGCGGAGAGCTATACGAAGAATACGCGATATGCCGTAAGCAGACTAAGTTACCAGATGCAGCCGAATCTACTGTCGCCCAATCAATCACTGTGCCAAAATCCCTCTGAACGGGGTAAATGAAGCCCTACGTAGGTACCGTGCTTCCTACTATCGTCCATCGTAGCATCGAGCTGTATTAGGCAATATCTTCGGCCGGCTAATTGGAACCCGCTCTCTCTCCCGGGACCGAGCCCCTCTGTCCTTTCTTCTAGAAGACGATATCATTCCATCACTAGTCCAATAGTACAATAATATTGTCATGTGGCCAGGACCCCAAGTCCTATAATTAGTGGTTCCAAAATGATCAGCAAGAGGGACTACGCAGCAATACTGCAAGGGCACATTTCCCTATACCTGTCACTCAGAATCCCATCCTTGTTAATATCCAAGAGAAAGTTGATCCATCTTAAAAACGTGGTGCGAATGCGATGTGTGAGTAATATTTAGCCACACTGAACCAAGTTCAACTTGATCAAGGGTACCTTTATGGTCCGTTCTTTATCCCGCCCGAATGAATAACGGACACTCTGCTAAGAAGGAAGATAAATTATTCACTTGGTTGTTTTTTCATTAAAAAAAAAAAGGAAAGCAAAAAAATACCAATAGCGTTTATGCAACGTTTTGACGGCAGCAGCTTGAAATGTGGTACATATGTTTAGACTTGTCGAACTATCACGGTAAAGCTGGGGTGTTGCTACGGTCCGGGAATAATCCAGAGGTGGGCCTGTCCGAGGTCCTGTCATCGACATCTTCACAAAACCCTTATTGACTGACAATACAATCTCAAAAATCGCTCTCTGATTCGGGTGCAAACCGCAGGCGAGGCACAATAAGCTTAAAACAAGCTTAGATAAAGTAGTACCCATGGAAGTCGTTGAAAAAGGAAGCATAAAGCTTAGAAGCGCAACAGCAGCAGTGCCTAACGTCCCCGGATTCCGGCACCACGTGCACCGCAAGGATGTCAGAACAGTTTGACTAGCCATATCGGTTCAACTCAAGCGACGCCATGCATAGACCTTCATAGTAAGGCTTGTTCCGTTCGACTGGTGTTGCTGAGCCGCAACGCTTTTGCTTGCCGGCTGAGATGCTTTGCCGGCTTTCGGCCTTCATTCTCGTTCCAGCTGAATCTAGGCTATGGTCTACTGACACTATTCATAATTTCACATGCTAGCCTTGAGCAAGTTTCGTGTAAAGGTACAGACGCCTGTACGACAAGCAGCTGGGTAGTGATAGTGTAACATGATAGGAAGATGAAGTGTATCATACCCAACTATTAATCGCAGGTGAGTTGGGTATGATACACTTCATCTAAGCGCAAAACCTGCAACAGACTGTGCTGAAGACAGGATTGAAAAAGTTACAACTCATTTAGACCATTTAGTATCATTATTTTGTGTTATATCCGGGGAATTACCATTGTACACTCCAATATCTACGCATTACTTGACATGTCACAAATCACATTCGCCCCTCAAGCGACATGTCACAAATTCAAACGGCACGACTTGGAAAATAAAAAAAGGGAGCCATCATTTCAGATACACCATAATAATTCCTTCAATGCGCGGTGCTAACGATAACGCAGAATTCACGACTTTGCTATTTACATATTGTCAAGACGCTCCTTTGCGCTCTCCTTGGCCTCCTCGGAAACGTTGGGGTTCTTCAGAGTCGCCTTCACTATAATTATATTAGATGCGAATAACGTTCATTTAGTAGAAGATAAACTTACAGCCACCAGCAACGTTGTTGGGGTTCTTGTCACCCTCAGCCTCATCGGCAGCGGAGGCAGCTATTGAGCAACCCGTTAGCACGTGCCTCGAAATTTGGAATCGGATACATACCGCCACCAGCGAACTCATTCTCGAGAACTTCGCGAGAGTGTTGCTTGGACTCCTCAGAAGTGTTGGGGTTGTTGAGGTTGGCCTTGTGGCCACCAGCGATTTGAGCTTCGGAAGGCATTTTCGTGGGAGTGGTTTGGATTGAGGTTTGTTGATGTATGTGGATGAGATCTGAGGAATGTGTGTGATGGAGATAGAATTCAAATAGCTTATGGAGGGAAACCGAAGGGCTTTATATAAACTTTCACGAGGTCTGCGATGGTCTGCAAACGTCACCTACCTCTGTTTCCTGGTGCCTTTCTTCTCTTCGAGCATCGGCGATGACGACAAAGACTGGGTGATGCTTCAAAGTCAAATAATCATCATCCTATACACTAAGACCAACAAGACCTGGCCTGCCGCCGGAAAAAGAAATTCAGAGCAGCGGTGAGCCAAGTTGGGATGAAGATGATATCAATGACTCTAAGTTGCGGCATGGCGACACGTTGACGGGCCAATGATCCGCGCTAAGACTGCCAGGTACACATGCAGACAGACATTAGAGCTCTTCGGTTGAGGTCCGAGAGATGTGAGATCTACAGCTATCCCCTGAAGATGAATCATCAGTCTTCGGTATACGGTCAAAGGTCAAAGAGTTGATTCAATACTACGACACAAAGGGGCCGGGGTAAACTGAAACCGGGCGCTCTTAGTCCATTTCTGAACGGAAAGTATGCTCCGGTTGGTTTTCCAATGCGTTGTCAAATATGTGACGATTCACTCTCTGCTAAGTTATGACCCAGAACCTCATACTGTTGAAATCGTCATTACCAGTATCAATGCCTTCTACATGAAATTGCCAGAAAGGTCACGGAAACACAGTTAAGCTCGCTTCGTAAAGAGAGATGTGAAATAGTTTTCATTGATCTCTGAAATTTTCGCACAATGTGGTTATGTCATGACTTACGTCCCATCAATCTTAAATCTCCACAGTGCAGAGAAGATCCTATGCCGTACGGAGTATTAAAGATTCAACTCAAAATGGCTGTCAGGATTCACCGGTACCAGACTAGCGGCTGGTATTCATACCGTGGGGTAATGGGAATGCACAGTGTCTTACATTCTCGCACCAACAAATAGCATTATTCTGCATGGGATTTTGGAATATCGATCTCGCTAGCGTGAAGTAGCGTGAGATGCTGTCATGAATCGGTCAGCCGTAGATCGAATAGCCTACCGATGTAATCTTACGAGATCACTCGATCGTTAACCGACATCCTCCATCGGTATATGGCACCACGGTTTCAACGTCAACAGACGCTAGGTTCATGGGCTCTCTGACTTTCCCGAATGTTTCGAAATACTGGGCGTTAACTGCTCTACCGAAGAATGCTGTTATCCTACACCTTGTTGAACCTTGGAACTCAGACGCAAGAATCTTCACGCCTCCTGTCTTCGTATCGTCCTCAACCGTTGGTTTGCCAGCCACCCCGTTTGTGTTCTCCGCCTGTTGTTTCCCCACTTAGACGACGCGCCGCAGTGGTCATCTCAAAGCTCTGCCTGGCCCAATAGGTTTTCTCTAAATGTACCGCACGGCATATCCTAGTCTATCCAGTATAATCCCCTTTCTTGCAATACGGGCACAAGCATGTCGACCACATCCTCCCAGCTGCCAGGGTTTGTCACGCTTCCGACATTGAAATCATCCACATCCGCCTCCTCGACCTATTGTTGCATCACGTCTGCCACTTCTTTGGCCATGCCGACAGGGCAGGGATGTAAACCACCGAGCGTCATCCTCATGCCGAATCTTCTAGGTGTCCAGTGATCCCCCGCCTCATTCTCACTAGCGGTAAGCGTATTGAAGACTACTTGAATAGTCATCGCTTGCGAGACCTTGCTTAAGTTCATTGGGCCATCCAATGGGAACGAGGCAAGGTCAATACCCGGACAGCCGCTGCACTGTGCAAGGCGCGCGACAGGGTCAGCGTTTTCGATAGCCGTCTTATGGTTTTCCTCGGCTTCCTCTTTCGTTCGACCAGTGATGGGCATTCGGGTCCCAGTCCCTGGCAGCAGTAGCTGCGCGCACCTCCGAGATAACCTTATTGCATTGAGTTATACCGAATGAGTTGAGGAAGATTGCCTTAGCATATTTCGAAGCCAACACTGATTGAGCCTTGGCTATGCTAGCCTGGAATAGGACCGGTGTCTGCTTGCGCGAAGGATGCATTTTGATGCCTAGCGGACAACTTGACATGCTTTCCGTGATGCTCAATCTTGGTAGTTCTTGAGGGCTCATAAGCAACTCGCGTTTCCTTATTTCAAACAACCGCATCATCGGCTCAAGCGTCATTCCCTAAGCGACAAATGACGTCTATGTAGTCGTCGGCATTCTCATGTCGCTGATCATGCGGAACAAGCCCCTTTCCGAACGCATCTGCGGCAACTTTGGGTCAACTTGTTATGACGTTCCAGGCAATTAGACCTTTCGTCAGGTGGTCTAGTGTGCTGAAAGTTCGAGCAAGAGGAAAAGGTGGAATGTAGCTAGTGCTTTTGGTGACGCCAAAAGAGACGGATTTCGTGAATAGTAGTCCTAACTCGATGGACAGAAGGTGCTGCAAGTAGACTCAGACGAACTGGTGCCGATCAGAAGTTATCCTCTTATCAGGCTTATCCAAAGTAAAGAGATAGAACTATAGTCGATACTGAGGTCTAAACTAAAGCCAATAGGGCCTCGTTATTGGTCGTCGAGACGTGGCAAGTCTTCCGATGGTCCGCCCTCAATCTACTTGGGCTCCAGTATTGCGACTTATTCAAGAAATATCCTTACCAACTTGTTTAGTTTGGCAGTCTTCTACGTTCCTTATTACTCTCCGGCACTCCTTGTCGCTATCTCCCCAAGTTTTAAATACTATCGTTCGTTGTAGTTGTGACTGGGATCGTGATTGACAAAGGCGGGTCTAGAGCACAAGGATTCATCGTGTTCCGATCCTCAGCCTAGCTTCAATATCTAAAGAGAGATAAGGGACCACTAGTACGACGGCTTTAGATCTACTCGTAATTAAGATGACTGATAACGAAGATGTCGATGCGTATTTGATCTTTCAAACATATGGAACATCAGCCTTTAGGATAATTACTATATTCAATAAGTAACACCAGACTTTATATAAAGTATCTGCTGTAAGTCGATTCTCACCAAAATGGTTTGGCATGTTGAATAGGTATACAGAATACCTTCAATCCCTCATTTTTGTATACTACGTTCTACTGGCAATTGGCTTATCTCGAAATCCAGCCACGATAGCCTCAGCGGACAAAAAGTCCAGCAACAAGCAGATGGCAACCGAAAAGCCCTCGCCAAGCCTCAAGGATGGGTGCTCGGCGTATTCAATGAAAACCAAGAGGTTTTCAAAACCGCAGATGGCGGTATCGACTTCTGTACTGTCACAAGGCAATGGTTGATCATCGTTCTCCTCAAGGTCCAAATTGCAACGGGTGTGCTTGGAATTCCTAGCGCCGTGGGCACCCTCGGGTGCGGTGCAGGGCGCCCTCACCGTCGTCGGTTGGGAAGCTTTGAAAACGCGGCAATAGTGAACCGCTTGGCTGGGTCTCAATGTTTTCTTCGGATTTCTGGCTTTCGTTCTGGCCGAGGCCATCACAGTGTTCAACTACATCCTAGCCCTGGCTGGACCTTTGTGTTTCGTGCCAATGAGTTTGATCTTCCCAGAGTTAATGTGGTTTTACGACTTCGAGCTGCGGTATTTGGGCGGTTCCATGAAGGTCAAGGCGTTTAATGGCTTCCATGTGCTCATCGCGCTTATAGGCACAATGTTGCTTGTGTGGTGTGTAAGTATCTCGCGACCTCTGACCAACATGAACAACCCAACTGTAAGCTGATACGTTCGCAGATATGGAACTGCTGAGTCCACCAAGGACTCTTAAGCTAGCGCAAGTATATTCGGCTGCGCCGATAACACGAACACCGTTCACATAATGATCTGCAAGAATCACGAACTGTTCCGCAACGGTAGAGTATGGGCTAGAGATATCGTCAATATATAATGGCTTATAGACGCCTGAATGGCAGAATTGGTTACAGGATTTGTTAGATATCCTTAATAGGTTTAAACTTGTTTCAAAGAAATTTCTACGGCACGGGAGTTCAGCTGGATATTTCAACACAAGTTCAGGTCGAGAAGTATTGCGATCTCTGCCTGCAGCCAGCCGCAAATGTAGGGCCAACTGATACTTCAGGTTGTGCGCCTTGCTTGCCCCTAGGTAAGATTTGTCACGGCTGAAAGGCTGGGTCATTGCATATGCCTGGTAAGGCACCCGCATCCCGATGTCGGGTGTTACCAGCTTGCCAGCCACCATCCATAAGATGACTGAAAAGCACGTGAAGTCGGTGCGTCGATACAAGACAGGCTCATTTGCAAGTCTCAGTCTTCGGCAATTTTCAATGAGGGCTCGTTACAGCATACGTCGGTTGTACGCGGTGGCGCTCAGAATCTCATTATGGGCTGCACAAGACTCTAGGTGTGCATTTGTTCTCTTCCTTTCGAACAGGGTTTAACAGCAAAACACTTCTGACGATCAGGAGTCGATTCTAGTAATGTGGTAGGTAATACCTGTATATGATGTGATCTGGATAAGTGGTGGTAGAAAGAGAGGATGTCTGACTTGCTCAGTGCTCTAAGGAGACGGGACCCCAATGGTGGCGTCCTTAGGTACACTAGCCACACCCATGTTACCCGCCAAAGCCACAGTGTCACCACTGAGATTGTAGTGGACTTAGGATCTCACCTCATGAGCCGCCCTTTACCATGAGGATGAAGTATGCATGAAACAACAAACACTTATACCAATCTTGATACCTGACGCCTTGACAAGTTGCAGACAATTTTGTCTACACGAAGTCCGCAATTGTCAGAGATTCCCCTTGCACAATGTCACAATCAGGGTTATCACTACAGCCTCCAGCCATCAACTACATCGCCGGATTTCTGCTTGTCGGGATCGCCTGGGGCCTCACGACACCGTTCATCCGGCGCGCAGCCAAAGACCACAACCCCCCAAGCCACCCGTTGCTTGCCAGGGATGACGTTAAAGCAAGCTGGATAAAGAGCAAATTGTTTGGCGCTTTATTCGGCGTCGTTGATCTGCTTCGGAATCCAAGATATGCCGTACCGCTGTTGATCAATTTGACGGGGAGTGTGTGGTTCTTCTTACTCATCGGACAAGCTGGTGAGTCGGCCTGAATGCGGAGTCATGGATGTGAAAAGTCTCAACTAATAACTGAATCTGTAGAACTCAGCCTGACTGTTCCGATTGTGAATACTCTCGCGTTCTTATTCACTGTGCTCGGAGACTGGTGGGTGGACAAGAAGGTCATAAGCCGCGGTGAGTACTCAATGGATTTTTTTGGTCCTACTACGGGTATATTGACTGATCTTGTCTCATAGACACGTGGATTGGTATGCTTCTCTCACTTTGCGGCATTGCGCTATGTGTGCAGAGTAAGTCGGTCTGATAATACAATGAAATGACGATGCGCTGCGCTTAGGCTAGGGAACTGAGGGGATCATTGTAGTTGCTTCCTTGTCATCAAGAGAAATAGTAGAACTCTTGAATTACACCAGGTCCCATGCATATAGAGCTCAGAACGAAATCAGGACCCTGCATCTTCCGGAGTATCGTATACTCCGTGCGAAATATCCTGAAGCAAGAAAATAGCGTACGGGGTTGGTGATGGATAGCCTCAAGATTAGCATTAAGATTCTCTACTAGTCAGGCCGCGATAGGCCCGTGCATATAATCCGTGAGGAAGGACCATTGAATCTATAAAGAGAGTATTATTAGGAGCAACAATTGCTCTCCATAGAAGAGCTGTCTGAATAGTATGACAATTGATCACACCTTTGCGGTTGACTAGCAGAAATCACCAAGCCTAGACACTCAAAGTTGTTGACTCTTGAAGAAAACAGATGGAGATGGACATGGAGATATGCATTGAGCCGAGATCTTGGCAACTAGACTTGTTGGGGCAATTCATTGAGATCCGAATCCAATTCAGCAAGGATCCTATCTCATAATGGCACTCCTTTTGCCGAAAACACGAGGATCACTGTAGATCTAATCACGAAAATGCATCATCCCTTTTTTCAGGGTTCCCATCGCCCATATCCTTTGCCGCGATCCAGTCACGACTCGGAACACCATTATCTCATTAGGCATAGATCGACAGGGCCATATCTCCCATGGTTGCAACGGCGGCTTGGCCGTTTTTTTGTTTGCCCTTTGTTCCCGCTTATTAGAGACACACAGGGGCTATTATCGGTCACATTCTCGCGGCAATGCAGCCTGGATTTCACGAATGTTCCTATAAACCAGTGACTCCCATTATGGGTGTCATCGACTTCCTACGGTGAATAATAAACGACAAAGTATTGATTAAAACCCGACACGCCTCTCTGGTATCTTTTTGCCCTTTCCGTTATATCGATTGGTTACTCAAAAACACGTCGGTGTTGTTCTTGTCCTTTCAATCGATATAATTAATACAACCAACATGCGCCTCGGTATTCTCTCAGTCGCCCTTGCGGCTGTTGGTTTTGGGTCGGCGGCATCGTTGACGACACTCGAGAAATCAGTGATGCTTCAGCAACTCCGGACAACGATGCTCGACTACCATTGGTCGGTTACGCGTTGGCAGGCTGGATGTGGTACTACTGGTATTTGCGACTACGGTTCGTCTATGAGCAACTCTCTTTCGCTTAACATATCATGACTAACTAAAACATGGCCATTCCAGAATTCCACATAACAGGCGCCGCAAACTCGACAAGCAAACCTGCCCACCCCGCGTTCGCCGGCGACTGTGCTGGTTCTGGCGAGGGAGGTAGCTATAGGGCATGCACACTCCAAAGCAATGGGACCACGGAAGTCATCGCGAAATTGCTTCCCAGCAACGCCACAGCCACGAGTTCACAGCACAAGGCGACGATTCAAGTTTCGTTATTGTTTCCATATCCCCAAGAACCGTAAGCCGATCCGAACTACGGCGACCATTGCCGGTTATGATGGAAATTGAGCGACATGCTAACTCGGAGTTCAGAAGCTTGATATTGAACTACACCGGCCATGCCAGTTCAGTTTATAACATCGATCTTCACGCTCCGCCCCAATCTTTCCTGATCATCCCCGATACGCTCAGTGGAGACTAAGAGATGCCTTGAGTTGGACAACGGGCAATTGAGGTGTCCCCTTGTGGGCGATCGGATATCGTGCGGTTTTGATGCCCAAGCAAGGCATATATGTAACTAATTTTGGAAGGCGCCATCATATCTGAGGTACCTTATGGTTTTGATGAGAAATCCAACGCACCGGTTGGTGGCATTGGCTTGAACTAAACTTGACGGCAGGGCATCGAAAAGCGATCGCAAAAATGATAGGCATCAAGTACATATCTCTTGGAGAATAAACCCTAACTTGAAACCGAACTTGGCGGTCGACTTGGGATGGGGCACGATCAGGTCGAGCCTTTGGCGTGTAGGAGTGACTACAATGAACAAAGGCCGTTTTGCTACTACAGTGCGGCTGGAACTCATTCACAACGGCAGGGAAAGCGGTGGTTGAGAATGCAACACGACGCGTGCGACAGTGTATGCGGGATGGTGTTGTATGGTCTAAGATGAGGCCTGTCTGTGACCCGAAGTCTTCGTGTTGTCTGCCAGAGACCGATACGTGTATCTTGTGTATTCCAGTCTTGATGCTAGTATAAGACAGCATCAGGCGGCAACATTAAAAAAATTTAGGTACAGAAATGCGTGCCTGGAATCAGGCATTGATTTTAATTGGGTGGGACAAGGACCTTGAAGGAATACTCCGTATGGATGTTCACAGGGTCTTACGCAAGTAATTGTGGCTGATGCACAGCATTTTGTCGCCATGTGGGCTGTCGGGTCTACTTCCATAGGAGATATGTTGAGCTGCTAGTGGACCTCCCCTCCCCCTACAGTAATTACATCACAACAAGCTGCCCGCTCTCTTTTACCCCCTCCCCCACCAACAACTGGATCCATCTAGGTGAGGTCCATATTAGAGCAAAGACCTTTCTCACTTCCACCATATTTCAGCCCAAGGCCTTGTCGATCATCTATTTCGGGACTTTTTCGGTCCCCGTAGGCAACCAAATTGTATTCTATTCATAAGAAGACTGCGAACGCCTCACTCAAGCAGCTAGCGTTGTGGACGGGCTCCGAAGAGACGAGCAAACAAACCACCAAACAACCAAAGCTTTCCCAACCCCCCTACCACCGTGAAAACATCTCATCCGTATCGCGTCGCATTCGGTTCAGCGCGAGAGAAAACCACCGTCGTTATGAACGTTATCAAGCTTCAGAGGTATGTCTGTCGTATCGCATTGAACAGCCCGACCCAGAGCTTTGCCGGCTAATCCGACTCTCGCATGACCAGGAAATTTCCTCAATTCCAACAAGCCGACATCTTCTCCTTGAGTGATGCCTTTCGCAAATTGGACGTCGACGACAAGGGCTACCTCGACGAAGCCACTACAATCAAGGCCACCCAGCAGAGCGAGAGACAACCCTACGATGTTGTGCGACAGGCATTGAAGGAGGTTGAGCTCGACTCATCCCGAAGAGTTGAACTAGAGGATTATGTTGGTGTAAGTTAAATTCAGAACACTCTACCATAAGCACAAAGGGAAATCTAACACACACCCACCCTCACAGCTCATCGCAAAGCTACGAGAGTCCTCGCCCGCACAGCAGCGTATGCACACCGGTGGTGCTCCCCCCTCATCCCCCGCAGCCGTTGTTTCTCAGAGGACAGGCGGCGGTGCCGGCCATGCTTCTAAAGGTAGTATCGGCAAGATTCATGTGCAAGGCTCCAACGCCAACGTCACCCACACCATCAACGAAGATGAGCGAACCGAATTTACTCGCCACATCAATGCCGTTCTCGCTGGCGACCCAGATATCGGCAGCCGGCTGCCTTTCCCCACCGATACTTTCGAAATGTTCGACGAGTGTAAAGACGGTCTGGTCCTCGCTAAGCTCATCAACGACAGCGTGCCGGACACCATCGATGAACGTGTCATGAACGTGCCGGGAAGGAAGATCAAGAAGCTCAATGCTTTCCATATGACTGAAAACAACAACATTGTCATCGAATCAGCCAAGGGTATTGGCTGCTCTGTTGTCAACATTGGCAGTGGTGATATCATTGAGGGCCGAGAACATTTAATTCTGGGCCTAATTTGGCAGATTATCCGACGCGGTCTCTTGGGCAAGATCGACATCAAGCTCCATCCCGAATTGTACCGACTATTGGAAGAGGATGAGACGCTAGAGCAGTTCCTCCGTCTCCCGCCCGAGCAGATCTTGCTGCGGTGGTTCAACTACCAGCTCAACGCTGCTGGATGGCATCGCCGGGTCCAAAACTTTTCGAGCGACGTAAAGGACGGAGAGAACTACGCAGTCTTACTTGCACAAATCGGCCGCGAGTATGGTTGCACGCGAGCACCCTTGCAAACCCGTGATCTTCTACAGCGCGCCGAGGAGGTCTTGGTGGATGCCGATAAACTGGATTGCCGAAAGTTCCTTACCCCTACATCATTGGTTGCCGGTAACCCGAAGCTCAACCTTGCCTTTGTTGCCAACCTATTCAACAACCACCCCTCGCTAGAACCCATCACCGAAGAGGAGAAGCAAGAGGTAGAAGACTTCGATGCCGAGGGCGAGCGTGAGGCGAGAGTATTCACACTGTGGCTCAACAGTCTCGATGTTCAGCCTGCTATAGTCTCTTTCTTCGACGATCTCCGCGACGGCACTATTTTGATGCAAGCTTACGATAAAGTAATCAAGGGTTCAGTAAACTGGAAACACGTCAACAAGCGCCCTGCGAGTGGTGCAGAGATCTCGAGATTCAAGGCAGTGGAGAACACTAATTACGCCGTCGAACTTGGCAAGCAAAACGGATTTTCTCTCGTGGGGATTCAGGGTGCCGATATCACAGATGGCCAAAAGATGCTCACGTTGGGACTGGTCTGGCAACTTATGCGGAAAGACATCACTTTGACACTATCAGCCCTAGCACAGCGCCTCGGCAAGCGAGAGATCACAGACGCGGAAATGGTCAGATGGGCCAACGACATGTCTCGAAAGGGAGGTCGCAACTCTACAGTCCGCTCCTTCAAAGATCCCGCAATCGGCAGCGGTATTTTCTTTCTCGACGTCCTCAACGGCATGAAGAGTAGCTATGTCGACTACGATCTCGTAACTTCCGGAAGGACAGACGAAGAGGCATACATGAATGCCAAGCTCAGTATCAGTATTGCCAGAAAGATGGGCGCAACCATTTGGCTGGTGCCAGAGGATATTTGCCAAGTCCGCAGCCGACTGGTGACTACATTCATCGGTAAGTGAATGCACCCATCCACCCCTTTGCCCTTCCCCCTCTTCAGACCCGTCATATACTCCATCTGAAGAGCTACAACTTACTAATGCATATAATTATAATAGGTTCTTTGATGGCTACACACGAGAAGATGCAGTAGATTCCTTTCTCCTATTCAATTTTCCTTCTTGTTCCAAACCAATCAACTAGGGGGTAACGGGTGTATGGGGCTCATGGGAAAAAGTCTCCGAATCTGGACGAGAGGACGTCTGAACTTTTGTCAAAGTCGATTTTGTTACTCACTTACTTACATTAGCCTTTTCGCAATGCGAGACAGACCTTTTCAAATCATAGTTGCCTAGATTTTTCATCATGTCAACAAAGACTTGTCAGCTCATGCCTCTCTCACTAGGGAACCGATGTGTTTTGATGACTTCCAAGCGGGGGTTGTCCTCGAGAATGCCGACTGATAACAGCCCTACTGGACATATGTTTTTGGGATCAAAAGACTCTGTTGTGCTGTGCCTTTGACTTGGGCACTCCAATCCAGTACGTTATTTGCGCTATAAAAGCTATCGTCCAAATAGTCAATGACAAGTGAATGCAGACTTCTCCCCAAGTATTCGCTGTGTGATCTATCTATACCGCTTTGTAATGTTTCATTATTCCCTGTTGACTTTCCATCCTTGCTTTCCTTTCTCTTCTCCTTCGATAGTGAATTCCCGACTCAAAGTAGCGCTAGTACTCCCAAAACAAGATAGAATACCATGAACAGATATTCTCAGACCAAGGCCAAAACAAATGATAACAGTAAGTAAGTCAGTCAATACTACCCAGAAAGACTCTTCTTCATGCATAGACGTATCTTTCCATAGGGATACTTGGTGGCATGGGGCCACAGAAGAGGTGTTTTATCTTCCTCAGACAGCCACCTACTGGTCTAAACCACTGCCCAAGCCTGTATCGACAACACTCACCCACGTCGCGATCGCTCGACCAGTCATCGTCTCGAACATCGTCTTGAACAACGTTCTGAACGTTGTTCTGTACATTGTTTTGGCACGGAATGATCCTCCGCAGACCGTGTCCTACTGACTTAAACCAGCGATCGAGCCCGCAGAGACAACACCCACCCATCTCTGCATTGCTCGACTGGTCATCGGCTTGACCATCGTTCTGGCTTGGGTTGGGTTCCTGGCCTTGGTTGCCGTCACTCCCCGGGGGATCTCCGGACGGTCCTGCGTCAGTGTTGCCTATACCTCGGATGGCGTTTCGTACTGCGTCTGCGGTTCCTGTCTCGTTATGTCAGTTGGGTTTCCAAACCGGTAAGCAGAAAGTAGGTTGATAGGTAGGTCAGAAGGGAGAGGCCACACTCACGGGTATCGGGGTAACAGTTCCTGCCCACAGTTCTGTTTCCGTCGGAGTCGGAGAATGAAGACGACAAACCATCAGAGCCATCCTGTAGTTGTTCATTGTCAGGAGGGAGATCTGATAGTCGGACATAGGGCTCAGGATCGGAGCGAGTACGGCGCGGAGGCCGCCACCAGTACAACGTCTCGTCAACGTTCTGACCGTCAACGATTCTCCGGGATTCCAGGATACGACGTACAGAAGGTTCCCAGAGCTGTTGTATATGGCTAGATGCAGCCGCGTGCACCCCTGCGGGGTTATTCTTCCGTAAATCCTCGACGTTCCGGCGGGCAAAGTTGAGGGGCTCGTTGTCTGGCTTGGGCGAAAGCCCTGCTGCTTGGCTGTTGCTGGTTGAGCTTTCGGCTGTTGACTCTGGGGGCATGAAGAGTGGACCTTGGAAGGGCCCAATGAGTCTGCTTCGGCGTCGGTCTTGGTTGGGTGGTTGACCTCTGCCGAAAGAGGCGCTTCCGGATGGCTCGCCTGTGGATCGCTGAGGTTCCTCTCTGGTTTTGCCTTTAGAGTCATTGCTGTGTGAGTGTGGGGAGAGGCTTCTGAAGACAGGCTGAGGTCGGATTGGACGGTTACGGGGAAGGGTTTCCTTCGGCCGTTCAGGTGGAGAGAAACAGAGGCTGTTATGTGGGTTGCTGTTGGCTGTCCCTTCATTTCTTGGGTTGTTGCTTTGAGGACCCTCAGGAATCAAGACCGGGGGTAGTGGGCTGTTGCTCGTGTCTGCTATCTTCTCAATATTGTCTGGCCTGTTGGACTCCTCCCTGTCGCTGCTCTGGCTGCTGGTTTGTTCTCCGCTTCGTGGTTGAACAGGTGCTTGGAATGAAATTGTCAGCCAGAATGAAAATACCTTTCTCGGGACTCAAAAGAGGATAAAGACGTCTTTCAAAGGAAGTTAAGGGGCACATCTTGCGAGTTTACCATCTGTGGACTTGGACATGAAGACATCATCGAACGAGAACAAAACAGTATGCCTACCATCATTTTGATCTCCCTCAGCGCATCTCTTGCTGCGGTTCCCCTAGCCGCTGAAGAGAGGCAAGGGGGGACTACTCATGTATTGTTCATCGACCATTTCTGCGTTGTAGGGGTCGAAACTGGCTTGGTTCGGGTGGAATCCTGCCATAGGCAAGCCTCTGAATGAAGGGGAATAGTATCGAAGAAAATAGTTAAACGAACGAGTGTGGTCAATATCCAAATTAGAAGTTGTCTGTCTAGTGAGTGTGCTATGGTATGCGGGTATGACTGTGTTTGTAGAACTGGTTAGATATTGTCTAAGTGGGATGAGGTTTGTAGATTGGAAAAGTTGAGTCTGGACGGCCGCAGAGACATGAGATAGTAATGCCAGGGGGCTGCCCATCTTTTAACAGCCTCGGAAAGGGCGAGCGAAGATAATCTATGATATCATCTTTCTAAGAACACTAGCGACAGGCCCGGGTACTCTGAATCCAACGAAGGTGGTATCAATTGGGAAAGAGCAAACTGGGCAAATAAAATCTGAAAATTTATCCAGCTTGCTACAAGACTAGGAGATGGTCTACTATTTCCAGTGACCGAAATGGTGTCCAGAAGTAAGCAAGATCAAGGTTCGATGCCTAATATATCTGATTATTCTGATCGACCGTTAATTCACGTGTTGATACGTCCGTATAACCATAGAAAGGGCTCTTGACAATGAAGAGGGCTTGTAGGTAATCTTCAAGAAGATTATAAGGACTTGTCAAGCAGATGTTACTCAAGAGCTCTTGATGATAAGCTAGAGTCGAAAGTCTTTGATATGATAAGGAAATGGCGGCCCTGCTTCTGGTTTGTAATGCGGGAGCTTGCCTTGAATGTGGTGAGGAAGGGCAACTACTTGCTTCCTAATGTCCAGGGCGTACACAGTCTTGATTCATTCGAGTCTGAATAAGAGGTAGGCCAGAAAGAACAGACAGGCATTGTTAGATTTCCCTGCAGCGGCAATGGCCACTTATGCAGGGATATACCGACTCTTAATAGCAACCGCTTTCGTATTATATGTGAAGTATGAGAACTGGAGCAAGCACTACACCTTGGCACCATGGCTTTGTAGGCAATAACGATTTCGATATAATGCCTCTATTCCTGCCTATTGCCATCGCCGTTGAATATCAGTATGTTAAGAGATATTTGTATATGTGAGATTACGCAACTGCATCTTGATTCCCAAGTGAGAAGCGTGCCGTCAGAATTGGTTGCCAAGCTATCTGTGAAAAGTCATTGACATTGCTACCCTGCGCAGCAGTTGGCATTATGCCTTGCAAATCAAATCACGTAACTATGTACATAAAGCAGCAAAAGCCACAGGCCTACGAGATTAGATAGAGGTGAATTTCATGTTGTAGGTCAGGGCAGGTTCCGCAAGCTTTCCTCAAAGAAAGTGCAATCCCGAGGTCTTTCAAGGGCAAGCGCTCTATGTTGGTAAATGTGTTACGATGAATCCATTGCCTGATTGGGTGCTCGGAATTGAGGGATTCGCAACAACACGTATCTAGATACTCACTTTTGCGAACCTGCCTGAATGAAAGACATGCTATTTCAATGTTTAGGTAGAATTTACTATTGGCATGGAAGCAATGCTGTGTCAATGGCTGCTTTGTACTGTGATACACAATCCATCGAGCCTTCTTGAAAGGGAGGTTGAACATATCAAGATGGGCAAGCACGCAAGTTTGGAATAGACGCTACACTGAAGCAAGCAATTGCTCTGTGACATGCGGAACGGTGAGTCTTCCTCAATGGAGTTGAATAATGAGCATCCGCAGTCAGTTGGCGGCTCAGAAAAACGTCATATGACCCCACTCTTTGGACTAAGCCCTTGTACATAAGCCACTTCAGTGCTTGGACCCACTCTTTCTCTTTGGCCGACCTTCTGAAATTTGTACTTCTTCAAATCTTTGACCGGTCGGTCGGTCTTCCTCACATCAATCAATACATCACACCCAGGAGGTTGCCGTGCAGTGTCATTAACGATACTGCGCCCACCACCACAGACCTTCTCATCACTTCCAGCACTTCCTCATCTTCTTCTGTCAATTCCTCGTCAACATCTGCACAGCATGTCTCGAGGTGGCACCACGCTCTACGTGACCGGCTTCAGCCAGGGAACGCGTGCCCGCGACCTCGCCTACGAATTCGAACGGTATGTCAGCTAGCTATCCTCGTCGTCCTCGCCCGCCATCAAATTCGATCGATCGTCCTCCCCTCTCGGACACGGCTTCTACCCATGCCATGTCTCCTCGTCCTCATGCCCTGGACTCTCCCGTCTCCTCCGTCTCCTCCGTCTCCGTCGTCTTGTCCTCGTCCTCGAGTCCTCGAGCCGTCTCTTTGTCTCCGCCCCTCTCAACTCCCACGCCCTCCATCCACCCATCTTAGTTTAACCACCCCCATCCTTCGATCGAGCGGTCGCACCAGCTCTCAGTTGCATCACGCCTGCCGAGCCGCCTGTCCAGCATGGCTGCACGCCGAAGCTTCTACGCATTTGATGCGATGATTGGGAAAGTAATTGACTCTGTGAGATTGCTGACTTTGTTTTCCTATCTATAGCTATGGTCGTCTCGTGCGCTGCGATATCCCTGCTCCCCGTAGTGCGAGCAGCAGGCTGTGGGTATTTCCCTACAACTCAACATGGCATATCTTACTGACACCAGTGATAGCTTCGCATTCGTGGAGTACGAAGATCGTCGTGATGCGGATGATGCCTACCATGAGATGCACAACAAGCGTATCGGCCGTGATGACACCCTGAAGATTGAGGTCAGTATTTGATCGGATCATATATATCCTGACTAATCTAATATGATCTGTAGTGGGCTCGCACACCTCCCTCCGCTTCTTGGCGCTTCGACTCTGGCCGCGACCGTGATCGTCGTGATGGAGGCCGTGGAGGACGATCTCCTCGTCGCGGACGTTCTCCTTCTCCCCGCGAGCGTCGCAGCACTCGTGACTACTCTCCCAAGAAGGACGACCGACGTGACCGCGGTGACAGAGACCGTGACTATGACCGTGATCGTCGTGACACCCGCGACCGCTCTCGCAGCCCTGACACTCGGTAAGTTTACTAGATCTAAATTCTGATCTCATTCTATTTATACTAACGACGTGCTCAGTGACCGTGATCGTGATGATCGGGATGACCGTGACCGTCGGGACAACGGTACCAATGGTGATGACCGTAAGGGTATGCAATGGTCTAGACGCCCCTTTCTCCTATGCCTTACTAACTTCCTGTGCAGCCGCCGACAGTCCTCCTCCCCAGCACGAGGATCTTGATGTTGCCGATTGAGAGGTGCAATCAGGCGAGGCTGGTGTAAACCGTGGGTAGTAATCAAGGCATGAACAACATCGCTTTCGTCAGTATGGGTTTCTGTTTTCATATCTCTCTCGGTCTTGCTCATCTCTCAGCACTCAATCAGAGGCTATGTCCACAAATTCGCCGACGAAAGTGGTAGACTTGGCGAATAATGTGCGCCGCCAGTAGATTCTCGATACGATTAGGTAGTAATATTTCACTTGCATGGCATTCTCGTGGCTTAACATGATACCTATTCGGCTCTTCAGTGAATATGTCTTGACCTGTTATCAGCAAAGCTATTAAGAGCATTTTCCCCACTGTGCCTGTTCCTTCCATGTCACATTATAGCTAAGACTCCTTGATCTGATCGTCGTGAAAGACTATCGGCCGCTGATAGAAATACTGAAATCTAGGATTTGATGAAATGTCAAGAAAGCAGGGTCATGACTATCAGGTCACAACACATGCTTCACGGCGAAACATGACAAACGGACACGTGCGGGAACGTGTGCATGACTCTTTAGGTTGTGCCCGAATCTGATGCTAGGTGTAGAGCATTAGCTAGTAATTACTCAGACCGAACAGATCACAGGTACTAGAGGGTTAAACCTGGCGGTGGACCCTCTTTCACTCGCGGGCTCCTTTAACCCGCGAGTGAAAGAGGGTCCACCGCCAGGTTTAACCCTCTAGTAACTGTGTTTCGCCATGCCGAATCGTCTTGACTGGTCCAGAGTGTTTCATCTCCAAACGCACTCGCTCAAAACCCAGAACCAATCACAGCTTGTGTAATCGGATCCCGAATGCGGTCTCCGTCTAGCTGAAATGTCAGGTGGCATAACGTCATTTCATTTATCGATAGACACATGCAGGTTGGCAAAGAAGAATTTGAATTGCTACATCTGGATCACAAACAAAAAGAATCGGCTGGGAGGGCATGCTGTGTGACGCCGTAGAAATATTTGAGTTGTGGAGTTCTTTGTTTGAGTGCATCAGAGTGGTCTTTTATGAATGGGCGCCATGGCCGAGGAGTAGTGTGTATTTACAGAGGAATGGACTTACCTCATTCCCATTGATTGGAAAGATTTGAGATTTGGTGACCTTGTGACTCGACCAGTTAGCTGCAGGATTACCGTCATGAGAGGTGTCTTTTGACATAGCCACGAGGCACAGACAATTCGGCAAAATGATGTAAGACACAAAGGAGACCGTTTTAAATATCTACTTGTGTGTTTGGTCTACTGGAAACTCTCGAAAATTGCCAATAAATCTTCACCGACAGACTGGGTGAAACTGTGACTGGGTCTAGATTCTATAGAAAAAATCTCTTTATAGCATCTGTCAACCTTTAGACCTCCGATCTATTGATATTTTTCTCCTTTCCCGCTACCTGCAGTAGATCTGACAAACACCACCACGACAACCTACATTCTTATTTCTGGTATTTTTTTCTATTCAAAGCTTTGCGCATTGACTATTAGGTGGCGCAATTGGTTCTGGCGTATTGATTCAAACACTCGTTTTACGCCTTGAGCCGGTAGCCTCACACGAAAAGCCCGGCTATCCTTTCGCCCTTAGCTTGCGCTCCTTACCGGCGAAACCCGCATTGGCATTAACAATCTTTCACTCAAGTTTCTACGTTCAACCTCCGACGAAGTGATTATACTCGACGTCCAACTATGCGGTCAAGACTGCTGATTCGCCCCTGACGAAAGACTACGCGCGACTGCGTACTCAATACACCAGCCGCCACCACCCTTACCGCCCTCCTAAAAAGGAATATTGCATCGGATGTTCCGACTCGCGGCCGAATCCACGACCACGATACTTTCTTCAACCTCTTCCCCTACCACGCAGACTGCCTCCTCCAAGACAGTTCTGCTCCTCCCTCCCCCAAACTAGTCACCTAGTTCTACAGTTGCCAGTATGGCGGCCGTAGGTCTCCCCATTTCCCGCATTCCCTGACTGCAGCCTCAACGCGTCAGATCTAACATAACCTGTGCTCTAGAGCTCCACGGACGTCATCAAGGCCAAATACCCACCCGGCGATAGCAATGGTTCGCAGTTCATCGATTTCGTCTCTAGCCCGGTAGTAGCCGCCTTCTGTGCCGGCGGTGTTGCTGGCGCAGTCTCCCGAACCGTCGTCTCCCCCCTCGAACGTTTAAAGATTCTCTTTCAAGTCCAGGGCGTCGGTCACAATGAATACAAGCTGTCCGTGGGAAAGGCCTTGGGCAAGATGTGGAAAGAAGAAGGCTGGAGGGGCTTCATGCGTGGCAACGGTACCAATTGCATCCGAATAGTACCTTACTCTGCTGTCCAATTCGGTAGCTACAATCTCTACAAAAGAGTAAGCTTCTGGTTTTTAGCAGCTCCTGCTATGGCTGCCAATCTCACTAAACTCCGGACTAGTTGGCTGATCCAATATGTGTAGCATTTTTTCGAGACGTCACCGGGCAAAGTCATGTCGCCTATTGAGAGACTATTTTGCGGTGGTATTGCCGGTATCACCTCGGTTTGCTTCACATACCCTCTCGACATCGTACGAACACGACTCTCGATACAGACAGCGTCCTTCGCCGCATTGGGCGCAGCACCAAAAGATCAACTGCCCGGCATGTGGAGTACGTTGCTCATAATGTACAGGACGGAAGGAGGATTCTCAGCCTTGTATCGTGGAATAATACCAACGGTAGCGGGCGTGGCTCCCTATGTATGCTTCTCCCGGCTCGGTATTGGAAATGCTTATGTTGAAGATGGTTTTGGCTAACATGCTGTTTATAACAGGTTGGAATGAATTTCATGGTATATGAGTTCGCCCGGAAGGTCCTCACACCTGAAGGCGACCAAAATCCAAATGCAGCACGGAAGCTCCTTGCTGGTGCCACCTCGGGTGCTGTGGCACAAACCTGCACATATCCCTTGTCAGTCTTTCTTCCCAATCCGTCCAATCTGAAATCAAGCTAACAATGCTCTAGTGATGTTTTGAGGCGGAGGTTTCAAATCAACACAATGTCTGGCATGGGCTACAAATATAAAGGATTAGGGGACGCGATAAAAGTCATCGTCTCACAAGAAGGCATTCGAGGTCTCTACAAAGGCCTTGTCCCAAACCTTCTCAAGGTCGCGCCTAGTATGGCAGCCAATTGGCTCAGCTTCGAGTTAACGCGGGATTTCCTAGTAGGTTTAAAACCAGAACCGATAAACTTATAGAGACACCAGGAAGCGGAATCACGTCGCGAGAGCTCACCGAAAGCCCTCGGTATGTAGAATTATCACGTATTATACTAGATGAGGAAGCCGCGGTGTCTGGGAAGACTTCAAGAGGAGATATGACGATAGAGATGGATAGACGAGTGGTTGAGCGAGCTTGGTCAGAGACTGCTGACAATGGCTGGCCTGTTACTACGTAATGTTGGAAATCAGGTGAAGCCCAGCGAGCCATGTACCGCCTCCAGAATAGATGTGCGAATAGACAGACAGAGGAGCGTGTGCCTCTGAAATCAAAGACAAATGGACTAAGAATCATTTTGGATCTTTTGGAGAGATGCAACAGTACCTGCCATGGATAATGTATATGTAAGATATGTATACTGAACATACATGAGGAGCCCCCCATCGTGTTCTTATCTGATCTCAGAGCTTTGCCGTGTGTAAGTAGGAGCGTAGTGGAGGTAACTATAGTGCTAATGGTATGAATTTCACCATTGATGTACTGTGCTTATCTAATCGAAAATTGAACTATCTGCCCCACCCTATGCAGCTGGGGATGCAGCTGATCGCCAAAGCTGCCAAGTGCCAGCTGCGGGTGCTCGCACACAATTTCTCTCCAAATCGAATCATTTTCCCACCTGCTGCTTGCTGAGAGGGCGAACCTTTTCTCCATCACGACTCTACTAACCACCCAACAACGCAGCATCTAACGAGTCACCATCAAGATGGGTACGTGCGAATTCCGACCAGCTGTTCCAATCGAGTAGACATCATCATTATTATTATTATGATGATGCCTGCGTCGCTGCGGGACTGTATTCTATGCGAGTAGACCTTGCGTCTGCGACCATGGGAAAAAACACCAAGACTCTTGTCTCTGGTTTCCCACTTTGAGCATACCGAATCAAAAGGCTGACCTTCGGCTTCTCTCTAAAGGTATCGATTTGGATCGTCATCACGTCAGGGGCACTCACCGTCAGGCCCCTAAGGTGCGTACTAACTTTCTCTTCACCTCCGTGTAATTGAATGCGCAGACCAACTGACCCCTCCTCTTCTCACAGTCGGACAATGTCTACCTCAAGCTTCTGTATGTCGAACCGAGCGATATGCCGCACGACTTGTTCAAGCTCTGCAATTTGATTACTAATCCGAACCGATCAACAGCGTGAAGTTGTATCGCTTCTTGGCCCGCCGCACCGACTCCAACTTCAACAAGGTCATCCTGCGCCGTCTGTTCATGTCCCGCATCAACCGACCCCCCGTCAGTCTGTCGCGCGTCAAGAGCCAGATCTCTGAGGACAATGACAAGACCGTTGTCGTTGTCGGCACCATCACCGATGACAACCGTCTCCTCGAGGTCCCCAAGGTCACAATTGCTGCTCTGCGATTCACCGCCACTGCCCGTGCTCGCATCACTGCTGCCGGCGGCGAGTGCTTGACCCTCGACCAGCTTGCTCTCCGTGCTCCCACTGGCAGCAACACCCTCTTGCTTCGTGGTCCCAAGAACGCCCGCGAGGCCGTCAAGCACTTCGGCTTTGGCCCCCACAAGCACAAGGTATGTCCCATCTACTTTGTCTACCACTCTCATTGGGTCAAATACTAATGAAACGTTCTGTAGAAACCCTTCGTCCAGTCCAAGGGCCGCAAGTTCGAGAAGGCTCGTGGTCGCAGACGGTCTCGTGGTTTCAAGGTCTAAGCGAATGCTTAGATGGAGTTGGTTGTGTGACAAAATTCCCCCAATATACCCTAGGAGCGTTAAGCTTTCGGGAGGGAAAATACTGTGTTCTGGTCTGGTTATTGCATTGCTGGCGTGGATCGGTATCATGGAAAAAAGCTTTACGAATTGAGACGTAATGAATGCCATTGACTTGGCACCCACGTAACAATCCCAGCTCGGAATGTAAAAAACCTGTGACCTGACACTACCTGCCCTAGACATTACTTTTGAAAGTCGTGAGTAATCGAAATGCGAGCATAGATTCTGGAAGAGCTCAATTTCATGCTGAAGACAATGGTTGATTCTTGAAACGGCCCGTTGTTGATGTCTAGAAGCCTACCTAATACAAAACCCACCACCCTTGAAATGCCTGGATGGGAAACACCTGATTCCGCGACTCTAGCGCGCAGAGAAAATACCCCACGTCATTGCACCTCTGCATCTCTGTCACCTTTATTCAATTGCCCCTCGACATATCGAAACCTTTCATAATATCGACATAAAGCCTACTTTTAATACGAGATTGTTTGTTTGTTTATCTCAATCCATGTGAGATTGGTCTCGTTTTCTGCTGTCTTACCGATCAGAGTCACGGAGGTCCTCCCAGAATTTCGTGCATTGAAGTCATTTATTCACCACACACTTCGGAGCAGGTGGTTTATAAGGCTTAGAGGTTGTGAACTTGAAAGTGCGACTTTGGTTTGAATGAAACAAGATGTGTGGCCGTTATGCGCTCGCGCTGGTACGTATAACTGATCTCACTCAATCCTCATCATAGCCTTTTATCAACGGTCGCTGAACACAACTGGGATCATGTTGCTTACATGCCAAACGTTGAATTTGTGGTTCTCTTGTTCCCTTCATTACGATCCCTACTTCGATTTAGATGGGCATGACTTTTATTAAGTGTCGATTTAGCGGCCGAGCCAAATCCGTCGGATGTTGCAGGATGACGACATGCCCGCCTATGATGCGCCAGAGGACCCCGTTGATGATGATGATGATGATGATGGTGGTGGTGGTGGTGGTGGCGGCGGAGGAGGAGATAGTGGATATTATGATGGACCGCGACAGAGCTACAACTTTGCGCCAGGATACCGCGGCGTTGTGTACCGCGCAGACGTGCCGGATCGCGCCGCCGGACCCAGCAAGTCCAGTCGTCGTGCTGGTAAGGAGAATCTAAGCTCTTCCCAAGCAGAGGAAACAATCGACGAGGGAAGCTTGACACAAGAATCGGAAACTCAAAGCAACGATGACGCTGATGAAAACAACACCACCAACCACAACGACGAAAAAACGCGCTACAAACTCCAAGCAATGAAATGGGGTCTCATCCCCTTCTGGACGAAACGCAATCCAGACTACGGCTCGATGATGAAAACGATCAACTGCCGCGATGACTCCCTCGGCCAGCAGAGCGGCGGGATGTGGGCGTCGATGAAGGCGCGGAAGCGCTGTGTTGTGGTTGCACAGGGGTTCTACGAGTGGTTGAAGAAGGACGGGTCGAAGGACAAGATGCCGCATTTTGTGAAGAGACGGGATGGCAAGTTGATGTGCATGGCGGGGCTTTGGGATATGGTGCAGTACGAGGGTAGGTTTTAGGCCTGGTCTCTTTTTAACCTGCATTTCCTTCCTTTAAGTTTCAAGAACATCTAACATCCCAACTAACGTAACGAAAACTAGACGATGAGATGAAACACTATACCTACACCATCATCACGACCGACTCGAATAAGCAGCTCGACTTTCTCCATGACCGCATGCCGGTCATTCTAGACAACGGCTCGGAGAAGATGCGCACGTGGCTTGACCCTGGCCGTTTCGAGTGGTCGGACGAGCTGCAGTCTCTCCTCAAACCGTACGATGGCGAGCTCGAGGTCTACCCCGTCAGCAAAGACGTCGGCAAGGTCGGGAATAACTCACCAACTTTTATCATCCCAATCGACAGCAAGGAAAATAAGTCTAATATTGCGAATTTCTTCGCTAAGGGGGCCGGTGACCTGAAGAAGAAGACACACAAAATGGAAGAAGGTAGCAAGGGTGAGGATGATGACGGTCATCAGGCAAAGAAGATAAAGACTGAGGAGCAGCCGGAAATTGAGATCAGCAAGGATGAAGGCTTTAAAGTGCCCAAGAACGAGGACCAGGACGATGTCAAAGTAAAGAATGAAGAGCACAGTGGTACTTCCCAACCCTCACAAGAGAAGAAGACACAACAGCCCAGCAGTACCGCATTCTCTGCATCTCCATCTCCAACAAAGGCCAGCAAGACAACAGCATCCTCGTCCCCTATCAAGGGAGGAAAAGGGACAACCGGAGCGAAAGGCGGAACAAGACAGAAAATCAGCGCTACCAGCAATGGGACTAAGGCTCCTGATAAGTCGAAATCGAAGGCGGCGGGCAGCCAGAAGATTACGAAGTTCTTTGGGAACAGTTCTTGAGTCTGTATTGGGGTTACTTGAAGGGATGGGGAAAGGTGAGGGAAAAGAAGAAAGGGACGAACGTGTCTGGCTAGCTAGCATTCCAGATAGGGGCTCGGTCTTGGTATTATGAGCATGACCCTTTCTGTTTCTGGTCTTGAAGATTCTGTTGGTTCTTGGTATAGGATCCTTAAATGAGCTATATCAACAATGTGGGCGGACTTCTTTCGCGTGAAAAAGAAATGTCCTGTATTCATTCTCTCTTATTATTAAACATGTTGTTGTCGACGAGAGATATTGCCGTCTGTCTGAAGCTCTCTATTGTTTTATATCTTCTTGGATCAAGGGTAACGATGGCATATGGTCTTGCAGCCTTTGTCTGATAGTTGTCGGCGTAATGTTAGGGGGTATTTCTAACCTGAAATAGGGGGCGTCATCGTGTTTTCGGTGTTCCTAGAAACCTCGGTTATTCCAAGTGTCTGGCTCTCATTTCAAGCCGATCAGGATTATGTCAGCTGCTGTCTCTTTTCTATAGTTTTCAAACCAGGGGGCCTTTGCCGAGTAGGAGTCATTCCCAGTGGAAAACATATACTTGATAGTGTGTTTCTTGTGTCACAATCTCTTCTTTTCCCTCTACGATGGTGATTTAAGCACTATACTAGTCATCGGCAGTCATTTCACGATGCACCAATAATCCGTTCCTGTACGCCTTTTGGTATGGGGTGTCCCTTGTAAGTCGGTACAAAAATATCAGCCCTTCAACCCCATTTCAAGTTGTTGAGTCCATAAGACACATTTTTTTGGTCTTGTTAGGACGTGGCTGGGCATATTCCGAGCTTGGAAGAGATCATGAGCTTAAAGACATTGGAAATGGATACAGAAAGCTGTTGGACTCTTGAGTAGGTTCTGTGGCATATAAACATGTCTATAAGAGACTAAAGAGTGAAATATTTGGGTGAGCAGACCCAGGAATACAATAAATTCACCGACGCTTATAAGAGGACCGCGGAAGAGGTAAAACAAACTAGCGATACCTCCGATTCTGACGTAAAGATCATGGAAAAGACTTCCGAGGCTGCTATAATAGATAGAGGACTGCCGGAGAAACAAAAGTCTTTCCAAAAGACACTTACCAATCAAGAAATTGTCACCTCGGCCTAAGAAGCATAAGAAGTTCCGGAAGATACTTAGAGCAAAGAAAAAATCAAAGACGAATCTAATGAAGATGATGAGAATAAGACAAACGGCGAAGTGAAGGGAGAGAGAAAAGGACGAAGTGAAAGGCGAAATTGAAAGATGAAACGAAGAAGTATGTTGCGTAGAAATCCGAGCAGAAAGTTGAGGAGAGCAGGCATGTAGTATCAACCATAGCTTTGGACTACATCTTAGACTTGTCATTACACAACCTTATTATTCAAATTGGCGCGTAAATTGACTGGCACGATGGAGATCTAAGATCTAGTAATAAAAAAACTCAAGATGATCCGTACTGAGTCCCATTCTTGTAATACCATCTTACTTCAGGATACTCAGCTGAAGGCCCATTCATGATCGGCGAGTCCTCTCCAAGCAGCGTGAGGTCGAAGAAAGCCTTGACATACGCGTTGGTGATATTCAACATGCGAAGCGGGTAAATGGTGCCTCCAAGCCTGGGGTTCGGCTCGATTAATCTCCAGAATGTGTTGTCGAAGAAATCGAGCTCAGTCGAGTTGCTCACGAGCATGAAGCGGAGATCCGACTGCCAAAGGGGAAACGTGCCCCAGGACTTGTCCCCTTCTTTGAGAGCTGCGTCATATAGATGCTCATTGTGACCGAACAGGAACACCGGTTTTCCCACATCAGTTTGACTCGTGTTCGCTGCCGCGCGGTCGTACATTGTGCCATCCATGTTCAGCGCCGATTTGATCAGGCTAATGTTATACGCGGATCCAATGGCCGCCGCACCTCCTAGACTAAACCCCAGCGCGCCGACGAGGGTCGAGTTGATGGGCGCCTGGAGCTCACAGATGAAGTCGTCCAATCTATGAACAAGGACGCTGGTGTCGTTTAGCCGCATCTCAAAGATGGGAACAATCTGCGGTCCTGTATAATACGCGTCCCACCCTGTCCCTATAACAGCCGTCCCATTGGGGAAGAGCAGATAAGGCTGGTCAAACGGGTGATCGAGACCAATGATGGTGTACCCATGTGAAGCTAGCTCCGACAAAAGAATCATATTCCCGTCGACTGGCGGACCGCCGCCTGCCGAGCCGAACAGAAGAGTAGGATACGGAGACTTTCCGACCTCACCCTCAAGAAACGGCGCATCTTCCTGTACCACCGAAGTGAGAGACTGCAGGAAGCCAGAGCTGTAGTTCCATCTGTCCTCGTAGAATTGCGCGAGACCGGGCCAGAGGTATGGTTGCGGAGGGCCACGAGGCTCTTGCTTTGTGGGGTAGATTATCGTTGCTAGGAATGCCGTGCTGACGTTGTTTGGCGCAAGGGGGTCATGGTTGTTGATGTGGTGTATTGTGCGCCTCGTCCTGCCTACATGGAATGGACCGGTCGGCGGCGGGATGAGGATCGCTTCTGCAACACTTGATAAGACGAGGCTTGCTAGGCCGAGGAGCTGAAGAGGCTTTGTCAACATTGCCATATTTTCGCAATGCTGTACTTAGAGCCTATTGCGTTGCCTATCGACTTGTCCCAAAATCTTTATGGCGCTCCCACAATTTCTAGTATTCGGGACAATAAGCATTACTTATAGTCCAATGCGCTCGTAACACAGGGTATATCAAATACACAAAGTCTACAGGGCTCGATAGGGCTGTCACACAACATGGCCCCCAAGAATGGTGTTATGGGGCGAGATTAGGGAGTCGAAGAAATATATAGAACACAGGGAAGACAGACCGAAGAAATAGTATAGCGGACCCAAGAACCTGCAGGGATTGAACGCGCATGCGATTGACCTTCTTTTTCTGTTCTGGCGTTTAGCTCCGTTGTCAGATCATTTGTTATACGCCGACCTCACATTCAATGGCTATAAGCAAATACCCATGTGTGCGATAGTTGAAGGATTCTGTGGGACGGTTCGTTCAACCACTCAAACGCTCAACAGCCTGGGCTCAGCGAGCATTACGAACTTAGAAAAGCACCATATATGCTTCCGAGACCCGACTCGAAACGATATGTCCTGTTCTTTGCCTTATGAGAAAACTTGTTGCCCTAGAAAGGAGGTACATCTCAAAGAACAAAACAGTTCATTTTTGGGGGTTCGAAGACGGACCTCTTCCTATTTCCGGCTCACATGACATCATCAGGCCATCTAGCACGCAAAACACATCACAATGGGTCTATGAGCTGGGTCATACTGGTATTATTGTATCTAAACGAGTGAAGCAGGATCATCTATGGTGTGTGAAGCACACTAGATTAAGGCAATCATCAAACTAAAATCCCACGGCATTGCTACAAGCATACTGTCGTGTTCAGAGCCGGCAGGGTACCGCCCTATTCTAATATGTATCCTTGAAGCAATCCGCGACCAGTGGTTGATCGGTCCATGTATTGCCATTCTTAACGGGTACCTCGCTGAGAACGTATGTTTGCGCATTGAAAGAACCGGCCGCCCAGCCCACATAGCCGAGATAGACATCAGCATTCATGTTGACGAACTGGATCTGGGCGCAGACGTAATCCTCGCAAGACGCCGTGTTGCCGCCGCCCATCTCCGTGTTGAGCGCCTGGCGTTTGTTGGTCCGTAACCAGGTGGCGAGGGGCTGGAAGGCATTGGAGATGTTGTCCGTCGTGCAATTAGCGTGCGTGCCCGAGTTGTCGCTGTCGGAATACTTGTGCACGTCGAAGATGAGGTTCGTCGTGGAGTTGTCCGGATTTACTACGCCGAGCAGAGCGGGCCCGGCTTCAGTGGGCAACGTTTGTGCCGAAGAATATGAGCTGCCTGGTAGCAATAGCATATGCTGGATACCGTTGGCTTGGGTCTCGGCTTCACGGATGGCTGTGACGGCGGCCTGAACGGTCTCTGCCCAGGTGGTGATGCTATTCAGGTCATGGGGCTCGTTCATGATGCCGAAGATAACATTCTTGGTCGATGCATACTTCGTTGCGATTTGGGTCCAAAGGCTGGTGAATTGTGCATTGGTCGGACCTCCTTGGCCAATGATGGCGCCGTTCCATCGGGCATCTATGGGAATTAGTTCGATTCTTTCTCATTCGGGTGTAGAAGTTCGTCATTATAACTTACAGTTGTGGATCTATAGGAGTTTTCTGTTAGTACATTGGCTAATCTGAGTTCAATAGGGGCTGACTTACATCAATTATGCATGATGCACCAGTACTCAAACAAGCCTGAACGAGCTGGTCATAGTTCGCCGCATTTCCTGAGTTCAGCGTACCCCCAAGCTGGTTGTCAACAAGATATTGCCAGCCAACAGGTAAACGGAAAATGTTCATTCCTAGGTCTTTGGTGAAATGAGACATTTGACCGGCACTATGAAGTGTAAGCGTAAAAGGAACGGTAGGAGTTGTGTGCATAATGATCTTACCCGTCTGCACCACCAAGGCTTTGAAGGGGCGGATCGACCTGTGATGTGACGCAGGTTCCCTTGAGCAAGTAATGTTAGAGCTGGTCACTTCTCCATCAAAGAGCATCAACTTACATCTGTCCCACACCCAAAGTCAAATCCCGCAATGTTCACTCCGAAGTATTGAACACCAGCGGCTCTCTTCGGCTTGAACTCGGGCTCTAAGGAAGCGATTAGTTAGCAGGTAAAATTCTAGTCAGTAGAAGTGATGACGAACCCAAGTCACTAGAGACTCTACTCCCGTAAGTTCGGGGAGCCGTGTCAACGCTTGGCGCTGCAGAAGCAACAGCGGCCAAACTGACAGAAGCAGCAATTGTGAACTTCATGATTTCAAGGTCGAACAGCTTGAGGCTTCAGTGCAGGGTAGCTAGGTGGGTTACCTGAGCTTTCCCACGAGATGATAGAGCATCGTGTCCAATATATATTTCTCACATGGCCTCCTTGCGTCGTTTGAGTAGGCGGTCGTATGTGATGTCACATTCTAATGCCTCGGGGTATAACTCGTGGCGGTAAATAGAAGCCGACAGAATATGGTTGCAAATCGATGCTATAGATTAGTCCTACCACTCATCAATCGAAGACCCTGCATGCTATTCCCACCTAGGCACGGCAGATCGACTGATGTGGACGTGCATTAACACGGAAGGGCCACGGACTGCGCCCTGGGCCTGGAATGGCAAAGTCATCACTCTCAAGCCGTGTTAGTTTGATATTGGTAATATAGGATCATGGTAATGTAGGATCATCATGCCCATAATGCAGATCATTCGTCATTCTATATGCTGCTCCTATGTGGGCTGAGTGATGAACCTACCTGCCGGAGGCGGGAAAGGGTGCGGAACGAGACGGGAGATGGTCCAATAGCGGAAGCCGGCAAGGTCATGCATAAGCCCACTATACTTGCGACACTGGTGAAGGCTTGTTCAGAACTCAATTACCGCAAATGGTACTGTAAATACGGAAGGCTTCAAAACCGTTAGGGTCGTCTATGGTGTGCGCCATGGGTAGCTGAGACTCTTCAATTCCGTTAGTCGACAAGACCCGGTCCGCTCATGTCGCAACTAAACCATCTCTCGTATGGTTTTTTTTTTTTTTTTTTTTTTTTTTTTTCCCAAATACTGGTTTCCATGGAACCTCTGTGATGATGAACATACCACGACCAATAATGGTGAGTGCATCATGACATGTAGTTGGATCAGCACACAAGTTGCAACTGGTCAATTCTACACAGCTGCTTTGACGACCCCAAATGTTCATTACGAAAGCACATTTGTCATCGTCTGTATTTATGCACCATCACACAGTAATTTATAGGAGATAAACTTTGCAACTGGGCTTATTCATCAGTACCATTTTGATCGCAGTCGCGAGAGGACCGACTCTACCGCTGGGTTGGCTCTTGCATGCTGGGTCAGTGCAGGCTCTGCAACCTGGAGTCTCAAAGACTCATTGCCTAAATCACGCCGAACGACATAGAATCCACGGGTGGCGTCGTCTCGAACCCGTTAAATCCAAGCAGAAAGACAAACAAGACGTAGTCTTGCCGAGAGACTTGGACTATTTCATCACAGAGGCGTCGGTGACTGTATTTCATTCATTGGCCAGCCCCATATGACGAGTGAGTGAGTAGTTTGAGTAGCGATGAATCTTTACATGTGCACCTAGAATTAGCTATTTTGGTGATCTTACCAAAGGCTAGCGGGAACCGCATATTCGAATACTTACATATGAACACTTCATGATTCAGATGCTTTACCATTGGTATCGTTCAGTCTAAATAATTTGCCACCGCCATCCAACAGGTATGAGAGCAGGTCACGCACACCATTCCGGACAAGACGCTTGAGGCGAAAAAGTAAACAACAGAATATAATGTGGATATGCGAAAGGCTTTGATATTTACCTACCTCTCGTGTTAATTGGATTGCTGGGCGACATCCTGTGCCTGAATTTCGACAGTTCGGAGAAAGCCCATCCTCAGATTAGCGCAATCGTGTTCCAAAGAAAAAGGTTCCACAGCATTGGATTGGACGGGCCTTATATCCGATGAAATCATGACCTTTTCTGTCTAAAGAAATACAATTCTTTCATGAGGAGAATACTATGACATGAGGCGGGGGACATTGAAAGTGAAAGATCTGCTGTGGATAAAACCATATGTGAAGCCATGGAGGGAGGTCTCCGAGTATAGGCTACTAAATAAGCTGTCCTATTGGTTTAATAGGGGACCCCCATGCCCCTATTTTATCCAGATCACGCTAATTAATTGAAGACATAAGATTCGCCTCGTCAATTGCCCAGATTAGATTGAGCGTGATCTATCGCCTACATCTACCTAGACCTGAGATGGTAAGATTGCCACGGCTTGGCACATCTCTTTCTAGATTGCACGGTAAATACCATATAGGCTTTTAAGACAACAGGGAACTCGGCAAGAAATTCTGCCTTCGACGAGACCTTCGCACGTTGCGGAGTTGCGGAGAATCCCAGCCAGGGATTGACGGCGATATGAAGAGTGTTCAGCCGCGACTCTCTCCAAAAGCTGGTCATGCGCGGGACGTGGTAGTGTGCCTGGCGATCGACAACCGAACAGATTGCTTGCAGAAATCGGTAATTTGTTACGAAGCAAGTTGAGAAGGCGATGCGTTGTCCTCGGCTTCAACTGCGTCCCTTCGTTTGGTGATCTTGGCGATCCGCAGAGACGGTTGACCCTAGACCTGAGATGCCAGTCTCGAACCATTAGCGCCACTCGACATGTATCCCCTCTGCCTCCGCGCTTAATTTGAGTAAGAACATAGCCCGAGATGCAGGAATACAGCTTGAATCTTTCCGTCGACAGCCTTGAGCGTCTGCTGGCTGTCCTGACCAGTCGGATGGCCTGACAAAATGCTCCGCCGAGGGAAGGACGAGCGCATCTCTATCAGGGATCTTCCTTACCGTATAGTGAGGCGTTATATGCCCCTGCAGATCTGGGGCAGATAGAAGCATCGCCAGACCTAGATGTCCCAAATGAGCCAGCGCCCCTGGATTCTGGGTCACGCATTTATTCTGCTGTAGGGAGACGATGCTCTCGGGTGTGGCTGATTAAAACAACCTGTTATCGGAAACATGGCAAGCATTATGGCAGACATGATAAACCCAACAAGTATTACTGCTATATATTAGGGCCAGGGCACCCCAACTTGAATCTTTTCTATGAAGACATGGTTCGTACGTGTAAGGTCGCTAAGCTTTCGAAATCGACCTCAGTATGATGGGCGTTTCACGCATCGCGACCGCCGTTTTGGCGGCCGCTGTTTGTAAGTAGCCAAGAACTCCATTGCTTAGAAGAACTGATCCAGTACTGACAGATAGCAGCTATACGAACATGTGTTGCCCAAAGCGCACCCGTAATGTATACCGATCCTAGCACCGGCATTAAGCTTGGTACATGGGTAGAAGGAAACATGACTTTTGGCTTGGCCCTGCCTTCAAACGCTCTCACTACGGATGCCAGCGAGTATATCGGAATACTGGTACGTAGAATTGTCCTGTTTATACCGAATTGCGAAGAAATAAGGCAAAGACGGAGAAGAAGCACCAGAGACTAACGTTGTGTAGAAATGTTTGTCGGGATGGTGCGGTATCTCCCATGGCCAGTCCGGCCAGATGACAGAGGCTTTGCTACTGATGGCCTGGAACAACGGTAACGAGGTCTTGACGTCGTTCCGATATGCGACTGGATATACTATGCCCGCAGTGTACACCGGCGTTGCCAATGTAACACAGATCTCTTCGAACGTAACCAGCGATGGGTTCGAGCTTATCTACCGATGTACCGGCTGTTTCTCATGGGATCAAGACGGCGCCACTGGAAGCGTGAGTACCAGCTCCGGCGATCTTATCTTGGGATGGGCTGATTCGTCTGCCACACCCACTGATCCCGACTGCCCGAACTCGATCTCGTTCACAGAGCATACTGCTTTTGGCCAATGGGGTGCACCGCTAGCTGGTCTTGCTAGCTCCAACTACACAGAATGGACAGCCTTGGCCACGAAAACAGTTAACGGCGACTGTGGCGGTACCACTCCAACAGCGACACCATCACCAACTTGTGATCCTAATATGGATGGGTCAGTATATGACTATGTTATTGTCGGATCGGGAGCCGGTGGTATCCCCATGGCAGACCGTTTGAGTGAGGCTGGCCACAGTGTTCTATTACTCGAGAAAGGGCCACCGTCGCTTGGCATGTGGGGCGGTGATATGAAGCCTCACTGGCTAGACAAGACCGATCTTACTCGGTTCGACATTCCCGGTCTGTGCAATGAGATTTGGGTCAACTCTGGCGGCGTCGCTTGCACGGATACGGACCAAATGGCTGGTTGTGTTCTTGGTGGAGGCACTGCTATTAACGCCGGCCTATGGTGGAAGGTAAGTACTAAAATTTGAAACTAGAAATGACAGGAGATCACTGACAATTGACTGTAGCCGAATCCAGCTGACTGGGATGACAACTTCCCTGAGGGATGGCATGATAGTGATCTGACGAATGCCACCGCCAAGGTCTTCTCGCGGATCCCCGGCACTATCAGACCATCAATGGATGGCAAGCTATACTTGCCTCAAGGCAAAGACATGTTAGAAGCGGCGCTTGGCAAGGCTGGGTGGACAAATATTGAGCAACCCAATACTGCCCCCGCTTCGAAGAACAAGACATATGGCAGCACAACCTATATGTTCTCGGACGGTGAACGAGCGGGGCCCATGGCGACCTATCTGAAAACAGCAGCTGCTCGCGACAATTTCGAGTTGTGGTTAAACACACCGGCACGACGTGCTCTCCGTAATGGCTCTACTGTCACTGGTGTCGAGCTGGACTGCACAGTCGGCAATAACACGTTCGGAACCGTCAAGCTCACCCCCGGAACCGGTCGCCTTATCGTTTCGGCAGGAACATTTGGGTCTGCTAAATTCTTAATGCGCAGTGAGTATTATTGCCGACTGCTAAAAAAAACCCCAGTACTTACAGAATGCAGGTGGAATTGGACCTCAAGATCAATTGGAGATCGTTAAGTCATCCACGGATGGCCCGAATATGATTTCTAACGACTCGTGGATCTACTTACCAGTTGGATACAATTTGGACGATCACGTCAATGTAAGATAGCCTGATTTGCTAAGTCTCAGAGTGTAGCAATATTTGCCTTGCTGACTCTCTTTTGACAGACGGATACCTACATCACCGATCCCATAATTGTCTTCTACGATTTCTATGCAGCTTGGACAGACCCGATCCCATCGGACGCATCGGCATATCTTAGTAAGTAGTAAAGGTAGCCAAAGACCTTTGCGGACAGCGCCTAACTGATTCTACGCAGATAACCGCACAGGTATTCTCACCCAGGCTGCCCCGAACATCGGGCCTATTGTACGTTTAACCCTATATTTGCAAGCCAGTCGATCACCAAAGGCTAACAGTTGCAGTTCTGGGACGAGATCCCCGGCGCGGATGGTGTGACGCGGCAAATAATGTGGACAGCGCGAATCGAAGGAGCCGATGAGACAAACAGCAACAGTCAGTCTATGTCCTTTGAGTTTCTAACATCCTAAAAGCCCGTTGCTAAGCTCGCTTTCCGATAGATACCATGATCATGAGCCAGTATCTAGGCCGAGGCGCAACGTCGCGCGGACGTATGACGATCCAGCCGGCACTCGATACAGTCGTTTCGGACCCGCCCTACTTGAAGACTGCGGATGATAAGGCTGCCGTCATCGCTGGCATTGACAACTTGCGAAAGGCCATCACGGGCTATGTTAACGTGACGTGGGCCCTCCCAGCTCCTAACACCACTACGACTGCCTACGTCGACAGCATCGATACGAGCCCAGCCACGAGGCGGGCAAACCATTGGATAGGTGAGATAAACCGAATTAATCCCCCCTTTCCTCCCATCTTATCATTCGGTCTCTCATGATCAGAGCACTAACATAAAATCTTCTCTGTCAATAGGTACGAATAAGATGGGTCTAGACGACGGCCGCATGCCCAACGGTACAGCTGTCGTCGACACTGATACCAAGATTTACGGTATGGACAACATGTTCGTGGTCGATGCATCCATCTTCCCCGGTATGATGTCGTCGAACCCGTCGGCTATGATCGTGGCAGCGGCTGAGAACGCCGCTGTACGCATACTGGCGCTGGAGGGCGGTCCCGAATCCCACCCGGTCACCGAGGTGCACGGCGGAAAAATTATTGTGCTGTAACCGTATCTTGTCGAGCAAATGCTGCAACGGCGTCAATCATCGAGGGGACTGATAGTATCGTGAAATACATGGATATAATGACTCGCACTGAATGATGCTATGGCTACGCGGTGTGGAGACAGGAGTTCGATAGTTTTGTACATATTTTTGGTGATATCATCTGTACGAGAAACACAGTTCTTCCTTTCCATTCACTGAAAATGTTCCCTTGTTACTTGAACCCCAAATGCACGCAAGTTGCCCTGGAAAAACTGCCAAGGTGTTCAAAATAACCTTTTCCTCAAACCAGTCGCAATCCGCCTTCTGGTAGAAACGTTCGCGATAAGCACTGCGACCATTCATATACGACTCCCGTTGACAGCAGCTCACATGTTATGTATATTTGAAGAGAAAAGGCTTTCAAAATAAGCAGTGTCAAAGCCTTGAAAGGTCCACTGGTCAGCCTCGGCGGCGAGCTCCGGATGTGCAAGCTGCGCCTGCGACCATTCGAATTGCATCATAGGTGCCATACTGGGAAGGTCAGAGGCAAAGTCAGTAGTATTATAATCCATCGGCAACATAAGCGAACAGGTCTGCTGAGGCAATTGTTCCATGCCGTCCCCTTGGATGCTTCCGAATTGATTTTGATGAGCATTCCAGTCGGTCGTTGCCGGCATTGCGTTGTGTGCGAAGCGAGAAGCCGAAGTGAGGTCGACGTAATCATGCGCAGAGGCCGAGCGCTGTACTAAATCCGTGGGCAATGGGATCATATTACCCTGGTCGGGAGGCATAGCTGTAAGAGCGTGAGGTTCCACATCAACGTACGAAGCCGGAACTGGATTAATGTTGATCGTGCCGAGAAATGGTAGCTCCAGTCTTACAGGCTCTGCTGGACCTGAGCCATGAACATCGGAGCTTGAGTCGCTATTGAGATTCAATAGAGGAAGGAGACGAGTGATGATAGTCGCAGATTCTCGAGATAACCTATCGCTAATCTTGCTTGACATTTCTTGCAGCTTATCGCGTACGTCAATGATTAGGGATCGATCAGCATCCCGCCTGGCTATCGTGGTTGGATCTCGAGCCTGCATTTTGGGATCAAGATATCCCAGCAACAAAGTCATTGCGGCAGTCAAAGCACCGTAATCGGTATGGCGGCAGGTGACCGCGAGGTTGTTGTACTGTCGGAAGACCAGAAATAAGCGCAGAAGTTGCCGCGAAGAGCTTACGCATGTCGTTTTGCTGTAATCCCATCTCCGTTCCTTTGGATCGCGAAGAACGTATGGCAGATGCAAAAGAATGAGAAGGCTATGATGGTTCATCTGCTGCATCATTTGTGAAGTTGCGCTCATCAAATCATGCACGTCCCTTGGTGGTTTGTACTCTATCACTTGCCAAAATGACGGATCTAGTTGTCGGGCAACTCTCTCAAGATCGTAGTCAATTGCTTGCGTGTTGTTAAAAGCCACCTCGCCCTTGGTAGCATTACGCTTAATGATTGCTCCAGCTGCGATGGTGTGTTGCTTCTCTAGCAAATCTAAAGGCGTGTCATTGTCATCACGAGCGAGGAAGGAGTTGTCGTCTGTACAGGAGGGTAGACCGAGCATAAGACTCAAATAACGATCGGTAAAATTGAGACGGAACCATAACGGCTTTGCCTTTGTCCTGGTGCGAGGGTCAGATTGGGGATCCGCGGAAACTAATGGTCGACCAGTACATCGATCTACACCCATCAACTGGGCAATGGAGATCGAGCGTCGAAGCAAGAGCCAGGCTTTGCGAAGATTGCCAGCGTTGCATTGAAACAGAGAAAGGAGAGCTAATGTCTCGATGCCCTCTACGTTACCTATGAGTTGATCATTGTAAGCCACCGTTTCTGAGAGTACAGAGACGATCTTAATCATCAATGACTGGGGCGATTCACCGGACACGGACGTCCGTGTCAAATCGCTAGATTCCAATTGCTGAATACAGCACACAAGCTGCATCAGACGTTTGGCCATTACAGCTGGGTGAGCAGTCGGAGGCGGGATCCGGCTAAGAATCTCCAACGGCTCCTCCTGCCCGTCGATTATATCGGCATGCCGGCAGGAGAACAGGAGAACAGCGTAGGCACCTCCAATTGATCGTGCAAATCTATCCATTTCCTGCTGACTAGGAAACAAAGAATACAGGGTTTTGGCGAGTTGAGCACACTTTGAAGCGCCCCGAGGGTTCTCGCCATGGCTTGTTGATGGTGTGGGCGGCCCTGCTGGACGACATGAAGTAGATTCCTTGGGATTTTCCCGCAAAGAGCCAAGAAGTGCGAGAACTGTGACACAACTTAGTGGTTAATGCTCTGCGAAATATACAGGCCGTTATCAGCATAAAAGTTGACTTACTAGGCGTTTTGCCCCTTGATATGGGGCAGCTGCCCTCGGTTGGGTCCGTGTCGTTGTCATCGTCGACCGAGTCCGGCGGAGTGGTAGCGCGTTCGACCCCCCGGTTACTATAAGAGTCCGGCATGATCTTTTCTACTAACTTCTCGAGCATCTCTTCGACTCGTCCTAGTCTTTGCGTTATCCGTCGCTCAGGCGTCGGAGTTTGTTCATCTGCAAACTCCTGGCTCACGCACTTAGTGCCGCGAGTTTCGCAGTTGATACATGTCGGAGCATCGTCCGATTGGTACTGACAACGAATTTTTCTTCTTCTGCCTATACCGCCAAAACAACATGGTTAAAAGCTGAACATTCTCTAGTTTCCGCAAGGTTTCTTACACTATGAGAAGTGAGCGGTCAGTCTTTTGGTAGTCTGATAGTCTAAGGGGTACAAGATATTCCTCGAGACATGTATGCCGGGAGGTTCAAAGCGATGCAAATGGGAAGGAAATAACTCCAGCATGCGGTGACGTACTTCCCAACAACTACGCGTGCCTTTGCGAACTTTTCTTCGCTTTGCCTCTGGGTCGCCCCCATCAGAGTCGCGGATAGGGAGTCGCTGCATTGCCTTTAGCGTGTGTAATCCAGTAATCCACTTGATGAAGCCCTTTCGTCCGTGACTCGAGCGAATCGAAGAAACTCGGCTTAGACGAGAGCGTAAGAGAATCGTATCCTCCCCTTGCATAAGAATCTCAAGAAGAAAACAGCAAATGCGTTAGAATTGCGACAGACATCGAAGAGACAACAACTGCTCTGTACAAGTGGGTGGTTAGAACGGGCAGGGATATATGGCAGCGGACCAATTCGGCCGAATTGCGGGCGGACGGACGGACAAACCGGACGAAATGGCCGCTGTGCTGAATAATAAGCCAATTTCCAGAAGTGATGTGAGGATATTTGAATGTCCTACGAAGTTGACACAACACCAAAGATGGCTAACGAATCAAGCATAACGACATGTAAGATTTCTCAAGGGGCGATGCTGTCAGCATCGCTCCATGAGACTTCGTGACGCCTTGTGCTGAATTATGCAAGCAGGTAGCTATTTGGATCCTGCAAGCGGAGAACGTTGCCCATGGGCTGCTCCTGTACACAAAATGTCTCTTTCGAATCGTTTTGGTGAGGTTATTGGCAGTCGAAAAGAGCTTACACGACAGCCGCTTTCCTGGATATTGATTTCACAGAACGGACGGGATCCAACAGCACCAAGCCCAACTTTGGAAGGCCTGACTGCTGTGACCGTGTGCCTTTCGATGAACATATTCAACTTCGTGCTCTTAATGCATCTAGCCACTTTCAATTACCTGTGGTGTGCCTCAAATGTCCGTATCGGACGTTGCCATCCCGATGGCTTGAGCGAAGTCTACCTGTCCTCCCCGTTTTGCCGGGAACGGCCAACTCTTCTTCTTTCAGGTCTAACAATCTTGCCTCTGATATTCACAACTAACTCTTGGGTAATCGAGAAGCCCTCATACGTTACTTACCCTCTTCTGTTCTTATTTAGCTATGTAACACATAGCGGTTGTTCCAATCATCCCATACCAGCACTAGCCATAATCATTCAAGAATCCGTCTTGTGACGCAATTTGTGCCCAATGTACCATATGGGTGCTTTGCCGTGGCCTGACACTAAGGGCTGTGGCCCACGTATGCGGAAACCCGCAGCACGTGCACCAAATCTCCGAACATCTGCATGTATGATGTACGATTTCGCAACTAATCCTGGCTAGTCAGCTGAACAACTCATGAGCTGTGTAATGAAGGGTTTCTCAGGCTCGAAGGAGCCTTAGCCAGCGTCGTTCAGTATTTCACCAGTCCCAACACGCTCAATGTGAGTTTAGATGCTTGCCTGCAACCACCCGGAACGATACAGTCAGGCCGGATATTGGTACACCAACAGCGTTGTCTGAAAAGAAGCAATCGTCGCAGCACAGGCACCAAGCCAGTTCCACACCGGTCAGATGAAGGATAGTTGCAGGATGAGGCCCGATCTGTCTATAGGGCGAAGAGCGCACGCCGCCGATCACTCTTGAGCTATCAAACCGTCTGGTCCCGCCTTATTACTCGCTGATACACCTTGCCTTTACCACTCGACATCGGGAACAGACATCGGATGACGTGGCCAGGACGGAACACACTGCCGGGAGTACAAGTGCTCTGACTGGCTCCATTTCCTCAGATGGTGCACCCAATGAAGCCTTGTCTCGGAGAATTTTCGCTCGACGCTTCGACTTGCATAGCTCAGTCTTTGTGCGATACCTGCAGTAGCTGCCAACCCCGACAACGGCGCAGCTTGGGCTGCGTGCGTTGGCGAAGATGGACAGGGGCAGCGGTTACTGTTCTCTCAAGGACGAGATTGAGATGCATGCCAGTAGTAGGTGATTCCTACGAGCTAGCTATCACAGAACATCCTTTGGTCTCGCCGAATGGTCAAAGGAGATGGCTCTGCTGATGCCATGGATGGACATGATGGTCCGCGCTGAAAGACTGACAAATGACGCTGTTGCGATATAGAGTTCCTCAAAGTTCTGGAGCGATATCCTTTTACCCCTGTTTTCTCCCAGTATCCGGCAGTTCCGGATGCACACTGGAGAGTCGACGCTGCCACGAGCATGGAGTGCTATTATCGAATAAACTAAGGCGACCAACTTACAACAACATGATTTGTCTTGCCCCAGTTGGCAACCAGGATGTGATAGTCGATGAAATGTGTTCATTGCTGCGGTTTACCAAGACGGACGACACCAGAACACAAGAGCACAGGAGTACACTCTCATTGTCATTTCGATGACAACGTCCATTTGAGCAGAGCCGCAACATGATGTAAAGGGTAGCCAAACAAATTCTAAAATAAGTCCTAGCGTTGAACAATTAGCCCTAGCCGTTTTGTAGAAGGTAACACTTGAAACTACTAGGAAAACCTTGTGTGTTGGTTGAATTTGTTCCGATGATGACGTCTTTCGAAGACCTAGCAAGTAAAACATCTCGGTCCTAGCATCGGAACAATAGCCTCAACGTTCAAGCAACCTCGGAAGAGTCATCCAATTACATCTAACCAGTACATACAAATTGACTCTTGTTGGCCTTCTTCCTATCACTAAATACCTACGGTAGGTAGCGTTCACCAGCTGTCTGTGCGTTAGCTAGTGGCAATTTTCAAAGCAACATACGATTTACCCCATTGAAGATACTTAAGGATTTGCCAGATGATATTTTTGTATCACTGCCAGATCATTGGTGCTTGCATCCCTCACCCTAACCGTACTCCGTACAAACATGTGATCGACGTCATTAATATAGTCACGGAGAACTCTCGTCGTCTCCAGATCCGTGACGAGACTAGGCTTCCATCATGATCAGATAGAAAGAATTCCAGGGAAATTCATTCACTACATTTTCGGCTTCTCTGCACTTCACCTGCATTGCTAAGATTTCCAACTTGCTTCTCACTCAAGTAACCTGTTAATTAAGTTCTAAGTTGTTTGTAGCGGGATTCTATTGTTTTAGGTCACGCATCTGCGCAGCACATTGCGCGGTACTGCCTCCCGGTGGACCCATAATGGTACCTGAGCACACTATATTCCGTAGACACTGCTATCCTTCCACTACTATAGCAAGCATTATTAGGAGTTAAGGCATTAAATTGCGAGACCCCTTCTGCGACGATCTCGACACATGCGAAACACGCTCCTACTACATCAATCGTTTTTCATCAAACATATTTACTAGAATGAGTCGAAATCTTCTTTGCTCTTGAATTTGCCAGTATGTCTACGAGAAGGAAGAGCCTCGTTTTCTTCCGTCTTCTGTTTCCCGAGAGGGCAAGTGCCATGAAGAGGCTTGTGGATAGCTAAATTTATTACCTCTCAGCCTCAGTTGTTCCCCAGACCACGCCAAACGCAGAGGAATAGAATATGATGAAACCCCCTAGCCGCAATGTTCCGAAGATCCAGGTTCATGCCAAGACCTTGGCTTACCAGGAGCCCTGGCCTCGAAAATAGTCCTCATCGCTACAAACTCTCCTCAGTAGTCGTCTTGCATCTGAGGAAAGAACTTGGTGATGGCTAGTCTTGATGACATAAATGAGTACAACATAATCGAGACAGCGTACATACAGCTTTGCCTCTCGGCGTCCGACAGGTCCAACGGTGAAACGGGGCGGCGCTCGTAAGTTTACTAGCTCGGTACCTCCCGGAACGCCGTCGAGTTACGCAGGCAAGAACGAATAAACGTTGCATGGCACATGCGCCCGTGTGCCCCCATGCCGGTCAGACTTCAGACCCCCAGAGAGCTAATCTCGTCACAGCCCCCATCTCCAGCGGCTTCAAACAGGGGACCGCGTGTATTTTGCTGCGTCTCTGTTTCAAGCACGATCCCGGGTCTCAGCCCGTCGATCATCCAAATCCAAAACTGCTGCAACTTTGCTCCGATTGCGTTACTCCTCAGGGCTAAAGTACCGTCTTTGACAATCCAATGTCACCATTCTCCTCTCACATTTCTGAAATTCGTGGCGCTTGGCAGGTGCTCGGTAAATGCCCTACGCACCGATTAAAATTGTCCTAACATCTTCATCTCTAACGCTGATGGTACGATAGACAGCCTTTTATGCTGAAAATGGCTAGTAAAATCATAGTAAATGGGTTTGGTTGCGGGATAGCGGTACATGTTTGCCATGATCATCACTGTGTATAATCCCTATCCCACAACCCTTCTCATGAGCCTACCTGTTTGGCGCCGTGGAAGGCCATTGTCGAGCCGCTGCTTCCTCATCCCCCACGTACTTGACCTAGAGACACATCATAGGTTAGTTGTGTTTTAGACTAATCAAACACACTCGGCACTGTCAACAACCAAACACGAGTACAACATCTAACGATGCTTGGCACGAGGGTCGCTCTCACTAACACATGTCACCGAAAACAACAGGACGACTGTACACCTGAACGAGACAAGCCAGATGCTGGTCGCAGACAGGGGCTCTCTGCACCTGAAGGTTGAAGTATTACCCTCTTGGGCCAGAGCTTGGCTGCTACCCAAACCTTCAGTGGGTCTACTGCATATTCTCGACGACCACTACACAATGCATAATGCGATATCTTGGTTTCTGGTGTAGCGTACGACGCTTAGAGGCACGCCAAAATGCTCTACCATGGACTTGCTTCCAGTTTCCCCGGCTCGTTGTTTTTCCCTATGCGGCCCTGTCTCCCCATTGATCACCTCCGCTGATTGCACCGGCCTTCGGGTCGGACACCAAACAAACTCTCGTGAGAGCTTGAACTCGCTAGAAACCCACTGCTATCATCTCGGACACCCCAGCTTCAAGAACCCGGTTCCCAAACAACTATCTTCTTCAGAAGTCCAGCTCCCTTCATGCAGGTCTTGCACAGCCTTCCTTCTGCGTCTCGAACGCCCTCCCTCTCGTTCATCCATACCCCATGCTTGCTTAGATTCCCCGTCTATATTGTTGGTTTATAGTTGCCCTTGACTTGCTCGGAGAGCCATCCGTTCTCCATCTTCAATCAAAGGACTGCTTTGCGTTACATCCTTCTCACTTAGAAGCCGGAGTTTCAGCATTACTTTCTTTCACCAGGAATTCCGGACGGCACCTTCCCTCCCAGCGCCCAAGACGTCGGAATCTGAGAATCGAAACGGAGTTACTCTGGGATCGACGTCTCAAAGGACCCCTCTTGAAACAGCAAAACGTGTTGCTATCGTCGCCTTTGGCCTTCCCGGTGGGCTCAGCCACCGTGCTCCGAGTGTGGACAAGACGGCGTGATTGCTGTATCTGGAAATAGAGGAAACCCCTTGATCTGCCACCAGAATTGATCATCGCCCTCGTCGTTCTAAACATCGTTTATGTTAGCTACGCCGGTGTCAATCATGATCATAGGTCAGATCTTATTACAGCCAGAGTAACTATCATCGTTCTTGTCATGAGCAGGAGGGACCCCAAACCCATAGCGTACCGGCCCTTTGATCCATGACTCCCACTTTCTCACTCGTCCAAGTCATCATCCACATGTACCAAGAAAAAGCGTCTCTCATCTTTTTGCGAAACACACAGTCGGCCCAAACGATCGATATCACGGTTACTTGAGCAGCAATTTATCATACTATAGAGGAAGTAAACAACAGCAAACGACAGCATATTTCAGGCAGCGAAGGGCGAACCCCCATCAAGTTAGACAAGGAGTTATCTGGTCCGAAGGTATATCAAGAGGAGGCACCGCTTTCTTTTAAAAGTGTCCAGTCGAGCTACGAGCAGCATTGGGAAGGCGCGTTGGCAAGAGCACTTTTCTTCGAAGAAACCCTAAGTAAAATTGGACAACGACGAACGATCTCTATTGGCACCGAGTCCGGCGACTCGCGCTCACGGGGAGTTTCATTCTCTAATGTAGGTCCAGCAAAATCCTCTCATCACGACAGACGGGCGTTGTAGCTACCCGCACTCTTTCTCCGAATCTGAACGGTTTTTTGTTACCACGACTGCTGTTCCGGAACATCTTACGGTGAAATAAATCATCTCTTTTGAGTCATTGCCATCAACTTACAAAGGTACTTCCTTCCTCGGATTACCTCCAATACAAGGCTCCTTCCGCTATTTCTACACTATACTTGAACGAATCGCTAATGTTCCTCAGACTTTTGCCTCCTAAAGGTAGGAATTGCTTCCTCCAAATAGCTCTTTCTCCAAGCCTACTATGCCATGTAGCTCTAGGCCACATTTGCATCTCGAATGTCGACGCGGGACATTTTTGATCAGAACCATCTTGACCTCTTACATCTAACGTATTTGAGACAGAGCTCATTTCCTTCATATTCCTACTCAAGGACTACCAACCTCCGCTTTCCAGCTCGGCATTTAAATGGATGTCACTTCTTTGCTGAATGCGGCCACGGCTGTACAGAGACATGTGCCAGCAAACGGGGAAGAAGAGATGATGCATCGAAATTCGGTGTCCTCCAGTGAGGGGAGTCTTATGAGATATGGCTCTTCGACAGATACCTCACCATCTGAAAAATCATCATCTCGAAGATTAAGCGAGTCAAAAACACCCAGTCGCAGTAGGACACCGTGGAGCGCTAATGGTTATGCACTGCCGCTCATCCTTGATACGAAATCGACACCAGCACCAGCCAGGTCATCCTTATTTCAAAGTGAATCGCCAATCGAGCCTATAAGCCCGAAATCACCTAGACACAAATGTTCCGACAGTCACAGCAGCCTGTCATCATATGCGTCCTCTTCAAGCTCTATTACACACTCCCGCCTTTCCTCATTGTCGACGGTCGGGGGTATACAGCCTCTTTGTACTATCCCAGACGTATCCTCCCTTGAGATAGGGCCAGAATCTGCCGAGACTACGAAAGATGGTCACCAATGCACCGGACGCGATGTGCTCTCTTCGCCTATTCCTACTATTGAGGAGGCATCTGTCCATGAACCAGAACGACTTGGTTCCCCTTCAGACGCGATGCTTATTTCAAAACCGCTCGACGGGTTTGCCCGTTTTGAGTCACATGATACATTTGGGTAAGTTAAAATTGTGATTCCTTTACCCTTCCAAAGTCTTCGCCATTGTGATCATTGTCCACCAGCCATTCAATAGCAATTCAATGGGTGACACAGCCCACAAACCTACTACTGTGCTTGGCCCTGGTAACCGCACCAGCTCTACCCGTGAATCGTGGTATTGAGCAACAAACATTCCAGTTTTTCTCACTTGATCCTACCGGCCATGAGGCGTTCAATATGCCGATACCCATTTGGGATAGCAAGTTTCAGCCAGTGGCTGTGGCTTCCTTATATGCGCGGGGTGTGCCTCGTGGCGGAATCGTCTGGCTTTGATTGCCTATGATATAATGACAATATGGAATTGTAAAAACATGTCGCATTTCCGTCATGGGTGGTCGGTGCAAGCATTAGCGATACTAAGCAGCATGCATGCTACCATCTATTTCAGGCTATGAAGACAGTCAAGTGGTTATCATCCTCAATGTGCAGTCACATCCAGGATTCTTTCCCATTGGGAATCACCACCAAATGGGCTCCCCAGACTTCTTTCATCAAAACAACTGAGTTGACAGTCATGTTGCTTTGTTATACTTTGGTTACCGCTTCAATTCTGGATCTCAAATGCTCAGGCCGGAGACCCCAGTGCATGCCTAAGCAGATGCGTCCATACTCAATCAGAACCCCTAAATGTGAATGGAGACAACTACCTATCACCAAAGCTGCAACAATTTTTTGGCAAAGACCGATGATTTCTGTACTTTCATTTTAACATGAGCTCTTTATCTAAAAATACGGCCAGAATTATATAACGGTTATTCGCCGTGTACCGAAAGGGTGATACTCCTTGCAATGCACACGGAAAGACCGACAACTCGGGTTCTTCCCAACGAGCATTTGCCTATACACTTGAACTTGCAGAAATGATATGAGTATGTCTCTACTATCCCGAACGAAGCGGCAAGTATGCCGACTTCTAATAACTGGATATCGTCTTTGTTTACACCTCAAATCACAACCGGTCAACTTTGCTCATCAGTCCCCATTCCCCTGCCGCTTCCATTCTCTTCCACAACCCATGAACCGCCATCACCACCCTTCTCTCGCCGCTTCTACTCCTCTTCATCAACTACCACCCCAACGCCGATCACTTTCATCCTTTGCCTCTTTCATAGAAATCGACCTGTAGAGGCTGAAATATCAGGTATCATCCCCCATTTTCTTCGACCCTTCTATCTCCTTTCACAACAATCATCCTACTAGCTGAGCTGCCAGTAGGGTGAGCAGAACATCTTCTCATCACTATCTGCATCCTATTGCTCGGCCCTGTATTCATTGGGATCGTCTCGAGATGCATTCAATCAGGGAAGAGTGGCGTTACTGTTGAACTGTTCTTTCACACTGATGACCTGATCGAAGTGGTAAGTACGATGAATCACGGGAAACGGTCTCATATTGATTTCCAAGCGATGAGTATCGCAAGACCAGCTCAGAAATCGAAGGAACGATGCTATGATTCATTTGCTCCTTCTTATTGTTTTCTCCCGTGATTCAGTGATCACAATAGTGAAAATAGCCCCTTTTCTATTATCTTCTCAAAATAATCTGGAAATAGGAGGAGCAAGTGGCCATACTATGAAATCCTCTCACTTGCTGCTGTGATTCAGTGAGCACAATAGTAACAGAGAGTTCATTCCTACTTTTCTAACCATCCTTTCTTTACAAAAGCCTCACCACTCAATCGATCTTCCCTTCTCTTCTCCTTTCTTTTCCCACTCCACCAACCAAAATTTCGTTCCATCTTCTGATCTCATCTAGGGCAAGACAAGATCGCGATCCCTTCAGCTTACTAGCTCCGCCTGATCTTCTAAGGGCACACAAGCGGACAGTATCTGCGCCAAACTTCGCTGTTACCAAGTCCCTAGATCGGAACTTTGTTCCTTATTCGACCAACTATCGGCTCGGTGCGCTACCGTATAACGAGAACAACTCACCGAGCTTCGTGATGGACAACCCCAACAATCCTGCCTTAACAGGCAATCCCCCACCCCCGACCGGTAACCCTTCGCCAGCCACAAGCTCCTCGGTAGCAAGCAGTGCCTCAGCAGATGGGTCTTCGGCACAGCAGGAATTGAATTTACTTTGCCTCTATATGGAGAACTGTGACACGGGTTCTACTCTGCGCAAGGCAATTTCCCATTTCTTTGGTCGCAACAAGCTGAGCACCCGAATGATCCCCCGGAATACTTGGGTCCATTATTGCCGCAAACACTATCAGCGTGCTCGTTATCGTAATGCACACGAGTGGGCGAAGAGGCAATGTGAGCTTATCATTATTCAGATCAAACGCGTGCAAGAGTGGAGCGATATGAACCAACGAAGTGGCCGCTCTGGAGACGTTAAGGATTGGTCACTCAGTATGCGAAAGAGAGAGCTCGATCGTGTATGTGACAAGCAGAACAAGCGACCTCTGGACGATAGTGACGACGACGAGGATCGTCATGATCGGGCTATACTGACCGGTACAGCTGTGCCTCAGTGGCTCAGGGATATGTGCCGCGGCGGTTATACCTCAACTGAGATAATAGCCATCATGCAGCGGCTTCTAGAGGACATTATCAGACTTCAACTGACCCAAGTCCCGGACATCGAGATTCTGCCCAATATCCTCAGTGATGAGACACCATCTAAGAAGACCAAGGTGGCCAAGAAGACCAAGAGCTCAGCCAAGATCCACAAACGATCCCAATCGGTCGGAGTTACACTGAACTCTCAGATATCCCCCCTGGGAGCTCATCGCCATAGCCAGTCTTCGACCTGGCAAATGGGCGGGCCGTCTAGTCTTGCCTCAATTGTCTCAGTCGATGAAAGTCAGCGTGCGGCGGTTCCCTCTGCCTATGGGGTTGATTTCGGCTCTTTCCCAGAGAGTGCCACACGTAGTGGTAGGTTTCAAAGCTCTCTCGCGCCACCTGGTACCTCACAGCCAACGACAAACACAGTCACCAACCTTGCTATTCGAAGCGGACACCCTCAACATGACAGATCGATGTCCTTCAGCACATATACGGGTTCTCGTCCATTTGTCTTTCAAGGTGGCAACGGGGTCGCAGATTCGATCTCAGCTTCTGATTTTGGTTCGGGATACGGCACACATTCTAACGCTCCCACCAACTTCGGCAACAGCGAATCACGATCATATAATGTCCCTTCCACGAATGCTTCGAATTGGTCTACACCAATCTATTCTAACCAATCGTCCCACGTGGGTTCGGGTCACTCCCGCCACCAGAGTTCACCCATCAACACTCATTGGACCCCTCGAAGCGGAGCTGAAATTCCTGCCTATCCTCCCCGCTCTCACTCGAACTATAGTACAGACCCATATGCATATCACTCGAGCTATAGTCCCTGGAACCATGCGCCTCCTCCCAATACACCTCACCAACCTTCTGGAAGCCGATATCTGACTATCCCATCTACCGCACAGGTGCTACCAGCATTCTCAGGAATTCAGACAAGCCTTGCTCCTCTTCGTGAGCCAAACAACCAAGGACCTGACCGCCCAAATTCTCTCTACACAGAGCGACACTAACACTCTTTGATTAGTAGAGAGTTGACCAACTTCGTACCACAGCCTTCCCCTAAATGCTCAAGGGATCGCGTCCTTCCAACTATATACGATATCAATCATTGGATCAACTCTTATCATCATCTGTGCACTCCTCTCACTTCACTCTTCCCTTCCCACGATTTCGTCAGTATACACAACCTTTGTATAACTCATCACCATGCCTTATCGTGCCCCCAATCTTTCCTACAGTGCTCTATTTCTTCCTTGCGTCTTATCAGGAAGAAAACGGATAGGTTCGACCAAATGGAGTTGAGGAAACTGTTATCTGTTACAAAAGCATTTCGAGTCTGGAGTTTCATGGCGACAACTGATCTTACACGGACAAGAACAAAAGAAAGATACCCAATCCGCTCCCAGGAGGTTCGGCCATGTAACAAGAAAACCCGGTGGAATGGCCAGCTAGAAGTACAAGGGAAGGGGGGGTTCAGGCGTTATGGCTTTCATCGTTTCGGAAAGAGCATCTGTGATGCTCAGTTTCCTTTACATTTCCTCTTATTTCCTTGCATAACTTCCTTTTTCTTTCACTTCTTCATGGTCTGTACACTAGCTCCCATCTCTTTTCCGTCACTCCCTGGTTATCTCATCCTGCGGGAAGTCTGCCAACAGCTGAGAGTGTGTCGTGTGCTTGCACATGGGGGTTTTTACATCTTACCATCTCCGACTATATATACATGCCTGTATAGGGATCGGTCTGAAAGCACTTATCTAACGACAATTGATAATATCTTGTCTTGAGGATATTCCTTAGCTTAGATTAGTCTTTCATCTGCTAAAATATAGGATGGTTTTCCCCTTAACGCTTCTTCAGTTTGATCTTTAGTGTCCGATGCCGATCCAAATTTTGATTTTTTAGATCAGCTGAATTGTTGAGATGACGTGCTTTGTGGTTGGTATGTACCTTTATCGTCGCGATAACGACCAGTCCAATTACATGTCCGTATGGTGATGATGATGTCCAGCGTTGTGAGGTTATATATGTAATGCAAGTTCCTGGAAGAAAAGGAAGAGCAAATGGATATCAATCTTATGGAAACAAAGGTCTCAGTATAGTATGCCCATGTAATAAGCCCATTAAATAGTCTATACTAGGTAACCCCGGCACTATATCGTGGCCTCCAACTCTGAGGATTTGTTTTGTCTTGGAAATCTTGTGATGCATGTGAAGGGTGCTTTTTGAGCAAGCGGCCCACAGACTGTGAACCCCTCGACAGAATTATAAATGCAGTAATTGGTTCTATATTAGCTCCCACTCGGGATTTCAACCATTAGAAACTGGCTTAAGAAGGCTGTGTATTATTTCTTTTTCGGAGCTTGTTGGTCGCAGGCAGTGCTACAAACCCATCCTGATCGTGGTAAAACTCCAAGTCGCTTTCAAAGCACTTGTCGATTCCGGTCGCAGAGTAAGAGCTGAAGTAGATAAAAACATGATTGATGGACATAAAATGTCTTGATACAGAATTTTTGACCAAATTTAGTCCCCGACTTGATTTAGTAGAGAGCGAGAGCTGATTCAGTTTGTAGAGGTGATGACCGCCCAAGGTTACAGCTAGGCAGACCGTCCTGGCGGGGTAGGTAGCTTGCATGAGATAATGTATTGTCAGAATGTGAGGCGAAATACGGCCCTGTTTTCTGTCGCTGATAGCTCTCTCTGTCCATAGCCGTCGCTTCTCCTTTATTTCTTTCCCTGTCTCCCATCGCTTTTTCCCCGCATATCAATTTTCCAGGCGTTCAGGTTGACCACATGACTGACAACTTGAAACGACATGATCATCAATATGACAGAAATCATCGGCGTCATTTCTAGTGTTCTTGCTCTTTGTGAGACCGTCAAGGGCGGACTCACGATTGCTAAAACGTTGTACGAAGCGCCAAATGAAATTCTGATGTTACAGGTAATACAGAGACCTCTTTTACCATACTTGGCGGAACACGCAACTAATAAACTAAGCAAGAAAACTGTCGAAGTATTGTCATCGGCCGCCTCGGACTTGGAACGAGTCGTCGGCCAGAGTCTGCCAACCCCCTTCGGTCCTTCACTTCATCATGCACGAGACACTTTGGAGAGCCTAGACAATGTGATAAGTACCAAACTGCTCCGAAACAGCAGAAACAAGGAGAATACACGGCCCAAGCGAATTGGTTGGCTACTAAACAAAGCGAATGTGGTCAAACACACAAACCTTGTTCAGTCAGCAGTTCAAGCTATACAACTAACTGCCAGTACCGAATTATTGTGAGTTCTCGAGACCGTATTGTGAAACCCCTTTAATAACATTTGCGAAATAAGGCAATTCAATCGCCAGATCCAGCTTTCGCTCGGTAGAATCGAGAGACACATGATGCAAATTCCTTTACCTACAACTCAAACTCGCGAATCTATTACCTCGGCAATGATAAGAATTTGTGGCCCGCGACCGCAATCCCCGTCTTTCCAGCAGCGAACAAAAGCGAGCACTGAGGTCTTCACACCTCAATTGTGCCAAACCGAAGAGCTAGGCGACAGCAGAGGCTCCGTTGCCTCCGCCACTTCGAGATGGAAGAACACCAGATCCCGTGGCGGCAAGCCCAGCAAGGCACCGTTCGATCAGACATCTGGGATCTCTGTAGCTAGCCCTTTTGAGCTACTAGACTCGTTTTTCCCAGAGCAATATATCTCCGAAGCACATTTTGCCCTCTCAGTGCATAAACTGTATCAAACTACTGTTGATCCTTTCAGCCGATCGATTGAGTTCGAAATTGGGTATTCGAAGTTAGCTCGAGAGTGTATTTCCGTCTCCTTATCTCTGACAATTACCCTGGAATCCCCCTTTTGGGATTTAGGACAGTTTTGTCCCTCCAGCCCGAAGACGCGAAGGCGTCCACAGGTATCGCCAGCGATTGTCGGCCTTCTACAATGCTGTTTCGAACACGTGGACACAATTCGCCACAATGACCAAATAGTCGCCTATGCTGGGAGATCTGTGCGCTCTCAACAGCGACCCTTAGTAAGTGAAAGAGGTAATACTGCAAAACAGCAGCTCGAAAGCGCGACGCAGACTTTACGCCATCTGGGAGTGCCTTGGTACCCAGAGAACCATGTTCTTACGCCTCGCTCCTACGCTACCACGGTGGGTAGAAACAGGGAGTTCTCGAAAATTGGTCCGGTATGGGCAGCCCACCATCGATTTACTTCAAATATGGGCGAGAATGAGGAGCTACTTTACCTCTTACGTTCGCTACATAGCTTGAAGGGTGCCCATGGAATACAGAAGCTCATCGGCTCAGTCAACGACAATGAGACGGGAGTGGTCAAGGGCTTCTTGGTCGAAGCTCCTGCTTGTAGACAGCTGCTCCATTTCGTACGCGGGACACAAGCAAGTATCTCGTGGGAGCGGTGCGAAAAGTGGTGTTACCAACTTATTCAAGCTGTAGCATAGGCTCACAGCAAAGGCATTCAAGTAGGACACCTAGGAGAAGAACTCAAAGACGGCATAGGACTGGACTCTCACGATAATGTGGTGCTGTTCATGATGAGAGAGGTGTATTATGCAAGCGCCGGGGCCGCCGGAGTCCCTCCTGAGGTTCGCCGCAAAGGGATCGTTGAAAGCGTCATTCCCGCAACTCCACAAAGCGATATATTCCAACTAGGACTGTTCCTCTGGCGGCTAGTCACGGCTGTCGGAGCTGACTATCAGAGTCTGGGCTTCAGCTCAATAAGTCTTGCTTACCAAAGTGATGAACATTTCCTACCGTTTCCATCAGGTATCCCTCTCCACCTGACGACAATCATCAACTTATGCCGGCAACCATTACCGAGCAGTAGACCACCAGCTTGGGAGCTTTTGACGTACTGCCCAGCCAGTCAACTCAGCCTTGTGAGGAGCGAGCACACGCAAATCAGTAGCAACCCCGGTACTCCGACGTATTTCGACTTCGACGAAGCACATGGGTCCATCGTAAACTGTAATATTTGCCGCGTACTAACAGCAGCGCTTTTCTTTCAATGTCAAGTTTGTGCTAACGGCGATTTTGACCTTTGCCCAGAATGTTTTGAGAAAGGTCTCCACTGTCCAGGCGCCCATTACCTCGAGGAATGGCACGCACAGAGAAGGGAGACAAAGGACGGGAGAACATACTTTGCTACCATCCCTACCCCTGGTCTTAATGGAAGGTCTCGCTTTTATGGGATTAAGAAAGGGGGAGGAAAGCGAGACTTTTTGGTCTTTTAGTGAAGGAGCTTTGAATGTATTTACACAATAAGCTTCAAGGCGTGATTGGAAACACGTATCGCCACCTAATACTAGAGGCAAGGTCAGAATAAGGTGCGAACGAATTCAGTAAGTCCTTCTAATTCCTTAATATCTAGATCAGTCTTCTTAATCGTGTATTGGGTCGACGGCTAATTAGAATGACGACAAGGAGTCAACTCTCAATCAGGTTAAGGAGGTCTCAAGTTGCTAAAGTTTAAAAAACTTCCTTATCAGAATCCCGCATGTATTTAATCAAGGCGGCTACAACGCGATCAAGTCTCAGTACAGGGCTTTCCCTCCCGCTTCTATCAATTTCGCGAAATGCAGAAGATCCATCGGAAGACTGACGCAAACGATCGTGAAAGGCAGTGAGGCCATCCGACCCGTAAAGAAGGCATACAAGAAAATCCAGAGCGATTCGTTCAAATTGTCATACACTAAACCTACGAGACCTCGGTTCTGATATCTAGGATCGTCTCCGGGGTTTCGTACAGCTCTGCGCATAGCGAGTGCTCGTCAAGAAACCGCGTGATTTCGTTGAAAACTCGTGATATTCGGCCAAGCCTATGTCGGTGATATCAAGTCCGCCGAGCGCAGAGCTGCCCGCAACGTTGGTAAAGACGAGAATAATCTCTGGGTTGATGTCACCATGTCTGATTGACGCTTCAATGTTTCTCCCAAAGTAGTGTAGTACATCTAATGCATCACCGAGACCATGAAACTGTGCAATACCAACTTCCATGTAGGGCTTGAGAGAAGGCTATCCCCTATTACGATACCGAACCTCGCGAAGATTACCCCCGGAAGCCCACGGAAACAGTTGGTACCTCCCGTTACTTCGGGAGAAGCTCGCAAGCCATTCTACAAGACGCCGGTGATCAAGGGTGCTCATCTTCGGTAAGGTGTGGGTCTCTCGTTCAAATCTTGATTATTGCTTGTTCTTTGCAGAATCTGTCACAGAGTTTAGCGTCCTGGACGTAATAGACTTCATCGTGGCATCGTTATCATCTGCAGCCGTGTCGCTGCTAATGCTTTCCGAAGGCGTATCCTCAAATTCAAACGAGCCATCAAGCTCAAAGAAATGGTCACCGTCATGACCATCAACAGCAACCAACAGTCCAGAGACTCCCGGTTGGGCTTTATCGCTAGCCGCAGACTCTCTTGACCGGTGACTTGATGATCACCGGTTTTTGCCGTCGTGGGATCCAAATTATCGTCATTTGAGTCGAAATACTCCATTGGAACTTGTATGTGTGTTTTCTGATCGGACGGAGGCTCCAGGGCTGTATATGAAGACGTGGGAGTACTTTGTGACGCATTATAAGTTTCAATAGGGGGTTGAATCTTGCCGACTGTAGCTGGGACAATAGCCCCGTCTTCCCCGCATAAGGGACATTCTGTAGGGCCTCGAGGTGCTAGAATAGAATTGAAGTTCACTATCTCGAACCTTTCTTCGTATTCATATTCAGCTTTGTGTTCCTCCTCCAGGTGAATACTCAAATCTATAGATTTTTTGAAGTATTGTATCGCGTGATGTCTTGAATCGCAATACCATAGGTTTGTCTGGTGAATATCCTCCGTCCATTCAGGGGAATGGCGATCCATGTGTTCGCGCCATTCTTTCCGAGAAGCGAAGAACATCGGTTCGAGACCGCATTGTTCTGCGAGGCATACGTAAGGCTTAAGGTCCTCTTCAAAGTGGGCTCTGGGACGTGTTAGTGAAAAGTCCAATGTCTTTTGAGGTTCAGCACACCTCCAAACAGCCTCCCAATGTTCCTTCTTTTGTGTATATGGTATGTCACAGGTACACCATTGGCACGTGTGGTATTTCTCTGCCGCTGACCATGCAGGAGTTTGCGGATATAAGGGGAGGTTGTTGGTTCTAGAGCCAGATTCGAGTGTTGCTTTTGGTTTCACTGTCTCAGAAGACGGTGTAGTTTCTGAGCCTAGAGCCAAGAGGTTCAGTTGTGTTACTACATCGGATACTGATTGCTGAGTTTGTGCTAAAGCCTGTTTGTCTTGCTTTTTTTCCCGTGCGCGCTCTCGTCGTGCCTCCTTGACTGATTTCCGTCGGATCCTGGACATGAGCCGTTCTCTTCTTATTGATATTGAGACGGCTAGCTGCTCGGCAAATGACGCTGTAACATCCGGGTAAAGTAGTTTCACGATGACTAGGTGCATCCGTGAATAGAATCCTTTAGCCCCATCCCTAGTTCTAAGGTGATCTAACACGAGACCGGCCGGCCTCTGTTGAAGATCGTGACCGAGGTGATGTAGGATGTTTAACAGAAATGAGATTCCCTTCAACGTGTCTCGGACTTCTGACCCCGTGGGCTTGGATGTCGTTGAGTTACTACTCCTTAGGTGGCCTAAGGAACACATGAGGACTTTTCATGGAAGTGGCTTGAGGGAGACATACAATAGTCATTCAAATTATTCGCCAGCACTTGCAACATGTTGATGAACCGATCTCGGATTTGCGAGGCATTCCTCAAGTGGGCGTCGAGCGACCTTTCACTCCGAGACAGAACGCTCAAACACGCGGCCCAGCGATGGAAACGTTGGTGTTCTTCTTTGATTCTTTCAGATTCCTGAGGCCGTGCTAATAGACGTTCAGTGAAAAGCATTTCGCATACTCTTGCCATGTAATAGATCTGGTGATCGTTTGTGTCTTCGTCCTCAGAGGCCATGTCTGGTAATCGATACATGTTGTTTCCGCAGTCCTTCTGTGGCATTCAAGAATGGGAAGTAAACAGCTCTAGCAGATGATCCAAATTTAAAAACTGAAGAATCGGCGTGCGTGGAACAACATTCCAGTCCAAGGATACGTTCACGTCCCATGATTAAGGTCGGCAAGGGGCTGCCGCCGATTGTGGCTTGGATTCCGTGACACCTCCAGGCTTCCTTGAGAGACCTCAAGGGCTATCTATCGGCGGCCTAAAGACAATTCATTATACAACAACATAACGAAACCATCCGGACCAACATGATTCCAAAATGAGAAATTGAGAGTGTCTACCGGACAAGTGCGGCACGAGCATTTCGTGATGCGCGATCCATTCTGAGGTAACAGTAGTTTGCACCGATCTCGAAAGCGAACAAAGCAATCTCAAACAAGCAAATTCTCGCAAACCAGTTGTACTAGGTAATACATGAGGTGTTGTATAAACACCTCTGGCGCAGCATTTCGCTTGTGATCGGGTCGAGATGCGTACTAAAAATCAAAGAACTGCTAGAACAACGACATACTGAGCCTTCATGGCCGTAACCCGAAGGTTATCGGGTCTTGCGCGATTTGAACCCCCGATGTCATCGACAATTGTTTTCGCATGTATCACAAGCAATAAAGGGAAGGCATGGATTATGGAGCAACTGTGGAAGATTATGACTATGGGCTGCCTCGTCACTGCTATCCATGCTTCCTTGTGTCGTACAAAAAGCCACAAGGGACAGATATTTTAGTAGCAAAAGTTTGTAAGTTCGAAACAGCGAGGCTGCCTTGCCCGATGGAGAGTAATGTCCTAACAACAAATTTTGATTTGACTCAAGAGTGTCGGTCTTCTAGCAGAGCTGTATATGGTATTGGGAGAGAATTGAGACCTTGCTAATAGTGAATACCGCCATATAGACGGAGTCAGCCTAACTCATGGGTATTGTGAACTTAAGCTGAACATGAGATGAACTTTCTCCAATAGAACGATTACACTGAGATAAGCGCTTTGCACTATGAAATGAAGAGTGAAAGACGGGGTTTCGACATCAAAGATAAAGCCAAATACGCACGAGACTGATAAAATCTCGTGAGCACACCCAAGATGCCAAGCACCACACCACTTCGTTAGCCCTTCAAGAAACTGCCAAGAATGTGGAGCAGGATACCTCCCTGCCTGTAAATATCCTCTATACTAAGAATACCTGCCTGCTCAAAGGGCAGCCCAAAAAGGGCTGTAAGGGTGTGCGAATGAAACACCACGAGCCCTTGGCTACACGTGTCCGGTTTCCCAAGCAAACAGTTCTCACCCCCACACTTTTCCTTCCCTCTTTTCGCAGTCCTGCTGCATAGTGGGCGCAAAAAACGCAAAGCCGGGCCTATGGAATCGCGGGTTCCTGCGCAGATGACCAGTGCATTATCACCACCACTCCCTGATTTGCTTGATAGATCTAGGTAGGTAAAGTGGCTGGGTTTTTTTTCTGGTGACTATCCGGCGGTTTTTTCCTCAGGCGTGACAGTTAGGGAGTAGTAATGAAAATTGGGGCATGTTGCTACTATGTACATATATATATAAGAATAGAAATTTAGGGTCTGAAAAAAGACCAAAAAAAACTCTCTACTTAGGGATAGGAGTACTTCGTAGTAAGATGCGCTCCTCTCCGTCCCGTTCCTAACGGGCCGTTGGTGCTGTATGGGTTGGATTGGGATTATGTGAGATCAGATTTTTAACACTTAAGGAGGCGTTGTTTGACGGATTTCGCATACATGGTATCTTCTTTCCAATGTTGGCGCAAAAGGCGCAAAACCAAAATGTTAAGAAATCGAGAAGAAAGACAAAAAGGAAAGACCTGCCGGAGTTTACTCGGGACGTCCCGGCGGACGGAGATTGCGCCCGACTCTCCTCTGTCAGCGTCGGAAGTTGTGTTCTTTCTTCAGACGCAGGATTCCCGAAGAAAACACTCATCCGCTCCTATCCGGGATTATTTCCAGATTATTGGTTTCCTCGTTTGGAACGTCGGCATGCATGAATACTTCTTCTGCACCCAATAGCAGTAATTATAGGAGTGACCATCATACATTGAGATGCAAAAAGTACCTGGAACAGGTTCCCTAGGAGAGAGGGGGAGAAAGGCAGCGCGTGGCATACTGTCCGTCCACTTGTCGATCCGTGAGAGGCCCAATCCAAGATCGGCCAAGTACCGTGATCGTCCCTTGTAGAAATCTTATCTGGTCTACCAACCAACAAGGCTGAGACAAGAACGATCCCCCACTGCTGCTGATATTTTACTACTACTAATACTACTAATACAAGTGACATCGCGGAAGGACGGCTTTGCTCTCGGATAGAACTGCGACGGGATGGAATCAACTTGCGCAACCGGGCCATGTGGATCGCTGACCCAAGCGAAAAAACACAACCTCGTCCAAATGATCTGAATAGCATTTGATTGTTGGGGACCTATGATCGCTGTCCGGGTCGTTCGCTTCTTAAAGTTTTCCCGGCATCTCGGATGTCGACAACGCATCGTGCTAACCCATTACCAACCTGGGATTGTGTACTTCACAGGAACTGTGGGTTCCCATCATCCATTCTGTCGGTGATAGAAAACGCCTGTGGAGCATCTTGTCCGGGCAGAGTCTAGCGAGCGTTATACCGCTACCTGACAACTGGGGCCCTTCGGTGCCGTTTCCACAATGAAATTGTTTCTTTTATAATTTTAGTGTAGCGGTGATGCTTTTTTCGTGAATTGACTCATTCTTCTTAGATCAGGGCTCACACCGCAAATTTTCTTTAATTTCTTGGGCCCCTTTATTTTTTAATGTGAGATTGGTTACGCCCGGGTACTTCTGTTACAGATTTCGCATCGAAGAGTCCTCACGAAACACTTCTCTCGAGTCAACACATTGAAAGGTTTCCATTTACGTCATACCTAGGTAGTCTCAGAATGTTTTGGGTTCCTCTTGACGACAAATGACGCAGAGATGAGTGACTTATCTGATAATTGTCCTTGTTGAGATGACATTTATGGATTGCTTTTCTCATTGACACATGATGATTCTTCTCCAGTTGCGTCTGCCTATTTTCCCGGAATTGTGTCTCATGGTCGGCTCAGAGCACCAATGATAACAAGCCCCATTCGAAGCAGAGATGGTCTGGGGCGGAGAAGCGTCCACGTCAGATCTGTTGGGACAGGTGTGGAGTGGTGGGCGGAGAGTAGCTGTAAAAGCTCCACCTTGACATTATGCCTCGACCATGACCAGGGCATATCTGGTGGAATGGATGCACGGAGGATATGACAAAAGAAGGGATGGCTTTCTGACTTTCCTTTTCTTCTGGTGCGGATTGATTCTTTCTAGCCCCAGGGGCAAAGCGGAAGGATCTCGTTGGATAGCACTCACATCACATGGAACGTTGCTGTTTTGGGACCAATGGTCCGTTAGTAGAATGGATACGTCACTACTTCGTAATATATGCATATGACAGCGCCAGCACATCTGATATCTAGGTACTTCATGAACTGGGGAAAGTGGTAGCGAAAGCCACCGGTGTCTTTACTCACCATGTTGATAGCGGTATTTTGCTGTAAAATTTAGATAGCCCTTTCTTCTATCTCAAGAGTTTGGAAGGCACGGTTTTTAAATGTATTCAAGCTGAAAAGGATGAAAAAGACCCTTTCCGAGGATTCCGCCGACAAAAAAATTCAATCGAATCTGGATCGTGATTCACATGGATGGATGGATTCGAATGGGACTCGGGATGTGGCAGAGTATTGTGGCTAGAGATGCTGCAGGTAGGAGGTATGGATCAGAAATGGTACCTTAGGCAGATGCTGGTGATGCTCCGTCCTGATATCTCCATCTCCCCTGTTGATCTGGTCAACGGCGGGGAGCGAGTATTGTGTGACGCTAAGCTATAAGAAGTAATAAAAACTCTTTTCCGGCTGGCTCGGGGACTTTGACGAATGATATTCTAGCTGACACTCCAATTGTCACGTCCCTGTTTTCCCGAAATACCTACTACATCACCACCTGCACCTTCAGCGGCATGGCTCTCCCCATCCCATTCTCGCCCATCATCAATCATCCTCTTTCTTTCCCTTGCACCCACGCCTTCAACGAAACAACAACGACCCCTTCCGACTTTCACTTCACCTACTTTTTGACCAAACAGAAAGACAGACGTTTGGCTGGCCCCTTTTGCGACTTACCCTCGACCCCATATTCTGCCACGCTGCATTGCATACCTACATACTACACCTGCAACACATAACCTACCTGGGTTAAGCAGCTTGGGGTATCATCCATCACACTAATTAACATCTGACAACAGTCAATCCTGTCTTCATCACCACTCATCTACCCCCCCGCCTCTTTGAACCGATCCGACTCGGCTGCACGCTGGCGCACGCATGAGCAACAACGTTGACGTGGGGGAGGAGTGCTGCAGCAGCAAGTCGTGACTGCAGCACCACCACTTACACTACACACGCCTTGCCACTCCCGGCTCATCCTCACGTCGCATACACGTCCCCTTACCGCTGCCCCGTCCTACGATGATTAATTTGGGCGAGAATCCTCATTCGAGCTAGGCCAACGACGTGGTTCCATTCCCAATAGTCCATCCACACGTTGCCCGCCATGGCAAATAGAAAGGCCCCCCCAGGTCTCGAGGCCAGTCTCTCCAGTCTAAACTCCCTCGACAACGACACATCGGTTCCTTCGAGCGCCAATATCGATACTCAAACCTCCAAGTGGACATCCGCTTCCACCTCCCTCACAGCCTCTCCCGCGCAATCAAGAGAACCTTCGCCCATAAGAACCACCGCCAATACGAAGCCCGGAAGAACAAGTCGGTCATCCACACCGTCTCCTCGGTCACGCAAGAACAGCGTTCAAGACTTGAGTCCCACTCGAACTCGGACAAATCCTTCTACCACCTCTACGATTTCACGACAGATCTCTGCTGCTACTACTCCCAGCCTTCCACCTCACTCTTCGAGTACTGAAACCGTTTTACGAACGCCCATTCCCCAGAAGCCTTTGCCAGTCCAGGAGGCTTCCAAAAGCTCACCGCGCTGGCCCATCTCCCCGCGACTGAAGTCCCCTCCACCAGTACTTAAGCCAACTAACCTAACTTCATCATCCCGTAAATCCGAACCTGAAACCCCAGTCATCAATGTTCAGCGCGCAACGCCCTCGCCACATGTGGAGCCTCCCATTCAATCAACATCGGACATCGAGGCTGATGATCAATACCTACCATCCGGGATGAAGACTCCCAACCGAGGACCGAGCAGCGGTTCAACCACTCTCGAGACCGTGCAGGAGGTCAGCCAGCCAAACACACCTGGTCCGGCCTTGAGCGGAATCGTCGAAAAGCTAGAAGAGACAGCGGCCTCGCAAGGCCAAAATGGCTCAGCTCCAAGTTCCATCAAAGCTAGCCAAAGCGCGACGAACAGCGAAAGTGGGAGCGACAGTGGCAGTGTGAAGACGGATACGAGGCGACCAAGCTCCACTGCACCACCTCCCTTACTTCACAGTCGGCAGTCCAGTTCAGCCCTCAGATACGGCAGCCGCAATCAGACAACTGGCGAGAGTTCATCTAGAAATATGATTGTTGAGACAGAAGAAGTAAATAACATGCCGAAACTATCTTTGAACCCGAAAGAGGCTGGCTCAGGAGCCAGCGGGAGTCTCAGGACCCGGCCGAGTACCGAAACTATCAAACCGAAGAAGGAAAAGAAGAAGCACCACAGAAAGCCGGCTTCTGTTGCTTCCGGCAATGGTGAGCAACTGCAACCTATACCAACCCCGAAACTACGACACTGCTGTTCGACAAGGTCGTTTTCAGCGAATTCCAGTCGTTCGCCGCCCAAGTTCTATGGTCAAGCGTCGTGGAACGATGAGGCGGGACTCAATCCGTCGGGACAGCCGCTCAAGCGAGCGCCTCAGACGCGGGCACATAGTATTACTTCTCAAGTTGCAAATTTACTGACTCTAGGCCCTCGTCCAGCTTCTTCAAAGGCAGATATCTTCGAGGCTAAAGTGGCTAGCGCTGTGGAGGAAGCGAATTCTTCTGACTCTGATGAGACTTTTGTCTATGACTCTAACCCACCAGACGTCGATCGCCCTCGTCGCTATCATTCGCGCACTCCAAGCGCAACTTCAATGGCCAGCCAGTTAGATCGAAATGGCATGCGTTCCATTCACTCCATTATTGAGGCTAACGCTCAGAATCCTCACGTAAAAAAGAATATGAAGTTTGTGAGCGCTTATAACAGCAGCGGGGAACCCACTCACGGTGAGGACGATGGTCGAGGCACCGGGCGAAGTAATATGGGCTCGGCAAGGGGGACAACGCGTCACCATCATCATCCTTCTCGATGGGGCAGGAACAGCGGCAATAATCACCCCTCGCTCTTCGATAATGATTCTCCATTTCCCAACGCAGCTCGTACGAAATTCTCGGGAAACACTTCAAGACAATCGTCGAACCCTCCCAGCCCGCGCTTTAACATGAGCAAGGGTTGGATGTCCAGCACCAAGAAACAATCGGTCACACCCAGTGGGTATGACATGGACGACACGACCACGGGCGCAGATGATGAACGAACCCCTCTTTTGCAACCTGGTACTGTCCGATCCATTCGATCAAACAGGAGTAGGCGTGGTATGACTCTCCGAAATCTGGAGTCACAATCATATCATCAAAACCCGACATTCCTTAATCGTTTCGCGAGCTGCCTTGTTCTGACAGTGATGCTACTACTTGTCGTCACAGGGGCTATTGGTTTCATGTTTGCGACTTCTCAACCTCTCAGCGATATTAAACTGATTAAGATCGGGAATGTTCTTGCCAGTGAGCAAGAGTTGATGTTCGATCTCACTGTTCAGGCGCATAATCCGAATGTTGTTGTCGTTATGATCGACTCGGCAGATCTAGAGATATTTGCCAAGTCACCACACGCAGGCAATGACTCGGAGTGGTGGCGCCATCCTAACGGTGAAGATTTTGCGATACTCGACTCTCCCATAAGCGATGATCCCGACGATGAGTCATCCCCAAATATGCGACTCGGCAATATCGTTTCGTTTGATAGTCCACTGACATATGAGGGATCCTTCTTCCAGAATGGTTGGACGACTTCTTCCGGTGAGCTACGTCTCGCCAAACCCGGCAACACTACTGAGAGCGGTACGGAGCGATGGGAGCGAATTATCGCTGATGAGTTCACGCTTATCATCAAGGGTGTCCTCAAGTACACTCTCCCTTTAAGCCAGAAAGTTCGAAAGGTGTCGATCTCGGGCAAGACTCTTGTGAAGCCGAACTCCGCCAATGATCCAACTCTCAAGCCTAATAGCACTGAGATCGGGATATATTGAACCCACAAGCTGGGCAGCCTGGCCCAACCCCGCCTTTCTTTTGTTTAATTTGGTATGGAATTTGTATAATGAGCGAGCATGACAAGGCATTCTAGGAGCTTCTGGCGTTGGATCTAGCCTGTCACCAAAGTCTCGGGTCGGCCGGGTCCTTAACGACAGGCCAAAAAGAACATGGCCTTGACCATTTGCTTTAGACGTTTATTTCTCTTTCATCCTTCACCGGTGTTGGCACTGAAAGAATGGTTGTTTAGTGTTTCATGATGAGCCGTACATACTCATGGCGTTTTACGGAATAAGCTTCAAGACGGCAGCGTAGGGCGGGATGAAGGAGGATTGTGCCGTAACCGCTGGGGATGCCCGACTTGTTGAGCATCTTATAATCATTACCTCACTCCCTTTCTCGGCTTTCCACCTTTTCTCCTTTGGCACGAAACGCGCACCTTGCCTATCTACCTACGATTGGGTCTATGCCAGGTTTAGTGCGTCGTGGGTCGGCCGTAGATGTTTAGAAGGCAGCATGGCAACAAACCGGTGGTACTGAACCAGATACCCCTCTTGCAAAGGACAGATACTATACTGGTCTTGCAAGAAAACTTTTGTACTTTTATAACGCTTTAATGATATGAAAGAAAAGAAGAAGAGAGACAACAAGCCATAAAGATGATGAAGGATTGTTGAACTGTGGCCGCTTGGCCGAATAAAAGATAGGCCTGATTTTACTCTGAGAAGAGATAGTGTGTATTTGTATGTGTCTACATGTAATGTTTGTATGACCTAAGAGGGAAGAATGTGAAAGAATTCAATGTTTGAAGGCGAGTGGAAGGTGAGGGTGAGGCACAGCCATGGGCGGTTGTGGCTGCGCTTCGTATAGGGTTGAGAAGCTTGATCTCTTGAGTGTCGTGGGACACGATGTCCATGTCAGTCTCGACTACACAGTCAGAACTTTGGGAGATTTGGCCTATTGCACAACATATGTTACAGATTTTGGTGTGAGTTAAATGAGCTCGTCCCTGAGCCGAGAAGAGCTGAAATGGTCAGTATTTTGACAGTTTATAAAACAAAAAAATGGAGCAACTATCCTGTTTATACCATGCATTATGCACAACTGCCATAATAGAATTCTGCTGTTTTTTTATTGAAATATAATCCATGTCCTGTTTAATGTCTCGTGTGCTTGCTATAGAGGTAGGTTATTAATAAGTAAACACGCCGACGGGGACATTGACCACATACACTATCCAGTAGACTTACCTCTATACAATAAGGCATACACATTCACACCAACCGTCAATCTTCAGTCTGTCCGGCGGCGTAATCACACATGAAGAAAGCCAGGGGGTGATGTTTCCCGCTCTTCGCAAGTTTGGTCTTTCCGAAAGAGCGGCCATGGAGGCTCACCTAGGCTTTGGCCCCTACAAACTCGATACACGCATCAAGATGGCCGGCGCTCTGATGGTATACTGCTTTCTGGGGCTGCAGCAGCTACAAGTACTTTATGGGCTGGTATTCGCGCGGGTCACGGCACTCATACCTTTGTTTTAGTTCTCCTTGCACGACGGGGTCAACATACAAGGTTGCTGGAGAACCGACAACTATGGGTGGTGTCGAGGGGATGGTACCCGCCCCCGGAAAGAAGGCCTAGCTTCAGCTTCAGCTTGCTTGACAAATATGATTACCTAGAAGGTCGGCCATCCCTCAAGCAATCATGACCGTGGTCTACGACGTTTAAGAGCCCGTCGGAGCACGAAGATGCGCTTTCCATCACTGAGATCGTCTTACAGGTTATTCCAGGCACCTGATGGAACACTGGCAACTCGAAGAGCGCTACGAGGACGGTATGCAACGGTCGGCGGGGCGGATCAGAATAGTAGATCTTATGCTTCAAAAATCTTTTTTTTTCCCCGACTATTTCGGTCGCGGAAGGCTGTTATTTATATATCCATGCTATGATGTACAAGACATAGATGTACAAGACACTATCTATAACAGAATAAACAGGTCATCTCATCAGTCTTGCCATATATATATAGCTGTTAAGACATTGTTTATCTACATTTTATCGAAGTACGACTCCAATTCAACTTGGTGACATATGTGCTTACCAAAAAAGAAAGCAATAGGTAACTAATTTTACAGTAGGCTATCTAGCTACAGCAGTCATGTTCTTCCCTTCTATTATTCCTCAAATCCCATCCCGTCCATTCCTCCCCAGAGGCAGAAGAAAATAAGAGCAATCATGCCAAACACAATCGGAGCTACCACAACAGTAACAACCACCAACGTCGCGCTCTGGCCCAATCTCCCTGAAGCCGAGAAACCTGCTGCTGTCGACTTCGTTGACGAGCTGGAACTTGAAGAGGGGCAGAACCTCTCTGAATCTTCTCTGCTGACCTCTCTTCTTCCGCCTGGGCAGGTATCGTCGCTTATATCAGGTCGTAAAAGCTGTTAATTTTACGGACAGTACATGATGAAGACAAAGAACTACAAAGATAGTAGTCCCAGAGCAGGCGTAGGAATCATACTCGTACAATCGCTAAGCGGCGAATTGCCAACTGGGCCCACGGTGGCAGGATGGACTGTGACGTGACGAGGACTCCCATCTGTTCAAGTTGTTACCGCCGGGGAGGTTTTAAATAACTTCAGAGACTTCTTTGCGACATAGGTTGTAGCAACAGTAGTGATAGATTAAAACCCTAATAATATATGAAGAATACAACCGTTATGACATTGTTTGTGCGTATGTATTTGAATATGAGCCGACTTCTACCCTTTGTTTATGTATTGATCAAGCACATCTAAGCTGAATGACTGGGGTATAACTCAGTATAGAAAAGAACTCCTCATTATCCTGGCCATTGGACTCCACCATATATAGCAGGGTGTGAAAGAATCATGCAAATATACGGAACGGTAGATGCAATCGACAGGAATCGAAGTCGACCAAGGGGTTCTATGCAGACTTTCCTTCAGACTGCCCGCGAGCCTTGACTCGGCTGATAGTGAACGGATTGACGGCGACTCAGGCCACTTTAACGCTTCTTTGTGCTGTTTGTGTTGCTGACCTTTGGCAGTAGAGCGTGCAAGGAGGGAGCCAGTCTTGGACGGCAGCGGGGTGCTAGTCCACGATACTGAGATGAAGCGCTTACAACGGAAGCTGTATCGGACACGGCTTCGCTGGTCGGCGCCATGGGGTGATGTGCCGTGCAATCGTGCAATCCTTTGGAGCACACAGCCTCTTAACTTACGAACCCTACTTTAGTTGTGCAATCCTGTGACTCTCATCTGAATGATTGAGCACAAACTATGACGATTTCTTTGGCATCTTCGAAGGTACAGCTCTCTTATTCAGAAGGGTGCACACATCAGACCGAAAGCGGTTGAGCTTCTGTACAATTCTGAACAGACTTTCCATCTTCGTGCACACCTATATAAGAAAGACTCATAGGAGATATAGCTGTAGAAAGGTTTAGATGAAAGAAGTATAAACAGAAATCTTATCGGTGGCACATGAAATATACAACGGCTTTAATATTGTCTATCTACGTTTATTCGGATACGAATCCGGTTTTATTTGACGATGTGTACACTGTCGAAGACGAAAGCGACTGAAACTTTACCTAGTGAAAGGACAGTCAGCTATGGCGGTCATGCCCTTGATTTTCACCGCCTCCCATTTTTCGCCTGATCTACTTTCCGTCTGAGCGAGTATACCTCTATAAGAGCAACCCAGAACAGTAACACTAGCACACCGAAGTTGCTGAACATCAACAATAACAAGAAGAGGAACGACGAAGTGTAAAGAGCTTAGACCGTTCCATTGTTCTTGGTCCATATTTTGGTTATAGGCACACCTCGGCAGTGGTATGTGGCCGTTTCAGTGCGGTCTATTCTTTGTGGTCAACATCATCTTACCGGCACGCTCAACCTTGGGCAAGCCTCAGTGCTAATTGTCAAAGTCAAGCGCGGTGCCATTTGTATGTTCCATTGCCTTTTCGAGCCGTGATAGACAATCTAGAGATCAGTTGCCAAGTTTATACAGAACTTGCCTATGCTAAATTATGTGTTCATTACGTATGTATACACTTAGCATACGTATTACTTAAAGACAAAACCCGGCTCATCTTCGAATGAGTACTGGATATTATTGCCATAGCAGCCGTGTGTTTTGTGTAGTTTTGGCGAAATAGGTACTTCATTCTGTCGGCTACTGCTTGTTAAGATCCTATCTCGTAAGCGATCCCTCTCTATAAAACGCCGAAATACTGTAAGGAAGCGTGAAACCTCCGATTGACGCAGCTCCTCATGGACGTGGTCGAAGACCAAATAAGAGAGGACGCTGTTAATCGCGACGATAGCTCATTAGGCCATCACAGATAGAGGGCCCCGATCTCTCCCCCGGCTCCCATGAAGATATCCGCTCAGATGTCTGCCATGCACCGCTGGAGATGGCTTAGAAGGAAGGACCATTGCGAGCTTTTGAGCCCTCTGCCTTGCGGGATGAGTGTGGATGTAGTGTACCTGATCGAGATTGTTTTTAAAGTTTATAGATACGAAGGTCAAGCGGACAGGAGGTACGTAGACGACCGAGCCCTTAGCCCGTGCCGGCCGCTCCACAAGAGATACTCCGGACATCCTGTTTTCATGCACACGGGAGGGATACCAGTGCGCGAGTATGGCGGCCGAGACTTCAGTGTCGTCGTTCATGCTGACTAGAGTCTGGATGAAGGTGGTTTTCTGAATATACCCTGCTGATAGGGAGAGAGTAGAATCATTCTGATCAGATCTGATGGCGTAGAGGAAAAGCGGGCCCATTCACAACGAAGGACCCTTAGATAAATAAGTTATCGTGAAACTTACTCGCATGCCTCATCATGTTTATTCATCGAAAATGCCACAAGGTTCGACAGATATACCTTGACGTAACGATCATGCTTTCGAACCCGTATCCTAGGCGTGTGGCTAGTGAAAAGGCTCACTCATGATAATCATTATTTTTAGATCTTAGGTATTCGATCTAGCGAGCATCCATGCAAATGAATACAGCTAGGAACTCCCTCGCCTAGAGTGAGTGGAAGGGAGGGTCTGGCGATAAATAGCCTGAGGAAACTGCTTGAGGAGCGAATCTTTTGGCACCCCGAGCAAACACACTGATTCACCTGCTGATGTGCAATGACCCCGAGCGCTTCACGGAAACCTCAGAGGAGACATCGCCCAGCGGTTCGGACATTGTTATGGGTTTCTCGCTAGAAGACTGGTGCTGCGGTTTAATATGCTAGTTGCATTTTAACCGTATGCGTCGTGTCAAAGCTAGCCAAGCGAAGAGTAGATACGGCTTTCACACCAGGACCTCGGAGGAGCTTGACCTTGAAGTTAGGGTTAGGGTTAGGGTGTGAGTGCGAGGCAGTGGTCATCGTGGTCAGTTGTGAGTGGCGATTGTCAATGGGTAGGGGTGGATGGGCGTTGGTAATGACTATTTAGAGGGGAAAAAAAAGAAGTGAAGCAGGGGACGGCAAGGTTGGCGATGCATACCTATCTAATATGCAAATACATAAGTGGGAGGTAAAAAATGGATTAGGAGAGGAATGGTAAGCATGTAAGAGTCCTTCTTCATGTGGTTAACTATCGAATATTTCTCGTAGAAGGGATAGATATACCCTAAAATTCATTGTGTGCAAACACTGCTCCCTTGTTTACTGCCTGGAAGCTCTACTTTTGTGGTATTTAAGTACATATATAGGTGGTCACTGGGCTCATAGAGAATGGCGAGCGGCACATTCAGCTGGTACCGTCCCGGACGGCAACTTCACCCGGCCTCTGTAGTTTTCTTCCCTATTTACCAGCAATCTCTTGAGCTGATGTTGATATGCTGTGGTGAAGGGGTATGCAATAATCCGCGAATAACCCAATCTTTCATGGGAAGAGCCCCAAAGCTTCATCACCACTATAGAAAAAGATCTGGGCGACACCCTAGCCAGGGAAGCTGATGTGTTAGCTCGGCCTAGGTATGCCTCGACTTAACCAGGCCTCTCAGCAAGAACATGATGATATCCATCGAGAGACAATATTTGCGAGCCGTCGAGATGTCACACTCAGTTAGAGCTACTACCTACATGCTTTATAGAGTCTAGATAGAGGCTTTTCTTTGCCAGTCTACGGCGGCAGTAGATGGGATTGACAAGGAGCGGCAGTCAATGAGAGAATATATCTCGTCCATATCTGCTCAATCCAGCGTTGGGCCAATCTATTCATTGATTGATACATCAGAGATATAGGGTTAACTGTTATCCCATAATCTTAGAAGTTAAAAGGACCACCATTATGACAGCATCCTCTCCATCAACTGTCACATGTCAGGGAAAGGGAGCCACCCTTACCCTACAGCCTACATATGAACGATGTAAACAAAGCACAATGTAGGCAGGTGGCAGGCAGGCACTGGTGACAGAGCTCTCTCTCCCAGGAGGACCTTATAAACCAAAATAAACAATCCTACTTTCGCCAAATGACAGGAGGGCATTTGGCCTATTGGGTTTGCGCAGTTGAATCATCCGGTTTCTGCAAGGTTAACCCGCCTCTGTAGTTCCAATATCGCTTCTGCGTATTAGGTCATCTGTTCGAATCGATGGTACTTCATTTTTTTTTTTTAATTTTATTTTTTTACCCCTTTTGGTAAAACAATCAATATCACTACCTCCCTCCCTGCTGTATTTCTCATCCCTTCTGGCTTTTTCATGTCTTAAATATTCCATCAGACCTCTCTGATGAAGACAGAGGAGAAGGCTTGTTGCCTTCCCACCTTGATGAGGCGGCATGATGCATGCAGGGTGACAAGTCATGAAGCTTAGTTGTCCATCAGGAAATGCATTGAACGTCTTGATTAGGAGGATTTGGCCCCAGTCCTCGACAGCCAATATACATTCGCTCTACCCCTTTGCCATTTCTATTCTCTGATGATGACGAACTTCTTCGTCTCAAAGCAGTTTAGCTAACCTTGGCAGCCACCATCTTAAGCACTTCCTCAATACTCTTCCTCGCATTCTTCGGATCCTTCGCAACCCGTTGCCATACCTCGCCATGTCTAGGCTCAACACTAACGCACTTAGCAACAACCTCCTCTCTCTTCTCAGGGGTACCATGTTCACACAAAAACTTATAATACCAAGCCCAAGAATCGCCCAAATCCGAATCCCGAACAAGTGCTTTCTCGAACCAGTTTTGCGCCTTCTCAAGCTTGCGCTCGCCCCAGAATATACGTGCCACGGCAACGAGCAAGACCGGGTCGTTGTCGGCTTCTTTGACACCGTCGACAGCGCGCGGTTTGCGCTGTCGGGGTTCCGTAAGGTGCCAGATGCGCTCGCTCCAGAGCGGACCTTGTTGGTTCTTGGGGACATCGCGGCCGGCGCGCTCCATGAGTGATTGAGCGTGTTTCTTATCGCCGGCGCGCAGCTCGAGCCGGACGGCCTCGCACCAGAGCTCCGCGTTTTTTGGGACTGCAAGACGCGCACGGTCGAGGACGGACCGCGCTTTGGGGAGAAGGCCCATTTTCTCTTCTAGGCGGGCGTAGAGGATCCATAATGGCACGGATTTCGGTACAGCTTTGACCCCTGTGGCATAGGCCTCGCGGGCTTGTGGTTGCTTGCCTAGGTCCTCGTAGATCTGGCCCTTCATCATCCAGAGTTTGGGGTATGCGGGGAAGAGATTCAGAGCTTCTTGCACAAGGTCGAGAGCGTCGTCAAGATTACCGAGTTGACGCTCGAAAGCTGCACTCTTCATCCACACACGGTCTGTGGGCGCTTGTTGTCGGGCCTCTTTCAAGAGTTGGCGCGCTCTCTCGGTCTGGTCGTTTTCGGCCTCCAGTTTCACGGCCGCGAGCCAGATGTCCTCGTTATCTTGGTTTTGCCTAAAGGCTCTGGCGAGGACGCGGCGGGCGTCGTCCACCTCTCCAGATTGCCATTTTTCCTTTGCCAACATCATCCATAGCACTTCGCTCTTCGGGACGGCGTTGACAGCCTTTTCGAGAACCTGCCATAGATCTTCCTTTTTGCCGTAATTTCTCTCCAGGTCTGCAGATGCCAGCCATATTGTTTTGCTGGTCGGGAATACACGTAATGCGTATGCGTAAATGGCTCGGGCTGTTTCGAACATTCCTCGGTCGATACTTCCACGCGCGTCTTCTAACCATGTTTCTTTCCGATCGTCGTCTTCGTCGAGACCATAGCCCAGAGTCTCTCGTATGATCGCACCACATGTAATGATGGCTCCCTCTTCCTCACACTTCTCTGCCTCTGTTATCCACTCCTCTCGTTTAGGCATGGCGTTTTCTTTTACCAGCACCTGTGCCGCGCGTTTCATGACATTGACCTTATCACCCGCGCCTAGTTGCTCTTGCAGTCTCGCAGCAGCAATCCAGATTTCATGTGAGTGTGGACAAGCCTTACGAGCTTTGTTGAGGACCTTCTGGGCATTCTCAGGTGTTTCCAGTCGAGCTAGGGCAAGCCACAAATCAACCGAGTCAGGGCGTAGCTCAGTAGCCTTGGCGAGGAGCAATCGGGCGTCGTCGGGATCTTCCTCGAGATTGACAGCCTCTTTCCAGATGACTTCAGATTCGGGTATGTGATCTAAGGCATGCCGTATTACTCTTTTCTTGGATCGAGCATCGTCCTCCAGCTTCATAGCTTCGACCCATAACTTGACTGAGCAGTTGTTCTGCTTAATAGCATTGGCAGCGATAATCCTGGCATTCCGTCGATCGTTGAGACGAATATTCTCAAGCCACACGTCCTCATGCTTGGGGCAGAACTGGCATCCCCGGGCAATGATGTTACGAGCAGCAACTATCTTGCCGGCAACTTCCTCGAGACGGGCAGCTGCTATCCAGCCGGGACCGTGAGTAGGGTTTGTCTTGGTGACTGATTCGGTCAGCTCTCTCACACGATTGATATCGCCCACAGCGGCGGACTCAAATGGCTGATTTCTCTCGAGACTGGTCAAATAACCCTTGGGATCGACACTTGTCGCACTCCCTGCCGTAGTAGCTGTGCCGTTTTGCGATGCTTGATCAAGCTTCACCTGCAAGACTAGATCTCTTGAACGTCCGATGTTGGCGAAATTGGTGGTAGTGCCATCTTGACTAGCAGCGGTAGTCGAAGTAGCTGCTCCATTTGCACCTCCATCATCAGAAATGGTGGAGCCCATCTCGCCTACGCGACTCGCAGCGGCAAGGACACTGTCTGGTACGGCATAGAATCGCTCGTGTCTAGCTTGTCTTGCTCTCTTATTCCTTCCAGTAAGATCGCCAACTTCGGGCAAGGCAGCCCACTCGTCTTCTGTGATGCTTCCGAGGCCCCGTTTTAGATCGGCGAACTGTTGCTGGATCTTGGGGTTCTTGCGTTCGTATTCTTCTCGTTCGGCTTTCTCGCGTGCTTCCCTAATGGAGTAACCATCGTCGGTAATCTGCTCAACTAATTTTGGAGATGAACGGTGAACTAGCTGGGATGGAGGGAGGGAATGGGGGAATAGAACTAACCTTCTGGCTCTTCGACGCTTGTCCATCTTTTCATCTATGTCGCGGAAGATCTGATCTGCCTCATCATCGTCCTTATCGTATATGCCGCCAGCGAAAAGGCCAACCTCATTGTCCGGGTCCTGGTATCTCTCGTCATTGTCATTCTCATCCTCGTCCTTCTTCTTGCCACCTGCGGCGTCGGTAAAGCCAAGCTGTGCTGCGCGTTTGGCGAGGGCTTCTTTGATCTGGTCCTCGGACGGGCCTTCTCTCGCAGGACCTAGATCTGATCGTGTGGTGAAACCGGTGGCACCACGTCCTAAACCGGCGACGTAGTTCTCTGGCGCTGGCTGCGACAGGAAGTCGCGTCGCCCCGTCATGTTATCGATATGGTTGCGCGCAGTCACGGTAGAGCGGTATGAAGTAGCAAAGTGATTTAACACAGTAGATTGATAGTGAGTCTCTGATAGCCGGCGTTTGGGGCGAGAGCAGATTTGTACAATTCACGTGGTCGATATTATTAGATGATGGTGTTCAAGGAATGGAGGGAGGAGCTTTAGAAGCTTTATTATTCCAGCAGGTTGCCTAGCCAAGCCTAGCAAATGCTGAATGACTGGGATGACGGTAGTGAGACTCTAGCCTTTTTGGGCTTAGCTTTATCAGCTTTGTAGTATCGATAACACCAAACGCCATACATCCCACCTTATTATCCGCCTTCTATCACAAAAAAAGATGGTTGATGTCCCTCTACTTCATACGGCTTCACTATATCTTCATGTCGTTGTTGCCCACAAAGATTCCGATATTCATACGCACTTCCGACAAATCTCTTCTTAAAATTTCCGCCTTCCCTTTTGTTTGCAATGGGAAAAGCAAAGACGCCCAAGCGTGGGAGTGCCACTGGCTCTCCCTACGACAGGCCCGCTGCCAAGAAGAACAACCCAGCCAATATCTTTAAATTCACCAAAGACTTGGGCCAGCATATCTTGAAAAATCCTGGTATTGCAGAGGCTATCGTGCAGAAGGCTGTCTTAAAACCCACAGACGTCGTTCTTGAGGTAAACTTTTTCTCTTATTTTCTTTATTGAACTAGCTAGCTGATCAAATTATTCCAGGTCGGTCCAGGAACGGGCAATCTGACTGTCAAGATTTTGGAATCCGCCAGAAAAGTTATTGTGAGTGTGCCTTTAATTTACCCTAAATATCAGGTAGCTAATAATCTGCACAGGCCGTGGAGATGGATCCTAGAAGTACGCACAACTGTGTTTACTTTAATAAGTTAGCATGCTAACAGCTGCAACGGACAGTGGCTGCGGAAGTAACAAAGCGAGTACAGGGCACAGAGGGGTGAGTAGGCTGCCATATCAACTGCGGAAAATATCTATTAACAATGACCAGAGCCAAACGTCTTGAAGTTGTCTTAGGGGATGTTATCAAGCAAGATCCCTTGCCCGATTTCGATGTATGCTTACCCCTTTTCACCACCCAGTGGCCATACTAACAAAAGGGGTTCAAGGTCTGCATATCAAATACTCCATACCAGATCAGTTCCCCTCTCGTATTCAAGTTACTACGGCTTCCAAGTATGCGCCCCTCCTCTCTCTATCTGCGATACCTGCGATGCAGACTAATCACGGATGATGGCAGAACCACCCCGGACCTGCGTTCTTATGTTCCAAAGAGAGGTATGTAGATCATTCATAAACACGGAAAGGGACTGAATATCTGATTGAGAATACGTCATAGTTTGCATTAAGATTGGTAAGCTCTGCTCATCGTGCTTCACACCTTAATTCACCAAGTTACTAATTTGCCTCCAGTACGCGTTGCTACATTCAGCTAAAACATATCTTGCTTCTTCAATGACACTGACAGCCCATAGAACTGCACGTCCTGGTGATTCCTTATATGTGAGTTCTCTTCGCCAGCTGAAGCCCGAAGACATAAACAGGGGAAGATGCTGACAGTTACAAGTGTCGTCTTTCTGTGAACGCACAATTCTGGGCTGTAAGTATTTACGTGCACCATATCTTTCTCGCCCAATGGATACTGACCGTGGTCTCCGTGAAGAAAATATCCCATGTCTTGGTATGTATTGTCCTTATTCTGAACTTATGTATGCTTTTGGCAGTGATAGCTGACAGTCTATTGCAGAAAGTTGGCAGAGCAAATTGTGCGTAGAGCCTTCAAGGAAATTACTACAAAGTCTGACCGGGGCTAACGATTGTAGTCCGACCTCCACCGCAAGTCGACTCAAGTGTAGTGAGAATAGAACCGAAGATGGGCTCAGGTACTGCCATTCCAACCCTTTCCGTCACCACTGATTTTACTGATTGCTGATCTGACAAAAATTTCAGAGCGACCTAATATCAGTTGTAAGTTATTACGATGAGAAGACTTTAGGAAAGTAGCTAAAGTTGAGCGCGTGTAAATAGTCGAGGAAGTAAGTCTCTCAACTCTCTGCCTGTACATTCATGCCTTGCTTCTTACGTTCAGCTATTAACTTGATATTCTCAAGTTTAACGGTCTTCTACGAATTTGTTTCAACCGAAGGAACAAAACACTACGAGCGTCATGGCTTGGTAATAAAGAAGTCTTGAAGCGTAAGTGCATCCAACTATTCGGTGTGTCTACATTAGTCGGCCAAAGGATGGCTACTGAAATGCACCTCAACAGTGGTAGAGACAAATTACCGGCTTTTCTGTGCCCAGAACGATATTCCTATTGATGAGAGTCTCGCCGACGATGCCGACAACGATGACGAGATGGAGGTCGACGATCATGAGGAGAACCCGTCAATGGACGTAGATGAGGCAGACGATATGCCCTCGTTTTTTAAGCAAGTGACGGAGAAGGGGCCGAAGCATACAAAGTCTTCTCAAAAGAAAACTCGTATTGCGCTTCTCATCAAAGAGAAAGTGCGAAAAGTCCTTGAAGAGTGTGTATTGAGTTTCGACTATCTCCCTATAGTATAGCCGAATTCATATACTGATTCTAACATGCCAATAGGACCGAGCTCACTGAGCAGCGAAGCGCAAAACTTCACGAAAATGATTTTCTCAAGCTACTTGCGGCGTTTAATGCTGAGAATATACACTTCTCATAAAATCCTGCGAATGACTGGAGATGACCTTTGAGGTGATGCAATTACGATATGTCGTGTTCCGGTAACGGTCTGCTGAAGCACAACGATAACAAGACGGAAAATGGGCGTTCGGAGTTGAGCATGAGCCTGATTGTGCTTACAAGGCACATGGGCACTTCTGGGAATGGCCTTGAGATTACTGTAGATAGTGTTGATGTCCTCTCGTCGAGTTCGGCTATGCCTTTTGATGGCTGGTTGGAGATAGTACTGACAGAATACTAATTTGATCCTTAAATTCACAATTGAATACATCTTAATATGATAGGCAATACGTCACACACTATCCATCAGCCAGCATAAGATGAAAGTATGAAGGGAAAGAACGTTGTGTTTATTCAAAGATGAAAAAGGAAAATGTTTCGTAAAAGATAGTAGTCATTAAAAAGGTCATAAGCCCTCATCAACCCTATGCCTATTCCCCGTCATCCATCCAGCCACTCGTTTATACCCAACCCATCCATTTCACGTTAGAATATTTTCTTTTATCTTGCGTCTCGTTTCATTTCGTGTCATGACATGATGTGATCAGAAATCATTATCATCAGCCGTTCAACATCGGCTAAACAAAATCGGCACATCCATACTCCGATGATCAAACCCAGCCTGTTGGGGCGTAACACTGCTGACAACACTCCCGCCACCTCCCATCCCTCCACGACCAAACAACCCCTCGCGAAAGCGCGCACTCCCCAGAAACGCCGAGGCACCGAAACTCTCCTTCCGAGGGCTACCATTATTATTGTTACCGTGGCTGCTGTCCTTGTCACGAACACTGCCCAAGCGACTGAGCACGAGCTCCTTGGCGCGCTTCAAAGCGCTGATCTGCACGTCCGTGTCCTCGGCGAGCAGCCGGTGTTTCTCCTCGGCGGCGAGATCGCGCTGCACGGCGGAGATCTCGGAACATAACTCGGCGGTGGGGTCGTAGACTGTGGGCTGCAGCAGCGTGGGCATGTACGGGTTCGTGTCTAGCATGGGCGCCGAGATGTCCATTCCCGTTCCCACTTTCGGCGTGAATTGGATTGAGAAATACGATGCTGTCTTTTGTTGCGGCGTGGTGGGGGGGAGCATATGTGTTTGTGATTGGGAGTGGGGATGGGACATCTTGGGAGTGGTCGGTGTCTCGGGACGACCGTAGTCTTCGTCGACGCCGGAGTCTGTCGGACTGTTGGTGAGGTCTGGCTCGGAGTTGGAGGGTGTTACTTCGCCGAAGAGGCGCCGTGATGAGACGACGCTGTAGACGCTGGCGGCGTCAACTTCGCCGAAGAGACGGCCGTAGGACGGCTGTTGGGGGATCTCTAGGGGCGGGAGAAGCTCGCGTTGCACATTTCCGTTGCCATTGCCATTGCTGAGAGATTCGTCTGAAGGGTGCTGGAAGCCGTACGTATGAGTGTGGTTGGCATGCTTCATGATTGTCACGGGTTGTTTATTCTCAGTGTTCAACGCATCCCTAGAGCGCTTGAGCCAGGGGAAGTACAGCCGGCGCGGCGGCTCAGAGCTGTTGTTCTCGCTCAGGGAGTCATTGGATTGCTGCCGGCGATGATGTCTGCTATGACCATGATGGTGGGAATGCTCGCCTTCCCTTTCGGATGAGCCATGGCGCTCATGTCCTGGCTTGCGCATGCGGCGACGCTTAGTCACGCGGCGCTGCTTGAGCGTATTGGCGAATGAGAGGCTTGCTTTTCGGGCTGCTTCGACGTCCGACGCGAGCTCGATCTCTACCTCATCGATTGCGTCGAGGCGGCTATAGTTTTCCTCTTCTACATCCTCTTCGTTTTCAGCTTCTTTCTCATTATCATCGTCTCTATCTTCGCTGTCGAGATCAATGTCGAGTAGCTCTTGTGCGACGGCCGCGACAGCCGCTGATGGCTCAGGCTCGTCATACAGTAGGTCCTCTGGGTCTTGCGCCGTGCGTGGCGAATGCGACCTTGGGATATCGGTGATAGTCGCCACTGAATGTCGCGTCCAGTACCCGCTGTGGGAATCATTGCTCATGAGAGGCGCGAGCGCCTCGTCCCAGCTGCCGTCGTTGATGAGAACTGAGTTCTCGAAGTCGAACTCACGCACGCAGTGGCGGTGCGATGCAACCATGTCGGCCACTTGAGCCTCGTTGAGTGTTGCGTTTCGCACGGCCAAGTAGCGGAGTTTGCGGAATATGACTGGCTTGCGAGATGGTGCCGGTGGCAGGGGTGACATGAGAGATGTGACCTCATGGAACAGCTTCTGAGAGCTGCGCGGCGGCGCGAATAGGGGATCCCCTGCAAGGGCTATAGGGCAAGGCCCCTTGCGGCCATGCCAGGTGAAGGTCAGTTTTTCAAGACTTGATGAAAAGTTATTGAGGAAGTCTTGGATGATCTTCAAATGATCAAGACCTGGCGATGGGCCGTAGAAGTCCCACGAGTCAACGTTGATGTGCATCTTCCGGATCTGCTTCCACCGTCGACCGGCAGATGGAGTACAGCCGAAGCCCTGTACATGGCGCAAGTAGATGAAGGCTGCCGGATGGACGGATGACAGTGTGAGTTTGTTGAGCTTCTCCATTGGGGCTCTCTCCAAAGCAATGCGCAAGCTGATGAGAGCATAGTCCACGATGTCTCTTCGGTAACGTTCCTTGGGGTCCTGGCCGGGAGTCTTGATGGTGAGATGTCTCATGTTGGTGAAGTGCTTCATCGCATGGATGAATGACGGGACATTCGAGGCGGCATGGAAGAGCGGCGGGTATTGCGATGTCAAGATCTCACCCAAGCCTGAGCTGGCAAACTTGGGCCGCTCCAAAGCTGAACCCATGGAGGTATGAGGCGTGTACAGAAAGTTGACCTCGCGGCCACTCTCGGGATTAACGAGAGGAGGCAAGAAAGTAGCATTAGAATGCGGGAAGTTGAAGGTTAGGTGTTCGATATAGTGACCAATCCTCGACAAAGCCTGGATCCTGCTCTGGCGAGTGAAGGTGTTGGCGGAGAAGGTTAGGTGGGTTCGTACGAATAGTTGCTTGGTGACCAAATTGCAACAGGCGGAGCTGGCCAATCGCACATTGCAAATATCTTCCTTTGATAGTACTTCGAAGAGAGTCTGGCGGATTCGACTGTCCTGCCAGAGGCAGTAGAATAGTTGGACTTCTGTTGCCATAACTGTTGCATATCGTTTTTGAGTGTCGTAGTTTTGAGTGGAGAGTGTCTTGAGACAGGATTGTGTGTATGGTGATTGATCTCACACTATCGTTTCTTACAGGTCGAATGTGCATATATACCCGTCCGTCTGGATTGCCGTGTAGTAACAGTAGTAGTAGCAGAAGAGACCTGGCCAGCAACGGGTGATGAGAACGTATATGTATATGTACAATTGATAAAATGGCAAGTGACAGAACAGGGAAGGGGGCTGCAAGTGCAGCGGACGCTTAGGGTGAGGCTATTCGCAGTTCATGCCATGCCCATGCTTATGTGCTGTACAATGTCTGGGACCTGCAGTTGTGAGTAAGAGCGACGATATGATTGAAGGACAGAATTTTCTTCATTGAGCTAAAAATGGGCTTGATGCGTTGTCGTCCTCGACTGAGTCAATGATGCCTGATAATTAATTCTCAAGGAAGAGAGCAAAAAGCGGTCGCTGCCCGACTTGACCCGGCCATGCGCCGAAGACCCTGTTATACCCATTCACAATCACCCCTTTGTCCTGCCCCCCGTTTTTCGCTGAACTTTTTGTCCTCGATATCTTCCTCAGGAAATTCGAGCAACAACAGAATGGTTGGTGAGTGAGTCATACTTGGATGCAAGTCGCCATGCAAGATCAGAGGCCAGAGTAGTGCATTTTGGACAGACGCGCTGGCAGGAACCGACCGCGATATGCGCGATGACTGGCCAGCTTGCAGACCGCATGCGGATTCGGCATGCAGGAAGAATGCAGCCGTCCGTCGACAGCCAGTCAGCGAAGTTGAAACGAAACGGACGGAGACGAGGGCGTGGAGATGGGATGGGGAAGTGGTGCAGGGTAAAAGGTCTACAACAGGGGCTGAGAGCTTCCATTCAGTCCAGAACTGGACTGCCAAGAGCGACTAAGACTACCACTAGAGTTTACAACCAATGGCGACTGCAGAGTTGGAAAGTCAGTGGCTGGTAGCCGTTGTGGAGACGCGCCGGCAATGCAGATTCCCACGCGATTTTAACACGAAACAAACGCGAGACTGCCGCCACATCCCGGGCTTCCTTTATAAAGACTGCCACGTTCCCCCAACCCACAGGAAGAAGAGCTTTTGAGTGGGATCTCTAAACGCAAGGCGATTTTCGCGACGACTGGAGATGGTTGCATTGAAGGGAAAATCAGAAAGCCACCATTTATCCGATACCCGGCGCATTAATTATAACTCTCACACCCACGGGCTGGATGTTTGAGAAATCTAGCGTACAATGCATCGATTTCACCCCATTTCTCGAGACACATCACCGCATATAGGCCAAAGCGGCGCGGATCGTGGCAGGAGGAGCAGTTGAAGCGGAGCCTCGGAGCCAACCGAACCCACAGCTCTCTTCTTAGTTGACCTACCAACCAGATCTCAACCTCTATAGCTCCGTCCACCAAATGGCATATCGCGTCGCTCAGCAACTCTATCGGCGAAATGTTTCGAAACACGGTGGATGCCAAGGCTGATGAGTCGCCTCTGCTCTTGGCGTAGTTCAGCTTGACAGTCCCCGAAGACCGTGTCCGCAATTGGAGTGACCTATCAGATCAAAGTGCATAATTACTATGCGCATTTTTATTTGCCACTCCTCGTCACACACCCATCGTTTGTCTCTGGAGGCCTCCTAGACTCCCACATGGCCTTTACCCCAGTATTTTCCATCACACCGTTGATAACTGATTGGATTGAAAATGATTGTGGTTGCGGCTGTGCACCTATACTGGTACCTATAGGGACCTCGTGGGTAGTGGAGATAAGTTTCACCATCGTCAACTTGCACCTGGTCCACGGACTTGATCTTTTGCCCCTCCGATCCTCCTACTAGTCTATGCCGTAAACATTGGCATGCTCTTTGGTGAGTATGGTCAACTCGGAACCTTCCTTTGATGTGGTAAATAGCAATAAGATCCACGTTGTCAGGAAGCCAAGGATGGAGCAGGACCTAGATAGGGGGAACAGTGTCGGCTTGAGCAGTGATGCGCGAGCTGTCGCGCTCGGCTTCAAGACCGCGATGGTAAGACGCGCCAATCTAGAACATGCAGCATGCGGTCTGCATGAGTCTGCGATCCACTCAGTAGCTATGGCATCTGGAATGGCCGGGTCTACATAGCACTCATCCCGGAGCAGCGCGGTCACACAATGTTGGCGTTGAACGTGACACTGGGACGTGTTCCTGTAGAGATCCCTTGATCGCAAATCAACTCCTTAGTTGAAGACCAAGGGATCCTGAAGGCATCGACCATGCACGTTCGCATCAGAAGAGCTCTCGATAGCATCCCTAATCCTCATAGACATCTTGTGTCAAACTGCCTCAGATAGCAATGGATCGCGCTCGTGATTGTCTATGGATTGTTCTATAAGTGCAGGTATATTAGCTTCGACAATCTTGGAATTTTGCTCATACGACGGATCACATGGTGTCGTGAATAAGCACAGTATTATTAGAAAGCATGAATCAACCTCCATAACCAAAACAAGTGTTCTTTGGAGATTGAATATTGAAAACGACTGGATGGTTGATACGTTGATCTGCTCCATTGAAGATAAATCGATTACTAATGTGCTGGAACCGAAGTCATGATTCCCATGGCTTTCTGAGCCTCACAGGTAATGTTAGATTTTCCTGAAGCAGGCTCTATGTATCTAACATAAGTCGTTAGGCTTTTAGCTGTCGCAAGCATCCGACGTCATCAATTATTAGTCTCTGACTTTATGTTACAAACGAGAAGAATCGGTGGTACAGTTAGCGCTGCTTCATAACGAATTGGATACTATAGGTTTTTGCATACAAAATGTTGAAGTGTTGGGATGGAAGCGGGAGTTCTGGCATCCGGTATTGGAGTCCCCCATACCATGTTTACCCCATCGACCTGGTAGCTCATCTTGGCCGATGGATTTGCAACAGTGTGTTGTTGAATTCGTCAGATTGCAGTGAGGGGACCTTACAAGCCAGATTTGCACCCTTCTGGTCGGGCTACGCTTCTTATTAGATACTTGCTTCGGGCGGAGGCTACCGGTTCGTCTCTCAAAACCAACACATGAACCTAACTTCCTCGCTAGAAAGATTAAGAGCTCCCGAAAGGTGTTAGGCTGGCAAAGATGAGAAAAATGTAATCATGTATTGACGTTGCGCCACGAAACTCACCTTTCATGAGGATGCGCTACCGGTCCGGTCGAAGCCATCTTGGACCGCGCCCGAGCCTAATGCGTGCTGGAAAAATATAGGTATAGATACAGCAGGTCTCGAAGCATTTGATCAAGTTTTTTTCCCATCATTTCACGTTCATGATCACCCCAGCCGTGGAAAAGAAAGATTAAGTGAATGTTCCATCAACCCGAGTCGAACCCTAAACTCCACACAGCCAATCGAGGCCTGACCCGAGCACAAAAAGAAGCACCCCCCCCCCCCCCAAAAAAAAACGAGAACACATTATATTAGTGAAACTGATTAAAACGAATTGAAGGAGATGTGCTAGTGGATTCTCTCAGATTGTTTGCATGTGCAATTAGCACGCAGCGCCCCCCTCGCGCATGTGTATCATATCGGCCAGTAGTCATTTTGGATACAATTCATCATTGAGAAGAAAGTCAAGTGGTATCGCCATCAGTCCCAGGGGCTGTGGGTGATCAAACGCTCTTGCCTTGAAGGTTGTGGGTTGCGGGAGCGATAAGGGAGTCGTGGTTTCCTTTCGCTAGCGGTCATATGTTGCCAGCGGAGCAATGTACCGTACTTGGTGCTATACATCTTCAAAAAGCCTTGGAATGATTCTTCGATTTCGAAAGCCTGTGATAAGAAAAGAACATATCCATTCGAAAACATCGTTGTTGTTGTTGTCACAGCACAGTGGGAGAATCTGCAAATCTGAGGCTTGTGGGATGTCGATATGTAGTGCGCTACTCTGCAACTGCAGAGACAATGGTCATCGCGTGTAGGGGTCTTGAACCAAGATACACCTAACCCTTCGAATCGGAAGCAAAGCGTGGGAAATGCTCATAATATTGAGAGTGTCTTAGGCATGCGAATGACCCCGTCCCGTTGCTTTCATTTCTAGATAGGGTAGGATCTTGGCCGGAGTAGAACCATGGAGCAGTCAGGATGGTCCGCTGCTCTACTCAGTAAACCGCCAACTCTCTCTGCCTAAGAGGCTATTTAAAGCTGGCAGAGTATCGTAGATCCTAGGTAGTTGAGAATACTTGAGAAGACCTTCTGAGCGTTACTAATTCTTGACAACCCCTATTCTAGATCCGAATTCAGATCCTAGTGTAAAGCAACTATGTCCTTTTGACACAGTTGCAAGACCTCCTGAGTTCCCGCATACCTCAGATTTTCCTAAACCCTACATACAACTGCAAGTTCTCCTGATCCCGCCATACAACTCCTATATTCTCTTAGATACTCCAAGTAGCTCCCGGATATCCTCGATCCTTTGCGTACTCGCAAACTCCTCTATACCCTCCACGCAACTTCTGTGTCTCCCAGACCCTCCACACAACCCTTGGATTTCCTAGGGCAGCTTGTGAAATTGAAACGGGAACCCCGGACCGCAATGCCACAATAAGTCAGCGCAGGCCCTCGTGCCGAGTTCCCAACATTGCTGTGTTACTATATGTCAACCCTGCAATGTAGGAATCCAAAGAAACAAAACAGAGAGACAATCTTAGGACAATTAGTTTGCCACCAGCGGTCGCTCCATGTAGCGGAACCCAAGGAAAGCGAGGGATCAATATGCTCACCTGAAGAAGTTCGTGACGGCATCAGAGAACATATTTAGACAAGACTGACAACCGGAAAGATGCATAGCTGTTAAGACATAGGTTTTCATTTGTTGATATACTCTACTATCCTTGTCAACACTAACAACTATTCGCTACAACGCACGCACCAAACATTTTACATTATAAGTTTACCTACTCCTTATATCTCTTTGAATGTCAGCTCGGCTCCAATGTTAGCAAGACCCCAGCTTCAGGAATTTCATCCAATCATATCACTTAGTTCAAGGTATTTGCACGATCTGATTGGCTCTCGGTGTAGCTCGCACGAGGGGAGCCGAGCTGACATTCAAAGAGATGGAGCACACTACAGATCTAGCCGTTGTTATCTACCGCGGCAGCTACCACACTACGGCGCCGTACATGCCTTTTAATAAACGTCTTAAGATCTAAGGGCATCGATGCACATTGCCCCCAGCCGCCGACATCAAAGCTAACCAGATTCAATGTCGGCGACGTCGAGAACCCTGATTTCAACCGCATCCCTCTTGCTGGGGGCTACCCGCAGGGAGAGGCCGACCTTGAGGTAGTGCTACAGGTCCACGAGCCTCTGATCCTACAGCAGGGAAAACGAGCCCTCATACTGGGACACTCGTCCGGCGGGTGGTCGCAACCGACGCCTCTCGACCAGAGTTTCAGGCGAAAAAGAAGCAACTGGTGAAGGTAAAAGATGGATGGATAACTATCTAACTCAGCTATCCTGAATCTGGAAAAATAGGCCTTACTTATAGCTAAGTAAGCCTCTTTGACAGTCATGCCTTTAATGCATGACTCTGAATGAGTCATGAATCTAGCAGCTTCCATGCACCTGTATCTAAGACCTACACAAAGCAGCATCAAAGGTTCCAGGCAGCAAAAACCAACTGAAAACCCGCAAGGGGAAAGGACTATCTGGGGGCATCACAGGTGTCCTCTACATTGGAGCGCTCCTTATTCCGGTTAGAGAGTCTGTCATAAGTTTATTCTAGTCAAAAGATGGCATGCTACTTGGCCTCCCTTTCCCGCAATGCCACGTAAGTGGTCATCTTGAAGATGTCTAAATCTCATGTTCTCCAGTTCGGCAGAGCCAAATGATAGGGAATAAGAACATCAGCGCTGCCGGTTTGGCGACCGTCAAGGAGCCAGAGACGTACCGCTTCAACGATCTCGACCGTGGGGAAGCTGAGAAGTGGGCTAAGACGCCTAACGACATCTCCCATCTTGACAACGTAGCTCACCAACGACGCATATGCAGCTATGCCCTGCGCCTATATTGTGCTCGAAGGGGATAGGTTGCTTGATATAGAGTGCCAAAAGATAATGATCTCGTTACAGGCGATTCAAAACGAGCGAGTTGACAATCTATAGCAGTCCTGCTGGGCATTATCCCCACCTGAGCTGGACGGATGGCCTGGTTGAGACGGTGCAAGATTTTCTTAGGAAGGTCGAGAAGATTTAGACAGGGTTTCGTGTCAGCTGGCCCGCCAGGTTGGTTAGAAGTGATGTTGTTTCCGTCTACCTTAAATCAGCCTTTGTCAAATGGATTGATTCGAACATTGCCACTCAGACAGTTCAAGCAACTCCTTGCATATTATAGTGATCTCAACTCAATCTGTTGCGGAGGTACTGTAGAAACCGAGAGATGCGGATGTATGGCTTGGACAGCTACCGCCAGCACTATGTGCGCAACATGAACAGTTTTCGAATACTAAGCTGTGAGTGTCGAGATAAATGGAACTGCACCTAGGTCACGATGAATTAGATCCTTTAATGGTTCAAGTCCAAGGCCCTAGATCATATTGGAACTACTTTTTCTCCCCCTTTCTCCGCTTCGAGCTGGCGAGTCAACTCATCGCTGCGTCCCCAATCAGAATCTACGCATCGGTCCTAACGTGCAAGAAAGTATGGGCGCGGTGATTCTAAAGAAAGCCGGATTAATATCAGGTAGCTTATAATAGAAAGGTAAAATAGATAAAAGGAAAAAGAAGAAGAGGAAAAAAAAAGTAATGGCCACGTTGGGAATCGAACCCAACCGCCTAATGATACATTCTAATGATACTGTAATAACAAATACTTGATATTTATATCTGCTAGGCCATACCAACCTGGCCTTATTGTTACCAGAATGAACAAGTATTCCACTTCATAAAGTAAATTCTTACTTCGCTTAACGAAATTGCTAAAGATTAAGAATCGGGATGAAGGTTCAATGGGCCAAAACTATGGGCGAGAACGGCTGGGTGTCACGGCCGTTAAACATAGCAACAGTTCGAATACGACAACGATAACATAGTACCACGTAAGAGCTATACTCCGTAGGAATGACCCAATCACCCTGAAGCCCATTCAACGGCAGTCCCGGATATTCGGCAAACTACCGACGCTTGTTGAGGATCGGGAAGTTGGCGATTTCACCCGAAGACCGTGCAGGACTAAGACGAGAACAGGGATCTACCTAAAAGATGACAGCTTATCGGGCGGATGTGATAAGACCTGCGTCTTCTGAAACAACGCTGTTAAGACACCATGAGCTAGAGATCTCCCCCCCGAAGTCCTATAGAACCAATCATCGCCCGTACATGGTCTGTGGCCCGCCACGAATCAGAAGCTCGCACGTGTAGCGCAAATAACAAGTATGTCTCTCTCTTTACTCTTTGTCTTTGAAACTACGGAGTAAGATGAACATGTTTCTGTTACTCTAAATCCCAAGAACCCGGACAAATACGAAGGTTCGAGGGGGGTAAAAAGGGAGCTCCACCAGGTACTGCGCATAGACGGGAACGCTCGACAGGCCACGATGAAGTAGCTTTTTTGCACAATTTGCAGCCGCAATGCATAATCACCACCAAAACTACCCTTACCAACACCCCAGTAGAATCGCCAACTACGCCCGTCAAGACCCTGGCAAAGCCCAAATACTTGCGGGGCTCCTTTTTACACCCATCTAACCTACGTACGTTTATTAGCGGAAACCACTATAAATTAGGAGGGAGATGAACGGGTCGCCTCACTTGTCTCAAGACAGGGGTCTATTTCTCCGTGCTCCATACCGTAGCGGCGGAGCGACAACGCCAAAAACCCGGTAGCTGTTCTTTCGTCCGTACATGTGGAAGCGCAGGCTGAAAAAGAAGAGAAGGAAGAAGATCCTATCGCGATGCATTCTATATTTAAAAATTCATTTCATCATTAGAAGTACCTTGTTGTTCGAATCTATGATCTTTGGGCCCTGAATGATCGTCGTCCTTTGTCGTCATCCTTAGTGCATGAATCATAGCTCTCATTCTCCAACCTGTTTCTTTGAAAACTGTTCCCCATCTTACAGCACTTAATAGCATGTCCAAAAATAGCGTCGAACACTTCAATGATTATGGACAGTACCTACTTCGAGGGAGAACAAAATTGCTACGGAGTTGCTTACCACAGCCTCTATTCTACACTCTCTATGCCGGTACCTTTCTGTCAACGTCAGCATCTTTGTTGGCAGAGCTGCTGCGCTTTTCTACGAGGTAGGGATCAGGACGATCTCTTTTCAAAATTACAGATAATGTCTACTAACTATCAATTTTGGCGCAAATCAATCCAAGAAGAAGATCTTTTCGTATTCCTTTTGAAGTTGGCATCTCTCTGGAGGCTTTACCCCTAACCAATGGGCATTAAAATGGTTTCAATGCCGGTTGATAGCATGAAATGTCCTCCGAATATGGCATGGTCTTACCGCACCCCCGGCCCCGCCCCGGTCTTCTAATGACCGTTGAGCAGGGTTATCCCAGTATCGCTCTCATGCTTGTCTGGAAATCAAGTGCGTTTGATCCATAGTATGGCTCAGTTATAGTTGGAACGGGGGGTTTCATTGGGCACCATCTGAAATGGTATCGCCACACAAAACCACGGCGAGGCCCTTCGTCTCATGCGCGGGCGATCTTCCTTGTTCCTCGTCAATCGTTTCTTTCTCTTCCCGCGACTTGTCGCTTGATTCTTCGTTTCGTCACTCGCTAGGAATCTATTGATTCGGTTTATCAAATACAGTCTTTATATCTTCAATATTTGTCTACCTATGTGATTAAAACCATGAGTTCATCGGGGGATACAGGGCGGTCCTACGAAGAGGAAGCCACGGCTCGATATGTCGAGCGCTTATCAAGGTAGTCCATTCTTTACTCCTGAATAGACCATCAACTGACACCTAAAAGCATCCAAGAAAATACCGAGTACTCCAGCTCAAGGCCTGGTCTTTCGTCGAGGTCAGGCCTCGCTTCGAGAAGCACCGGCTCTATCTCTACTATGTTATGGCCGTTTCACCACCGCAATGCATCAGAATCACAGTCAACGTCGAGATCAAGTCGACAAATGAGGTTCCGATCAGCACAGTGGCAACCGAAGAATCTGTTTCGCTATGACGACGACAATACTAGCATCGCTCATAGTATCGTCCCCGACTATGTGATAAATTTCATGAGAGGAGAGACTCCCGAATCTCTGGCAAGAAAGAAGGAAGCGAAGCGATGGGGCGAACGAAATGTCTTGGTCACGCCCAACAGCCGAGATTCTGAGCTCTCACATGCCGTGGAACTAGGATTTTACGAGTCCTCATCGACGACAAACCTTACCGACGGAATCAACAGTGGTGATGGAAAAAACCGACGCCGTGTGGGACGGCATTTCATAGGGTGGCGGGGTGGAATCATAAGCCATATAATTGCAGCAACCCTGGTCTTGATCGTCGCCATCACCAGCTTCATTATTCTCGTTCTGCGGGTGAAAGCCATTTCGGCGAGTGTGGTCGTCCATTCTGGAGATTGTACGGCAGCCGGCCGCATAAACATCGGCCTCCATGCTATTATCAATGTGGCCGCTGTCGTACTCCTAGCTGGCGCCAACTATGCTTTCCAAGTTCTTACGAGTCCCACGCGACCTGAAGTGTCTGCCGCACACGATCAAACCCGATGGCTGGATATAGGAGTCGCATCTCTGCGGAATTTGCGGCATATATCAGGATTTCGGGCGGTCCTAGGAGCTGTCGCTCTCCTGTCAGCCGTAACAGTCCAAATAATGTATGCTCCACCAAACACGAAAGGCAGGACTGTGACTGATCACTGACCATAACAGATATAATGCAGTAATCAATCTCGAACAAAACACAGCAACAACTTGCACTGTAAACGCTAGCGTATCGACGCTCGCGATCGGTGCCCTCCTAAATATTGCCCTCATCATCAGCATGGTGATAATCTTGATGATACCCTCCTTCCACCCTCTCGCCACGACCGGCGACGCCATTCGCTCTTTTCTCCAAATCCCAGATCATGCCACCATCAACGCATCATTACTCAGCAGAGCCGACTTAAACAAGGGCAGTTGGCATTCTAATGAGGCAAAGCCCTTCGACTTCGAAAACCACCACTGGTTCCAATCCTCGTCGCTCATGCGATTGATACTGACATTGTTCTCATGGCTCACGATTGGTGCGACGACTATAGCCGCTCTCGCAGTGTTGGTCCCGAAATCAAAACATGGGCTTAACCAGTCATTTGGTACCCCGGCTCCAGAAACTACTTTCTCTCTCCCTATTACGATTCAAGGCATTCAATCATTACTCATCGCCGTGCTGCCTCAGCTGCTCCTCGGCATCCTCTACTTATCCATAAATGCATTCCTGAGCACCCTTTTCCTCTCTTACGAACTCTCACTTTTCGCGATAGGTCCACGCCCCTTACGGGTGTCCTCGAATCCTTCAGGCGCGCAAATAGCCAGTCTCTATCTATCTTTACCTCGGCCCGTATCATGGTTTCTTCTTGCCATATTCTCCGCTCTCGGCCTTGTGCTAAGTCAAGCAGTGTTCCCAATCAACTCTCCATCTACACAAGATCAGCAGACTACGTCTACCGTCACCGGTGTGGCATTCAACGTGCAGGCTCTATTAGTTCTAATAGTTCTACTCGGGCTCCTCCTCATCTTCGTCTTCGTCATGAACTTTCGTCAGATACCTGCCGTGGTGCAAATAAGCGGCGAGGCAAAAGGCAACCCCTTGGCAATGCGGAACGGATCCGGATATTGCAGCGCTGTGATCAGCTCACAGTGCCACCACTCCCGCGGCGAAGGTGACCTTTGGCATAGGTCCATTGCCTGGGGCGTTGTGGATGGGGGCTCCGAGACCCGGCCTGGTCGCTGTGCATTCACGGCCAATGCAGTTGGGAGCGTGGATGCTGAGAGACGATACAAATGAAAACTAAAAAAAAGAGGAAATGAAATGAAGAAAGAGTTAGCTTTTAGGTTAATATACCCAACACGCTCCCGGATTAGGAGTATCTAAAACAAGAACGTTTCAAAAGGACGGGATCTTTGCGTTTAAACGGCCGGCGGAGCTAGGCATTATGAACGAGGGCAGAATCTACAAACAACAGAAGCTATAAGGTCTTCTATTTGAATTGATGGGCTGGTACTGTTTCTATCCAGAGGGCTGGCCACTTATCATAATTGTTCGTCCAGTTGTCTACCTGAGAAGTAGCTGCGAGAGAATTTATACCCAAATATTACACCAACTGACAGCCTACGTCCTGTCTTAGAAGTGCTGTCGACTATACGCATTCCCTTGACCATTCTTAATTGAAGGGAGATCAGACACGTCATTACAATCTGACGTGTTCTTCCGTTTGTCTCGAACATGCACGACATGGGCATGGAACAAGAGACACGTAATTACGGTGAGGATATTTCAACTTTAACCGAAAATTCCGAATTGATCATCGATCTTGGCGTAAAAATGCTGATAGTTGATAGCGAAGGAAGTCCACACTCGACGCCGGATGCTAATTGAAACGAAGGGAGCCGGATTTGTAATCAAGACTAATACCAACGTCCCTTTATGCCCGTCGGACTCTCAACTACGCCTCGATAATATGTCTCCGATTTTCGGGTGGAATTGTGATTTTTTGAAAGAGATAACTGATCATGAACTTGTTCGAAATATAGAGATTGATTGGTGCACCCGGAGATGAGTTCTCTGCTAGAAGTTAAGCCGCCGAGAAATCGCACTACCTACTGGCGTCCCGCATGAACGTCTGAAGGTCACAGATCAAGGACAGCTTCAACGGAAACACAATAACTTGGAAAGAAAAGTTGCTTCAAGAGCAGCTAGCTATTTTTGATATCGTGGGGTCACCCTCACCACCGCCTGTGCATCTGCATATCCTTATCGTGGGAGCCGGCGAGCTCGGCTGGGCAATGCTTGACGGCATAGTCCAGCACCCAGGTTATCACAGCTCTTCGATTTCGATCGCCGTGCTTCTCCGCGCCTCGACCATAGGCACCCAAGATGCCACTAAGCGGCGTGCGAATGCTGAACTACGCAAAAAGGGCGCCATGCTCGTACCTGGGGACATCGTAAACGACTCGGAGGAACACTTTGGCGGCGATCTTCATGCAGTGGTTTCGGCTTCCCATCGGGAACGCAATTGCGGCTTGCGAGGGCCGCGCTGGCGGGGAAGGTCCGTCGATTCTTTCCCTGGCACTGGGGCATCGACTATGATGTCGTCGGGGCCGGGTCCGCGCAGGATTTCTTTGATGAGCAGCTTGAGGTGCGGAAGCTTCTGCGAGCGCAGACGGAGGTGGATTGGGTCATTATCAGCACAGAATTGTTTGTTAGGTGAGGTGTTCCCCCCTTGTCATCACTGCTGCACTGTACAATGTTTGGACCATGAAGAGGAAGAGTAGGAGAAAAGGGAGACTAATGCGACCATGATAGCTTCATGTTCGTTCCTGAATTCGGACCAGTAGATCTCAAAGATCGAAAGCTCCGCGGCTTAGGCAGCTGGAACACCAGGCTCAGCGTCACGATACCGAAGGATATCGGCCGAGTTGCAGCCGATATTTTGCTTGACCCGCAAGATGTACATCATCAGGTTGTGTTCGTGGCGGGCGATACTGTGGGCTACGGCGACATCGCCAATCTTGTGGAAAAGAGGTTTGGCTGTTCATGGACCAGAGAGCTTTGGGATATGAAGACACTGGGCCAGAGGCTAGAGGATAACCCTGATGATGGCATGGTCAAGTACCAGTATGTGTTTGGTGCTGGGAAGGGGGTTGCATGGGACATGGCTGTTACTGTCAATGCCATTCGTGGCATTTCTATGGAGACTGTCGAGGACTATTTGAGAGAGATGAAGGAATAGATTATGATTGATCCTTCTCCTGAAGGCCTCGACTCTCTGCAATTAATACTTAGATGTGATTGTCTCTTATTTCACACTGCACCCCTATCTTCTCGAATGACAACAGGCGGGTAGGAGAAGCATCCTTTTTGTAGGATGGAAACTGTTTCGAACACAGCTTTAAACCTGAAATAATACGATAAAGCTTTGGCAATCGAGGCATATGAGTAACGGGGTGAACTACTAGTATCAGGTAGTCGGAAATGAAACTGAAAGGGGTACGCAATTCAAGAAGTTGATTAGGATGACACGACGGAAATTCGAGGTCGCTGATCAAGATGAACAAGAATAAAGGAGAATGAGCTGAAACTAATTAGTTGTCAGACTTGAATTAGCGCGTCCCTACCTCTCGTAACGACATAAATGAGATCGTGCATGGCTGTTGAACCGGACTCCTGGGACTGTGAGGTCTTTTCCTGTAGGCAGGCAATGAAGCTGTCTGCTACTCTAGATGTGAGTCCTATTGGCTATCATCTTTGAGTCGTTGTTTAATTCGAACTAATGAGTAGCCTTAATTGATATGTAGGTCCTTCGGAAGACCATGATCTTCTACTTAGTTGAAGACAGTGTAAGTCAATTTACAGATTGGTGACAGGCACCCACCAAGTTGTAGGTATGGAGCAATAGCGTAGCGACAGCATTGGCTTTCAGACAAATGAACAGAATCTGTCATTCGACACGTGATGAAAAACAGCATATGCACACTGATACCTGAATTTGTCCTCTACATAGAACCTGTTGAGCTCAAGTCAGAAGGCGAGAAGGTAAACCACGTGCTGGTGATAGCAGCTGGGACTGAATAGGGTGACGTAGTTGCAGAGCGACAACGGCGTGTGGGCCCTGATTTTATTTTTGTGCCTGTTCAGCCTGAAGAGAACATCTTCAGCCACAAAGGTGTCTGAGGCAGCTGGTGGTCAGCGGCTGGCAGCGGCTCAATGGTTCAATGCCCCCCTGGTGAACCCAGGACCACTCGCGCAGATTATTCGTGTCTGGCCAAATTTCTTTTCAGCCGCAGGTGACGACCTTCGATTCCATTCTCCTAACAAGAGCAAAGGAGGCTTTCCACTAGTCTCGTGGACAGCCAAATTCCCAAACGCCGAACATCGATTTAGCTTGTTGGCTTGCTTCGGTCTCGCCTATTATGATTTGTCTTGAGTCCCTCTCAAAAATCTTTTTCTACAAAGTTCGGGTCCGTCCTCGGGCTTTGTGGCAACACAATTGACGCGTTTACTTGGCATGAATGACACATCAACTGTTTTATTCCTAATTTTTTTTTTTTTTTTTTCTTAGAGCATCTGACAGTTCCAACAAGGACCGCCGATATCCAACTTGCTGCTAATAATTTTTCCCTCTACTATTATTACTCCCACCACTTGGCACTTGCACCTCATTCCATTAATAGGAAGCGTCATCGAAGGAGTGTCCACAGCCCTCTCTAACGGTAAGACCGAGGGAAAGTAATCGAGTACACTGCACTTAGGTGAATGACGTGATATTACGAGTTATTTCTTCGGTGTGTATGCCCTTCTCATGTAACAAGGCCTGATCCATTGATGAGGATATATTCGTATGCTCTTGCGTGTATGTAGTCACTCTTGTAATTCGTAGTAGCATATACGCCCTCTCATATTTATTTCTAGCCAATGTGAAGAAGCACTGCTGTCACGAATTCTATTCATTGGGTCAAGCCTGTGTTGCGGGGCTATTCGCCTACATTTTTTTTGTACCTGGCATGAAGATGGTCTGGTGTGGTAGCAGCACGCAGCAGTCGACCCAGCTTTGTCAATCAATAGTACATAGCATGATCTAGGATCTCATCTCATCATAGGTCCCTTCTCAAAACTAGATCCCTAGGGTAGGTCATCATGCAATAGCCCTATTCGCAGCCTAAATGGTAGTGTTACGTGCTTACTGGGATCCTCGGTTCCTAGGGGTAAGGAAACTATGGGGTAATGGTTATTCAATCCAAAACCCCAAGACAGGTCTCATGATCCTCTTTCCCGGAAGTGATTTCGTAACGTCAACTCGCTTTTAGCTAAAAAATTCATCCCTAATAGAGTCACGCTGCTACCCCAGATTCCACTTGTACTGCCGTTAACTGCTAAGCGCTTCCGCCCAGCGGCGCCAGTACACCTAGTCATCAAAACAAGAAGGCTTTTTTTTCTCTTCAAGTAATTTTTTCTTCTCCATTCGCGCTAATTGTTTCTATAGCGAGTGCCCGAACGAGGTCACTTCTCGATCTGCGATTCGCTAGATGCTCTAGCAACGATCCAGCTAGCCCTGTGTCTCGGGACCAAGGCAAATTTTCAAGTCGAGGTACCGCAGTCCGTACCTTTGCAAATTTCTGCTGCGCAATTCCTCATACTGGTTGAGTGATGGAAATACCTCCGCGGACGTAACGTGATACAACGCTGCCTTTGGTGTGCGCGCCGAGTGGTCGGCCTCTCCCCCCTTTGATGGAACCTTGTTGGCCAAGAGGCGTGAACCTTTGACAAACAGAATCCTCTCGCTTCGTCCCGGAAGTCCTATTGATGAGATGACTATATTAACCATGCCCTCCCTTTCATCTCTTAGGCCCCAGGTCCTTGGGTATTATTACTCAAGTAAGAACAATAGACACTCAAACGGTTCCCCGTGAACGTCATTATCAAGTGAATACTATACAATATTGTCCCTCACTACACATATTCAGCCAAAGTCTATATACACCTTTAAGCACAACACAAGGCTAAGGCATACCTCACCAACGAGACCAGCCTTCTCCAGCCAGAACCAAGTACACAACATCACCCAACCCATCATCATCACCACAACCAAAATGCCCCTTTACTCAGTCTCCGAGCCGCACCCAACGGTGAAGCAAAACACCTACACCCACTCCGGCCGGGGCGGCGCAGGAAACTACTTCCGGGCACCCGCCACCACTCCCGCCTCAGGAATCACCACCGAGTCCAAGGTGCTGCCGCCGACAACGTCGAACTTCCACTCTGGCCGGGGCGGCGCCGGCAATGCCCACGTCTCGGCCGCGCGGCCCGTGATGTGCTTCGACGAGGAGTACACGCGGCAGGCGTCGCACGCCGAGAAACGCATCGGCTTTGTAGGGCGGGGCGGCGCTGGAAACATCTACGACGCGACAATGCCCTCTCGCAAGGGCAGTGGCGATTCCGCTTCGAGCAGCAGCTCGTCGAGCGCGCGGTCGGGGCGCATCATTGAGCGGATTAGCTCTGCTTTCAGCAGAAACTAAGATCGTCGTCATGAATCATCGTAGATTGTGACTGACTTATTTCTGTTCTGCTTCTTCTCTTGCATATTATTACACTTTATCATCACCCGCAACGGTGTATTCCTGCCACCTACCAGTGGCTTATCTCTCTACTCTCTATTACTACTACGACTACACATTAAAGCATGGCGCAACGGGCAGGAAAAGAAATGAATGATCATCACGGATTTCGAACGGAGAGAGGAAAGAAAATGAACAAAGAAAAGATAGAGGGGAGAAGGGCACAACATGGCGTTCCTTTCCCGCCGATGTTGTGTACGAAACCGATTGAATGACGAGAGTCGAGGGGAATGGCGAGGAAAAGTACTTGGGTTTCTGTGTTTTGACTGTTTTCAACCATATTGTGGTGTTGAGACGATTTATCCGGTATTGAGCATGGCAAAGCGAGCGGTCTCTTTCTTCCTTTTCTTCACATTACGAACAATATACCCCCACGACACATTGTCGTGACCCTGGCTGGTAGACTCCGGGGCGAAAGCTAGAAGGAAAAAGTGAGCAAAAGGTTTAATATGTTCATCAGTAGATAAATACCTACCTAAGCTATGCAGAGCTCGAGACGAATATATTCTAACGAGTCTGACACATTCCCTTGTGAGTCTTTATCCCTATGAGTCTTTCAACGCAAACGGCGAAGATAAAATGGTAAAAGTCTCCGCCGAGCCCCCGGGAGTTGATGTCAGAAACTTCAAGCAATGGTTTGCACTCAAGTCATTTCAAAGGCATGGTATGTCAACAAATGGGTTGGGTATCATAATCTACATAAGATGTGACCTGTTTTCGCTTGCACTCCCGGGACACCTCGTCTTTGCTCATAGTCTCTCACAATTGTCATCTCCCCCGGGTAAGAAAAAGCGGTGTATAAGCTGTACCATGCATGACGGTGGCGTCACATGAGGCAATCTTTGGGTGTAATAATATCATCTCTGACCAACAGAGTCGTCATGTCGCAAGGTACATGTACCTAGCTGGGTGGTCCGATGTGACTAGAGCTGGCTCTGGTGGCTTGACAGGTGTCGGATCATAGAATCGGTGCAAGGGGGTACAGCGTCGATGTCTTAATTTCTTTTCTCCATCTTGAATTGAAGTGGAATATAGTGTCTATCATGTGAATTTCTTGTGGATAATCTCAGGATCCTCATGCCAGTCATCGATGCTGACCCACATCTTTTCTTGAAGTTAGCAGTGATTCCAACGAGGTGAGCAAGAGTGCAAAGGGGAGAAGTGCAAACCTTTCTAAATGTACTCAATCCCGCCAGAATACTACCACCAATCCATGTTGAGTACTTCCGCTCTGGCGGGGCGAATATCTTAATACGCATATCCTTGACAGCCAGTTTTTTCACCTCGCTCAAGAGACGGTCGCCAAATCCCTTTGTAAGCGTGCTACCACCCGAGAGGACAATGTTGGCATAAAGCGACTTGCGTAAATCGAGATCCGTCCGGTTGATTGCATCAGTCACTATTTGGTGAATACCGGGGTACTCGAGGCCAATGATCTCGGGATCAAAGAGGATTTCGGGTGCTCTGAAGCGTTCCTGACCGACGCGCAGCCGGTTGCCATCGGGTAGCACGTATTCGGCGGCTTTCGCTTGGTCTATCTTTGCATTTAACCATTCTTTCTCTTCTTGTTTGGGGTTCAGTGCCACATAGGACACGGACTCTTTTATCAGCCGAACGACCTCTTTCTCGGCGCTCGTATGGAAAATGTAGCCGCTCTTGCGAAGTAAAGTTTGCATGTGCTCGGTGACGTCTCGGCCGGCAACATCGATGCGTTGTATTGAGCTAGGGATAGTAAAGCCTTCGTATACAGGTACTGCATGGGACACGCCGTCGCCAGAGTCCATGACGCAGCCTGTCGTCCGGCCGCTGGCATATAGGGAAAGAACGGCTTGGATGGAGGTATGAAGGGCGGGAACGTTGAAAGTTTCGAACAAGATTTGGGCGGCCATGTCGCGGTTCGCGCGGGGATTCAGGGGAGGCTCGGTCAAGAGGACAGGATGCTAATGACAAGAGAGTCAGCGGGCTATCTGTTATGTCGGGGGTGTTGTCGTACTTCTTCACTCATGGTCTTCAGGCCTTCGCTGTAGACATATTCCCATATCTTCTCCATATCGTCCCAGTGAGTGACAATGCCATGTTCTAAGGGATAGTTGATCTTCAACAATCCTCGTAACTCGGTGGCAGCCTTTTGTCCGATGAAGACCTCGCCTTCGAGGGCACCGGCTAGGACTCTGAGATGCTTGGGGCGGCCGACGAAGGATGGAAAATAGCACTTGGGCAGGTCGTCACCGGCAAAGCCAGCTCGGATGGTACCGGAGCCATTGTCAAGCACAATGGGGGCATTATGCAGGGAGTCGGTCATCGTGGCCGATGTATAGACCCTTACAACTCTCCCGGTCCGCCCTATCTATCGAGAATGCAAAGCCGTTCGCGTAATCAAGTCGTGACGTGAGGTAATCACCCGCGGTAGTTTGATCGGTTCGTCGTTTGTTTGTAGGTCTGTTTCCCGACAGTCGGATAGCCGCACACTTTCCAGTTTGTTACGGCTAAATTGAGCCCGTGGTGCTTGGAAGCCAAAACAGAATGATCTAGCACTAGATTCTATCGGACGGTAGTGAGTATCAATTCGGTGAGGTGTCTGTGTCGTTCAAGAAATAGAAACAAAAAGCTTGTAAAACTAAATTAGAGGCGACGCGCTTGCTGTGCTTGTGAGATTCAGGAGAGCTACGTGCCAGAGTGCTGGTTGGTGACAGGGGGGTATAGACACTATTCCGAGACGGGTTAGAATGTTTTAAGTGCCGTGTCTACCTCACATACAGTTCATCTGTTATCTTCTATCTTCCAATCAATATTGTTCCTATTTGCTTTCTATTGTTGACTTTTCTTGATTGTTTTCATATCAAATTAACCAACACATCGTGTACCTAGTAGGTAGGTAGAGATGAGACCCTCATCAAATCCCTAACCTTCCTGCCTTGTTTACTTAGTATAGCCCTATTTATCTTATCCCAATCACTGTTCTTGACCATGTTTCTCCTTCTTTGAGCAGCTACTTCAATCTTCATGCATGAAGGCATCTAATGTCTTATTTCTTGCGATCCAACTCCGGATTCTCTTTCCATAGATCCATAGCGGAATTGTCAGCAGGTTGACCACCACAAAGATCGTGCCAAGCACATTGAACACGGCCAATACACCATCTCGTGCGAGCCAGTCATTGACGAAATATGTCAGCCCGAAACACAAAATGTTCCGAGCATTGATGGCCACGAAAGCTATATCACAGAACTTATCAGCGGCAACGTTCGGCTCAGACTTACGAGTTGCATACTTACCTTCCTCTGCCAGCTCTCTGTGTGCGTCTACCACATACCCAAAGACACTGGCATTGGACACAGCCAAACACATGTTGGCGAATCCAAAACAAAGCACTGGGCCAATCCAATGTGTCTGGTAGTGCACTGTCGCTCCAAATCCGAAAAATCCCACGATGCCAAGTAAGAGCGAAAAGATAAGAGGTGGAAACCGAAACTCTGGCTCGTAGATACCATGATTCTTCTTCGCCAGATACAGACACACCCAGTCATTCAATGGGCCCGATATGATTTCGCCAACGAAAGTCAAGATAAACGGTGATAGCGAGATCAACCCAGTCTGCGAAACCGAAAAGTTGTACGGCGGTGACGTGAAGATCACTCCATTGACCACACTGAAAACGACGATCCAGTCCAAAGTAACGCCATATAATAAGAACGCCCACTTCACGCTCCCAATCAGCTTATTTTCAATACCGACAACAGAAAACTGCATTCTCAAAACGGCAAAGGTAGAAAGGACTAGCATTACTTACGAGGACTCCCGGGTACCAAAATATGACAAGAGGACGAACTATAAGCACGAGCTGGTCAATAAACTCTCTCCAAACTGAGAAAGTGACTGATACAAGCCCTTGAGGTTTTGCGATTGAAAGAAAAGAACTATCGCGGTCACTCACGGAAGATTTTCCATAAAGGCGTTGTCGTGTAGATACCTGAATAGATTCGCAGTGAACGCAAGAAGGAGTCCTTAGGCTCTGTTTGCGCTTCGATTTCCGACGACGAAGGTGACGGGTCCGTCTTTTCGATAGTAGTGTCGACCTTCTCTAATGATTCTTCCTTTGTTCGTATAGCTTCTTCAGCTGCTCTCAGGCGCTCTTCATAAGACTGTCTTCGAAACGCCGTCTCCGGGACGAACAGGATGACTAAAGGGAGGAGGGCTCCGAACAATATCGCACACCAAATGAAAGTCCAATTCCACCCTTGGTCCTATCGATGGCGTCAGTAAGTACGTGCCGCGGTATTGCTCGTCTACACTTACTTCAATGATATAGCCGGCGATTAAAGCACCGCCACTGATACCGCATAAGAGGAACATATTCCAAATGGCGATCCGAGTGGCTCGCTGATGCACGAAGTACATGTCTGCGATGGTCACCTGAACTAATATCTCGTAAGGCGCCATGCCTATCCCGCTATAGATTCGCGATCCCAGGAAGCTGCTATAGTTCTTCGAGACGCCACCCCAGATGCTCCCGGTCAGCATTATAATACTGGAGATCACATAGACCGGGCGACGTCCAACTTTCTTCGCCAGCGGATTAAATAGGAAGAGCGACAACCCGATGAGAAGGACAACCCAAGCGGTGCTTTGCGAAAGTGTATTGACCGTAATGTGTAGATCAGCGGCAATCTCCACTACGGGCGCATGCTTGTTAATACCTTCATTTCAGAGGTGGATCATAGTGTGACAAACCGAAGCCTTCAACCAGAAACCGAATGATTAGCTAGGACACGGACTTGTTTGGAGTGAGCTCACGAACCTGGTGAAAGCATCGGACCGTAAGCTCCCACGACCGCAGCTGTCAGCCCGATGATTATCAATATAACGTCCTTGCGCCATGTCGGCCACTGATTGATGTCAACTTCAATGCTTTGTGTGTCGTTATTCCAATACTCACGTTCAATGGATCGTTGGGCGAGTCGCTTGGCTGTGGTGCAAGAATAATATCCGACCTCCGACCTCGACCATGTTTCAACAGCTCTCGTGGAATTGCTCGATACTCGCTGGGAACGTCGGTCTGGTCGGCCAAAATGACTGTACCCGGCACATGTGCCATATGCGTATCTTCTAGGATTCCCCAAGCCATGTTGATGCTTTTTCAGTGGATTTTTATTATTTTTGAAAAAGGAAGCTTGATCTGCCTGGACAAGAATACACCATCTTCTTATATATCCTTGTCCACCTGAGCCTAAAGACATCAGGACCACTGCCATATAAAAGGGGATATTAAGCCCTACCAACGTCGATGGTTGGTATCCCATCCTAGACTCCAGACAATCAACAGGGGTGGTGATAAATTTCTCCGTAAGAACCTGTGCCGTACACACACTTGATCATCCTTTTCTCCGCACGAGTTTGGTTGAAAGATTGGGCCAAACAAGTGCCGACTCACATCAACACCTTGGATGCGGGGAAGGACACGGGAGGCAATACTACCACACGACCTGGCCTGCAGATCCTGAAAAAGTGCCATCATGGATCGAATCACGGCTATTCGATAACAAAGGGATGGCCAAGAGATGGTTTGAAATGGTGCAGCGGGATAATGAAAACCTATCCTACCGAGACTCAATACCTAGTCATGCTATGCAAGTTACCCTTTCCTCGCACGGCCGACTACTTCTCATTCCATCGATATAAACTCAGGATTCAAATTAAAGACTAGAGAGCTTCTTCGTAGCAAACTACGTGAATCATGAGCGAGCCACCAAATCCCCCTCCAAACAGCGGCGCCCGCGTAATAGTCGTCGGCGCAGGCTTCGCAGGCCTCACAGCAGCCATTGAATGCCACCGTAAGGGCCACAAAGTAACTCTACTCGAAAAATTCCCCAAGCTTAAGCTCCTCGGCGACATCATAAGTTTCGCACCCAACAGCTCGAGAATCTTCGCGCGCTGGCCGGGTGTCGCGGACCAGTTGGAGGTTATCAGTCACCGCGCCGATGGCCTCACGATCAATAACTGGCTTGGCGAGAAGATCCTCAAGCAAGTCTGGTCGCGCGAGGAGCAAGAGTTCGGGACCCGGTACGACGGCCATCGTGGGGAGATCCACGAGATCGTCTACCGGCATGCGCTCGAGATCGGGGTCGACGTAAGGCTAGGGTCCCGTGTGGAGGATTACTTCGAGAGTGACGACGAGGCTGGTGTTGTCCTTGGCGAGACCGGGGAGAGGATCACGGCAGACGTCGTGCTTGCTGCGGAGGGCGTGCGTAGTAAAGGAAGGAAAATCGTCCTCGGGTTCGAGGATGCGCCGAAGGCTTCGGGATATGCGGTGTACAGGACGTGGTTTGATGCTGATGAGATTGCGAAGGAGCCCGATTTGCAGTTTTTGACGAATTATGGCGATAAGCATGTTGCTTGGTTGGGGCCCGATGTTCACTTCATTGCAGCTTCAGTGAAGAATGGGAAGGATTTTTCTTGGGTTTGTACTCATAAGGTTTGTTCAGCCCTTTGACTTTCTTCTTGGGTTCTTATGTCCAGTTTTCCATTTGCACATTCGAGCTCTTTTCGGACTTATTAAGTATCACAAATCTAACGTACAACATACAGGATGATCAAGATATCGAGGAAAGCTGGTCCTTGGAGGCCCCTGTCTCAGATGCTCGCAAGGTTTTGGAGGGCTGGGATCCAGTGATACAGAAAATCCTTGATAAGACACCCTCTCCACTCATAGACTGGAAGCTGGTCTATAGAGATCCCCTACCGACATGGATCTCGCCACTCCGTAGAATAGCCCTAATAGGAGACTCCGCACACCCGTTCCTACCAACGTCTATTCAAGGCGCGTCACAATCTATGGAAGACGGCGCTACGATTGCCGTATGTCTCTCAAGGGCTTTAAATAAGACTGCAGAACGGAATGGCGAAGAACACGGAAGAGGAGGCGTCCAGGAAGCCATCGCCGTCTTTGAGGCAATACGATACCAACGCGTCCGCTCCGCGCAAAAGACCGGCGAACAAACACGTGACATCTGGCATAAAGCGGACTTCAGCGCCGCGAAGAAGGATCCGCAGTCGCTGCGTCTGCGGCGAGAGGCATGGTTGTTAGACTTCGACGCCGAGATGTATGCCGAGGAGCACTATGATGAGACGGCTAGGATGCTCCGGGAAAACCCGGACGGCGGTATATTTGGGAGCACGGAGGCAGCTAGAAAGTTGCATGCCCCGGAAGGGCAAGAAGGATATCTGGAGTATAATAAGACGGACGGGTTGAAACCTGAAGGTGAGGTGTTGGCCTCCTCAGGATGAGTCGGGTTGGGATAGATAGGTAGTGTCAATATATGGTATATATAGACCTATATATACAAGCTGTCATAAGTGCTATAGGCCTAGAACCAGAAGCGAATATGACCAATAATCAATCCGTAGAGTCATGAAATTACGCCTGAACGATCTCACACCGATTCTTTAGTTTCCGTAACGAATTTGAAGAACCCCCCCTATTTCATGTGTCCATTCATAACTGGAGGTACGAAAGCGGGCCAGAATAACACGGCGACGGCGACTGGAACATACCTAAACGCACAAGTTTTTTTCCAAGTCAGAGACAAGAAACAAATTCGACATGTCAGAGTGTGTTTGGCAGGGCATACACAGCAATATTTCCTGCCCGCGATTTGATGAGTCGGCCCCAATCCGTTCGCTGCGATGTACCACGGGGAGCAGAGCCGCTCGAGAGCGAGAACGCGCGTCGGCTGAATTGTTGGCGGGCGGCTTGCCTCGATACGAGACGGCAAGCTTGGAGAGCTTGCGGCGACATGGTATCGATATTTATGAGACGTTGTGGTAGTAGCGTAGTATAGTTGTATGTACAATGTTTCCACTGTGTTAGGATATGTATAGCCCTTTTTCGTTTCTTGGGCTTGCTTCTAACTAAGGAGAGGAGTGATGAGACTGCAACAATAGAATGAATTGAGGATGACTGTTTATCTATAGGTGCATATCTGAGACGAGAACCGAGCTGCGACGATACTGGCTTTATATGAAAGCGTGATGGGGTAGGCCAGGTCAACGTGCAAGAAGACAGGGACTATGGTCTGTCTCTCCTCCTTTTCCCGTGCAGATGGGTTACATTGATGCCAGCTATGCCTTGTAACCTGCATCGCGTGAGGGCTCGAACATACGACTTCACCTTATCCCGGCATCTGACGCTCACTCAGCTCCCTACCTCCCGGGAGAGATCGACCTTAACTGGCTAGATGAATGGCGAGCTCCGACCGGCTGAGAACCGGACCTAGAGAAACGCTTGCTGACCTCGCCAAGTCTGGCCTTTATAGTTAATTGGATTAGTATTTGCCTACTTGTTGCTGAGACTGATGAGAAATTCCCATTATCCCAAAGACCGTTGGAGTCTCTCGGCTTCTGCCATTCCGAGAATGCGGGGAGGGAGCAACGCGTCAAAGCCGGCGGAACGCAGGGGTTATTGGCAGACAGGGTCTGGCAGGGGATTTATGTGCAGTAGTGCTGGGGTAGAACCAGGCGGGTATTACCTTGCAATGCATCTGCCTGTCTTGAACAAGTTCCCCCAAGAATTTTTTCAAATCAAGCACAGGCTTGTTGATGACATTTTTATTTGAAATGGGCTTGAATAAATAATCACTCTTCCTCACACTATGAGTCGTAATGGGAACGAGTAATAATGTTGGGACCCCAAAAATTGTCTGTTGGTGATGGTGGTATAATGTGATATGATACGACATGCTCCGACGTGGAATGTGAATAGTGGGGATTCTGTTCGATGTGTCTTCCTATGGCATTCTATATTCTACCATCAGATGTGCATTGCTTGTGCTGATTGTGCATTCCAGCTCTCCTTTTGAATGCCACCTTCTTTTCTATTGATAGGCGCAGAAATTCTTTGTTCAAAATTCCTCACGGATTGTCTCTTGATGGGATCGTCAGTTGTAATGTTGCGTAGTCCGATCCGAGTCATTCTGTTCTTTTCAGTGGCATGATAACTCTTTGCCCTCAAGACCTTTTGCATGACATCATGCCGAGGAAATTGTTGAGAAGGAGCGCAAAAGGAAGATATTTGAAGTCTTTCAACTTTCCTGAACGGCATCCCTCTACGCTACTTCTAGTGAAGCTCGACAAACAATTTCTATGGCTGGGATTACTTCAAGCATCAGATGCCAAGAGTGTTACTGTAAATCCCGCGATGTGTATTCAATAAGATCACTGATCGATAGTCTGGAACCGAGTTTCCTTACCAGGCATTCAGGACCTTGGGATAATCAATATTTGCACCTTGACTCTTACAGGATGGCAAACCAAATAACGAATGTCATCTTGGTTGTATTCGACGCTTTACCATCTCCATCAACTACGCGAATGGTTGGACCAAGGACCAAGGCCAGATTTGACGGAACGCCAGGCAGATGAACAAGTAGAATGCTAAATCTATTGTTGGTTTTCATAAACTACATTTATTTCATCCTCACTCTATTGCTCTTTCTCCAACGGCTTTTCTCCATTTGTTGGAACCATAGTTTTCCTCTCGACAATACTGATGAGTTGGAACTCCATTATGATAGGTGAAAGCAGAGACATTCAATGAAGAGGCTATAAATTATTTGAGCCGGAAATGCTAGTCCTCGAAGAGCTATGTAGTTGACGTTGGTCATCGCGGAAATTGTCTCAATGGGCGATATCTTCTTTCCTCTCCATTTGTTTTGTTTTGTATTCCTTGAGAGTGGCCGTGTATGTGATGAACAATTAGTTCTTAAGTACAAATGCTGTTTGATTTTACGTAAGTTAAAAGAACACCCAGTCGGTTTAGCCCACGAGGTGTGCAGTCTACATAGGTAATGAAACGTCAAGCTATCGGTAGGTGAATCTGATCGAGAGGGGTTACGGATTTCTCAGAAAAATACCTAGCAATAGGATTGGTTGATAGCAGAAAGAGGGGAGATTTTTGCCGCCTACAAGTCTAATAATTGCCCCTCCCAAACCCACTCAAGCCCACTCTACACGGGAAGTGGGGCCATCAGTGGCGCTTGCTCTATTGACAGACGTTACCAGCTATTTCTAGGTAGGTTCAGCTTTGGAATGTGTCAGTATTAGGTAATCAAGTTTATGGAACTTTTGGGAAGCTGCACCTTAGCTCAGGTGGCTCTTATCCACTGGCTGTGGCTGCCTGTGTTGCCCGCAATCGCACTTTACCTATTCCATGCACACTCCAAACCAACACCTCCCCTTGCTTAATTCACAATTCTTTACACACACGCGCCGGCATCGACAGACCTGTGATTTTCTGAACGCGTCCTATTTCTGTGAGCCTCCGTTATCACCGCCCGTCGCGACTGCCCGCGGCAGTGATCCGGGGGCCTTGCGACTCCCGTGCTCACGTCTGCAGTGAAACTCGCGGTTGGCGTGTGACAACCACCTCTTCTTTCTTAGTCCATTCGCTGCATCTTTGCGGGTCTCATAAATACCTTGCGACCGGAGGTGCCACGTCCTCCATTGGTTTCCACCGCCGTCTTCACGCCCCGGTGTCCACTGTCGCCGAGTACAACAACAAAACCAACTTCCGGACGAGTCACCATGATGAAGATTTGAAATTCTAATCAACACGCTCTAGTAAGTCAAATATCCTTGTTTTTGTTAAGTGTCATTTTCTTTTTTTTTATTTCTGCTGGTTTGGTCAGTGATGAGCATCAAGGTAAAAGGTCTGACTGCACAAATGGGCTTCTGGTTTTGAGGCGTGGCCTTGCTTATGCAAATTGTCGTTTACGACGCGTCTTGACCCCTTCCACCACTGCAGTCCATCTGCACATTGATGCTTTTTGGCGCGGGAGGCAAGACACATTTCAAATACAGACTCTGCGTCTGGTGAAGCCACTCAATGGAGCTCTGCCTCGTTCTCACTCTTTACCGAGGTTGCGCCAAAGGCTGTGGCAAAGAATCGTGGATCGGCCATTCAGCGCCATCCTCCTCCAAGCATCGCCCACGCCTCAAAGCCGCTGCTTTCTGCAGGCTGAGGATGAAATTATGAAACTGAAAAGATCTGAGACCAGCCAACCATATAATTCTACCCCTTTACTCTATTGTTTCGAGCGCTTGATGATGATTTCTTACTGATCAATACAAATAGGTCGAGATAACCATCAGAGAGCGCACCTGATGCTGATGTAGCATTTGGCGCTCTTAAAACGGGCCAGTGGAAAGAGATGCGCTTTCAGTGCGAATATACATATTTTCAAACCCTGCGGTTTCTATTGCCAAGGTAAGAGCGACCAGTCTGCCTTCGGCTGTTTCCCCTTCACTCCATTCGCCTCCAACCCCGTTCCCCCATTTTCATCTTTTGATGGATTGAGAATGTGTTCTATTGCGATGTGTCCAAATTTCTCCCCCCCTCCGACCGTACCTCACAGGCTCTGATTATATCGAACAGAATAGGCAAACCTTAGCGGAGAAGGCCTTTCTCGGCTGCTCTATTTGACGATATGATGATGTGTATGCAACAACACGTCCATGAGTGGGAAATATTACGCTTCAATTTGTGGCCTGGTACAAACAAAGGTCTGAGTCTCCAAGCAGACTCTTTTGACCATGAATCCACATCGCCACCATGACGTGAGGTGCCTAGTGCAAAATTGTAAATGGAACCCATTGCCGGGGCACGTGTATTGCACGGTACATGAGCCCAATCTACAGAACCCTGGCAAAGCAGCAGCCCGAGTTTTGGGTCGAATGGAAAATTTTGTTCGGGAACAGCCGATCCAAAGCCCGAAGTTGGCAGCACACTCTCAAATCCCATCTCAAAGCTCTGCTTCAGAAAGAGGTGATGGAGGCATCTTTATGCGTAACTCAACAGAAACTACTAAAAACTCAAAAAAGCAGTTGCCAGATAAGCATACTGCACGGAAAAGTCTCTTTAAGTCTTCGGAAAAAGTTTCCCCACAAAAACCTCCTATTGACTCGAGAAGTCCACCAAGGCCATTTAAACGTCCGCGCCTTTCAGAAACTTGGACTACTCCAAATGGACCAGATGTAAAGCCCCGGCCTGTTGTGGCATCAGGTATGTCCACAGAACCCGAAGAAGATTTTCATAAACTTAGTGCAGTAGACGATTTTGCGCTACGGCCTAAGAAGAGAGAAGCTCTGCATTCCTCATTGGGACATGAGAAACGCGACCAAGGACGCCCTCGTCAAGGCCGCAATGGCTTAAACCTACCCAGGAATACCTACCCCAAAGCTTCGAGTTCAACATCCAGTCTTGATTCAGCTTCGAAAGCAGTTTTCATAGACCTTACAAAGGATGACGATGATCCCGCACTGGCAGTGCCACAGTCTCGAGTTCAAACATCTCCATCCATACGCCAGAGGCATCAAATATATCCGAATCACACAAATCAAATACATCAGATTAATACAAACGGTCATGCAAATGGCTTTATACTACCAGACGGGCAAAAAAACCATGCAGAGTCGGATTCTACTCACGACAGGCGTGTGCCAAAGGAATCCGAGGCGAGAGAGCCTAGTAGTAAAAAACACGGGCAACAGCACCAAAGAGAGAACGCTTCCAGAGCTACATCTTCAGCGGTCTCTGGCGACCAAGCATTTCATGCAAGTGCGAATAGAGCACCCGCCGAGTTACCAGATAACGCGCACCAAAAACAACCTGATGCGTTTATAAATCAGAGTAGCAATAACTCAGATTCTACATGCGGTGATATCCACTTACCCAACACAACTCAGCCGCGCCAGGAACAGATGAAGCAACATCCGCGGACAGAGGCACCCCGAGCACCGTCTCTTAGCAATAGCACGAATTATGAAGAGCTACAGTCTGTACCGCGACCAAATACGGCGAAGTGGCCTAGCCCGAAACCTACCGAATTTTGTAAACAAAACCAACCTCCCATAGGTGTTTCGCAACTTACGCCCGCGCCAACACCTTTGCTGAACTCGCCACGGATCAATGGTGTAACAGTACCATCTCAGAACCCAACAGGCTCTATGCAGACCCCACCACATCTTAGTATGGCATCGACTTCTGAGCCCCAGGAGAAAGCACAGGTGTCTATAAGCAATTTCTCTACTCCGCCTAGGATACGGAAAACCCACCAACGATCAAGCCGAGCGACATTATCGCCTCATTCAGCAACGCGGTCACCAGCCACTCCGCCCACTACCATGATGGCAAAAGAGGTAGAGCTAAGAACGAACAGGAAGGCTGAAGGGGTTCAGCAAACGATGGGCACTTCTCAACTCCAACCTGTTTCAACCAGCGCAAAGCTGCAGACGAATGGCACGCGAAAGCCGTGGAGGCAGATGAGTCCCGAAGAAAGACGACAATACTGGATATCGATTCACGATGCTGAAAAGTTCGATAGTCACATATATAGTGAGAACAACCGCCCTTTCACACCTGGAGATCCTCTGTTTGGTGTGCCACCCGAACAGATTCCCAACAGACGGAGGCGCCTTCCGACGCACTGGGGATACATCGATCCGAGAATCCACCACTCACGGCCACCCCCACCGCAAACACAACCAATTGTTCCTGCCGTAGGAAGACGGAAAGAAAGGATCCGTCGATCGATTGCCCGAGCAGCAAGGACAAGACCGAAGACTTCGGCTGAGATCAGTAAGATGATGATGGCGTTGCGCCCCGGGTTTGATGAACGAGTCCTACCTCAAGAGATCCGTGATAACCCGCAATGGGTCAAAGGATTGAGGTTCTGGATAGATATGGAAGAGGCTGCAAGGGCCCGCCGGCGACAGACGGAAGCTTCCGCTGATAAAGGGAAGACACCTGCGCCTGCGCCTACACCAGCAGCAGCCATGTCTCCGACTGATGATGATCCAATGGACCTTGATCACAACGACAATAAGGATGGCCATGTTCCAGTGGGATCTGCCTGATGTTACATGACGGGCATAACTAAAATTATAGATGAGATAACCTGCGTATATATACACGCATGGAGAAGGGAAAGGAATTGCGCCATTGTCAGCCAGCCATTTGCTTAAATGGATTGACATTTACGCCTAGGCAAGTAGGTAAGCAGGATGGACTGAAGGATATCAAGTAAGCCTCAATGGACTTACATTATGTCTACCTATGTGTGTATATCAAAAAAAGTCTGTGTACAACAATGGTATGCAGATGACCAAACGGAAAATGAGGCATTGGCTGTTTTGTGCAGTGAGGTTGTTTATATACCCTCTTTGAGCTTTCTGAATGGAAGAGATAACAACCCATGCCCATCCAGGGTCTAGGATCAATAGAAAGGAAATCAATATTGTTATGGTCTGTTCATTTGAGAACCTGGATATAAACTTAACCAGGTATTTGTCTTGCTATCAGTCTTTGAATGGCTTGTGGCATGTGATATGTCACATTGTATATTTGACTCTGTATTTTGGCAAAGTTTCTTTCAATTGTACATATAATGCTTCCTGTTTCTACATGTCAACACTGCAGAAACACTTTTTCCCTCTAGGCCCCTTCCTTCCTATTCTCTTCCTCTGTATGTGTTTAACTTTCAAGTAATGTTTGTTTATATCTACACCTACCGCTGCACCATTTTTGTTTTCTTTCTTCTCCCTCATTCCCTTTTGCTTTTTCATAATCACCTCTGCGCAAGCATATTCAAAGCGCTACCGGCAAGTATAAACTCCGCCTGGTCGCGACTAACTGCATGCTTCGTCGGGATAACAACGTCCTCCCCAGTACGGAACTTCTTCACGCGCAGCGAGACGTCGCCCTGTCCGCCGTTCCTTAACATATCCAGCAACCCCACAGTCTCGACCTCGTCGCAGGCGCTAATCTTGTCATAATCGGCCTCGTTGGCGAACGTCAGGGGCACGACGCCCTGTTTCTTGAGGTTGGTCTCGTGGATACGCGCGAAGCTCTTTGTTAGCACGACACGCGCGCCGAGATACCGCGGCTGCAGGGCAGCGTGCTCGCGGGCGCTGCCCTCGCCGTAGTTGTGTTCGGCGACGACGAGCCAGGGCTGGTTGGCGTCGCGCCAGCGCTGCGCGAGCTCAGGGATCGTGTGCTGGGAGCCGTCGATGTCGTAGGCGGCGTTGACCTCGCCCGTCTCGGCGTTCGTAGCCGTGTTGAGCGTGTTGGCGCTAATGTTGGGGAGGTGGCCTTTGTATTTGAGCCAGGGCCCGGCCGCGGAGATGGTGTCTGTCGTGCACTTGCCGGTTACTTTCACGAGGACGCGCAGGCCGGTGAGTTCGGAATTGGGGAAGGCGTCGAAGGGCTCGAGGAGGGCGAGACGCGCGGAGCTGGGGGAGATGGCTACTTCGACTGAGGTGTCAGGCGCCGAGGTCACTGCTTGAAACTCTTGCCGTGCGGCTTCGAATGGTTGTGATGGGATCTCGCTTCCTGATGGGGGTGTGAAGCGAAATTCCTTGCCGGAAGCCGTTTGCAAAGAGTCGGTCACGGGGTTAAATGTGGTTGAGCCGGCGAACGCCATAGCTGTGACAATTTCGGGGGATGCGAGGAAATTCATGGTATCGGGGTTGCCGTCATTTCGACCACGGAAGTTACGGTTGTATGAAGTGAGAATAGCATTAGGGGTGCCTTTCTCAACACCATCTAAGCGCTTCCATTGACCGATGCAAGGGCCACAGGCATTGGAGAGTAGCGTGCCTCCTGCCGCCTCGAAAGTCTCGAGCGGCCCGTCTCGTCGCAAGGTCTCTCTGATCTGATCACTGCCAGGTGTGATATAAAAGTCGGCAGCAGGCTTGAGCCCAGCTTCCAGAGCTTCTCGTACCATGCCTTCTACACGGGTCATATCTTCGTAGGAGCTGTTGGTACAACTGCCAATCAAACCGGCTGAGAGTTTCTCAGGCCATTGTTGTTCCTGAACAGTCTTTTTAAACTGAGATAGAGGGGTGGAAAGATCAGGAGTAAAGGGGCCGTTGATATGGGGTTCCAATGTAGCCAGGTCGATGGTAATGACATCGTCGTATTGGGCATCCTCATCGGCCTTGAGAGGAACAATTTGAGAGAACTTCTTTGCCTCGGCCGCTACATCATGCCGATGGGTCGACTCGAGATAGCGCACGTGGGCAGGGCTGAAGGGGAAGATGGAGGTTGTGGCCCCAACCTCGGCGCCCATGTTACATGCCGTAGCCATACCGGTACAGCTAAGTGTCTCGACGCCGGGACCGAAGTACTCGATAATATAGCCTGTGCCACCACGGACTGTCAGCTGACCAGCGAGGTTCAGGATGATGTCCTTGGGAGAGGCCCATCCGCTAAGCTGGTTGATTAGCTTCACACCGAGGATGCGGGGCGCCTTCAACTCCCAAGGCGCACCGACCAGGGCCTCAACGGCGTCAGCACCGCCAACACCGATAGCGATTGTGGACAAACCACCGGCATTCGGTGTGTGGCTGTCGGTGCCCAGCATCATGAGGCCAGGAGCAGCATAGTTTTCCAGAACGCTCTGATGAATAATACCGGCGCCGGGTGGCCAGAACTCAATACCATATTTCTTCGCGGCAGACTCGAGGAAGGCAAAGACCTCCTGGTTCACCTTAATACCGGACTCGAGATCAGACTCGGCACCGTTCTCGCCGACGATCAGATGGTCGCAGTGGATGCTCGCGGGGATGGCAGTCGAGGGCAGGTTGCAGGTCATGAACTGCAGCAGAGCCATCTGGGCCGAGGCATCTTGCATAGCGACTCGGTCGGGCTTGAGCTTGAGGTTGGCGGTGCCTCGGATGCTGCGGCCGCCGTTGGTGTTGGTCAACAGTGACTCTTCGGCATTGTCGAGATGGCTGTAGAGGATCTTCTCGGCCAGGGTTAGGGCGGTACCCTTCCCTAGGACGTCCTTCACGCTTTCATAGTTCTTGACGAGCTTAAAATAGGGTGGGATACGTGAGTTCGAGCTGTCGAAGGCGGGTGTCGCGAAGGACCGCGAGCATGGAATGTCTCGTTGCCGGTAGCTGCAAGTCGCTAGTTGCTGGAATTGGTGTACCTTTTTAGTCTATGCATGCAAACAGATGAGCGAAGAAGAGAACCCAGATATTTCAAACTTACCTGCAGACTTGCGCCTCGCCGACCAGCGAGTCCAATTGCCTTCATCCTTTCATACACAGAATATACACACAAGATCACAACACTCGAATGCTGAGGGTGATGATAGCCGATGGAAAATATTAAAGTCAATTGACAATGTGAGCCTTCTGATTGGCTACCATGGTTCCATCGACCTGCGATGCCGGAGCTATGGAGACTTCACTTCCGTCTGCGCGACCATCTTACCCTGGAATTAATCGTTATCCGTTTTCCCACTTAATAGGTTGTTGGCATTCCAACTTATTAATAAGTGAAGGTCGAACCGAGCTGTCAGCTTGCCAATTCATCCTGAACAGGTGACATCTTATTGAGAAAAGACCATTACATTGTCGATAGCTCAAAAAATATGCCAGAGTATCCAAGGACTAGATTCTCGGGATGTGGCATACATATACATATATATATATATATCAACGCTCCAGGATCTAACTTAGGTCCCACCTTTGGCTCTGAGCGTCACGGCTGACCGCGAATACGCAAGTCACATCGTGATGCTTGCCGCCAATATTATATGATATGTCGTTGATCACGGACTGCCACATACTCTGGTTCCCAAAAAGATCCAAATAAGCACAAAGCATAGCAGCTCTATTACTATTTTTTTGTACAATAACATAGAGGCTTCAAGGCTTCTATTTATGGATGAGTTGATGACTAGCAACAGTCACAAGCCAATCTGTCGTTGCTCCCGACTCCCCTGCCCCGGTCATACACGGCCTTTTTAATGAGTCGCTAGCCACTATTGCTTGCATTATCGTGCATATCAAGTACGGACACACCGCGCGGTACTGCATCTCTATCACACGCTCGGTCTGAACTGGCCGATGTCATTTCATTATCACCACTTGCGATAAAGTGTGCCAAGTCGTCGTTGTTCTCAGACTCAAAAAAACTACTTGTACCCCTCCAAGCCCCTCCTCACTATCACACAAAACATGACCAATTGCTTTGCTGGGCTTCTCTTGAGTATAAATAAGACCATCGCCTCTCACCACAATGCCACTCAAGAAGTAGGGATACGGAGTCCCGGCTTGCTGGATCATGTGTAGGATTTCCCCATAAAAATTTAAGCATAAAATTGATGGAGTCAACTTCAGCAATTTCAGCCATTGAGATCTCCCCTTCAACCCGCTACAATGCATGGGGAATGCTTACTTTTGCTCTTGCATACCCGCAGGCACAGCATGTTCTGTCCTCTCGAGAAAGTGAAGCTATTTATCGCTGTCTTGGACGGCTTGCACTATGTCACCTTGAAGGTAGAGGCTTATACCTCCATATATGTATGCCCTTTGTTCTTCATTACACAAAGCGTTCTGCATGCATCTGCTGCAAGACATGACTTTACATAATGTTACTTATGTAACCATGATGACTTTTGCTCACGAAACTCATCGGCTATTTCGGAAAGTCAGGACTCACCGACAAGGCGAAGTAGATGGATTACTGTTCTTCGTCCGGATCGGCCCCACGCGGCGCTGTTGGAAGACAGCCCACCCTTGTCAACTGAAAACGGGGCCTGCCATTCTAGAACATCTGTGCCGCTATTCAAAAGAAGCTTATTCTTCTTTCCGATGAGTGGGGAATCCTGAATATAGGCGAATAGGTGGCCTTTGGACGACTCTTGATGCCCCCGACCTCCACTTCTTACGTCGCCAGTGAACCGTATAGTGTGCTTTTACAACCCGCGGGCTTTTTTTTCGTTGCCTATAGTAAAGCAAGTAGGTGCATGTCAGTGGCAGGAGGGGAGGATGGTGGAAGAAACGTTCTACATGATCCATTCGAGCTGCAACCTCGCCGCTCTGGGAAGCTGAAGACCTCGAGATTCACCATCTAGGCATATAGAGAGTTATGAGGGTGGGATACTACTTCCCAGGCTTGGCAAGCCCGCAGCTACCTTACTGCCGGCCGGCATCTCATTCACACCTACCTCCAATGAGAGATCGCCTGGTCCCAGGTCGATGGAATAAGCATAGATGTATGTAAGATGGCGTTCCCACCATGTCACACACCGAATCGGAACCCTAGTGCCGCGTCGTCGCCTACGGAATCCACTCGATGCCGTCGGTGGGATGGGCAGGAATGGGATCTCTATGCATCATACTCGGGCCCCAATAGGCCAAGGCTGGCACTGGCCTTCCAGGCGGTCAGCAATCGCCATACATGTTACCCCCATGGAGTCATCAAGGTGCTTGTGATAAGTCGATAAACCCCTCGGCCCTACGCCCGCAGTATATCAGGCATGGCGTTCCCCTCTCCGACGCGCTACGAAATGCCCCTTCAGTGAAACCTCTTTCTTTTCTTCTGTTTTCTTCCCAAGCAAGTCTGCAATTACTATCATGCCGGCTGTTTGGGTGTATCCAGCGTTGGCCCTCTTGGGTTGGGCCATATATCGCCTCCTTCAGGTTGGCAGCAGGCCCAAGGACTATCCTCCTGGACCTCCCACCATCCCCATTCTGGGCAACTTGCACTTGATGCCCTTGGAAGATGGACACGTTCAGTTCAAGAAATGGGCTGAGGAATATGGGTAGGGTGGCTCAAGCTGTCTCAGACACTTCATCGGGAGTAACATAACTAACGTTTGAGATGACAGACCCGTGTACTCCCTCATGTTGGGCACACGCTGCATGATTGTCTTCAACTCGGATCAAGCTGTCAAGGACACCTTCGACAAGAAGAGCAACATCTACTCATCCCGTCCTGAAGTATACATTGCGCGAACTGTCGGTGGTTCACATAAGGTTGAAGATGGCTACCGCGTTCTGAACATGGTCAGCGCACACGAAATCAATCAAGCCGATTCGATAGTATGACGACTAACATCACGATTTCCATAGCCCTACGGTGACCGCTGGCGAATGGCCCACCGTGTGTACCACAGTATCCTGAACATCCGCGCAGCCAAGAGCTTCGTACCCTACCAGGACCTTGAGAACAAACAGATGCTTCAAGGTTTCCTCGACACGCCCAATGCGTTCATCGACCACCTGCGCCGCTACTCATTCTCCCTAACCACGCAGATGATCTACGGCTTCCGCACACCTACTATCGACGACTGGCGGTTGAAGGCCCTGTACTACAACCTCCACCAATTCTCCAAGGCCATGGGTACAGGTCTCGCCGTCTTCCTTGATTTCTTCCCTATCCTCCGTGTTCTGCCCGACTCCTGGACGAAGAGCCGAAAGGTCGCTAAAAGTCTCCATGAGGTTGAGCTTAAGTTCCACAAGGGTAACTGGATGGATGTGAAGAAGAAGCTTAAGGCTGGTACTGCTAAGGTGAGTTTATGTCTCGCTTGTTACAAATCTACACGTGGCTATCCCGCGAAGGTGTGACGTATGCTGACTCATCTAAAACAGCCCTCGCTCTGTGTCGACTTGATCAAGGCCCAAGACGCTGAAGGTTTCTCCGACGAGCAAGCTGGTTACATCGCCGGCAACCTGCTCGAGGCCGGCGCTGACACCACTGCTGCCCAGCTCACCGGTTTCGTCCAGGCTATGCTGCTCTACCCCGAGGTGCAGAAGAAGGCTCAGGAGGAGCTTGACCGCGTCTGCGGCGATCGCTTCCCTACCATGGAGGACTGGGACGATCTCCCTTATATCCGTGCTTGCCTCAAGGAGACCAACCGCTGGATGCCGACTGCTATCTTGGGTATTGCTCACTCCGTCACCAAGGATGATATCTACATGGGCTACAAGATCCCTAAGGACTCTATGTGTGTTGTGAATGTCTGGTGAGTTTGAACCCTCCTTGATAACCTTGATATTCCGACGTTGTGACTATATTCGCTGACAAAAATAACAGGGCTATCCACATGGACCCCAAGCGCCACGAGAACCCCACAGTCTTCGACCCGATGCGCTACATTAATGACAACACGACCTCGCTCGAATCCTCGCAGCAGCGTGACGTCAGCAAGCGCGACAACTTCCTCTTCGGCGTCGGCCGCCGCATCTGCCAGGGCATGCACATCGCCGACAGGTCCATGTTCCTCGGTATCTCGCGTCTGCTCTGGGCCTTCCGGATGGAGGTGCCGCTCGACGAGACCACTGGCAAGCCGATCATTCCGGATCCAACGGCACTGATCCAGGGCATGTTGGTGCAGCCGCAGCCCTACCCGGCTGCGATAGCGCCGCGCACCCAGAAGCATGCCGAGACGATCCGGAGGGAGTGGAAGGATGCTAAGGCGCTTCTTGATGGTGAGGAGCAGTGGAAGGAGATCCCTAAGGGCATGCCTCTTTCTACGTATGATCCTACACCTGAGGAGATTTAAATGGGGGACTTACGGTGAATTTCTCTTTCTTCTCACTTCACTCAATACCCATATTATAAGGGGCTGGTCGACTTTGGCTTCCAGTTACCCAGTCATCATCACACTGTTTAGAATCATAGGGGAGTCTCTGCGAGAGGCCTGTTCCTTTCTCGCAATATTGGATCATTTTTACTGTACATAGAGGATCTTGGAAGCAGGCAGGTAGAGGCATCATCGGATAACGGAAGGGGTACATGGCAGCGATGCATTTCACGTTTCAGAATTCGTTCAGGTGTGCGTCGTTTGAAGGATATCCTAAGAACCTAGAGAGATATATATATATCTATATACTCTCAGCTTGAGTAGAGGTTAGGGAAAGGCAAGAGAATAAAATTATCTGAAAAAAAAAAAAAAACTATTCAATATGTCGACTTATGAAAAGTGCTGCTTTCCTCTGGCGATATATCTCAGATGAATGATCAAGACTGTCGTCTCTCAATCACGGGCACGAGAGTCAGACATTCTCCTTGCTCATTGTGCTGGCCCGGGTTTTCTCAACCAGATTATTTATATACCTATATACCTCTTTATATTCATCAATAACCACTCCTCTCTCAAAACAAATGAGGGTGTTGAAGTATCCCGCCTACATGCGTGGCGCAGTTGGTATTGCACCGGACTTGGACTGTGTTTCGTGGGACCTACCACCTGAATTGTTTCTTTTGGAGGTTGCAAGTTCAATTTCCATATTAACTTCTTCCTTATTCCCTTTCTTCAACAGCACAATTTGAAACGCTGGAACTCCAATCCTTGAATAGCAGCTCCCATCTAATGTATATCAAAAGTATACCCATGCGCAGGGAAAGTTGAAATAGAAGTTGGATATAGAAGAATGCCAGTTATTCTATCGCTCCTTATCATATGTACTGTATTAAAGCTCACACGCCGTGTGTGAAAAGAGATCACTGGCATCCTACGATGCCTATGCGATCGAACGGAGTTCGTCGCTAATGGTAGAGAGGGAGTCGCATTACATGAGACATCGAACCTACACTTGTAGGTATCGTAAAATGAAGCACGGTGCCTTATTATGCTCAAGGCCATTTGGCCATAGAGAAACTGGCATTGGCTGCGCGCTTATTCAGGAATCAAGTAGGGGAGCTGCGTACCCGTCATTGTTGGATCGCCAGCCAGTAGTCATTGCTCCCTGCGGTATTGGGATATTGTCCTATATGTCATTCCGATACTGATTTTTAGGTAGCTTAATAGTTGCAAGCCACTCCTGAAATGAAAACAAGCTTGCATGTTGCGAATAGGACGTGGCTTCTATGGCATTCGCTTTGACGGCAGTAAAGCAGAATGCAATCCATCAGTCGCTCAGCAGCCGCCGAGATATACAGATAGGAGAGGCTGGGCTGCATAAGCATCTTTCTTCTTCTTCTACCAGCACCAAACCGATATCCTGCGTGTCCCGTGGAGGGAAGCAGGAAAGCCTATATTGTTTCAAGCCGCCCGTATGGTTCGAATTGCGCATCCGAAAAGCTGCAAAACGAAACACCTTCCTATCAACCAACATGATCCTCACCATTTGCAGGTCGAAATGGCTGACGATGCAGTCAGATTGATGGTAGATGACCACAGCGCCTAATGATTGGCCTTGCGATGTTCTCTAGAGTTTGCAGGGTTTGTTGAGCTGCAGTCTTTGTTCTCCAGTCTTTCTCCAACACCAGACCACTTTTCCTTCAAGTATGTATGCGTGCCACACGGCGGGACGAACCGCTGGTTCTTCTCTATTTTTATCCGGATATTCATATGCATAGCTCCTTACAGTACATTGGCAATTCAGAGTTCAACTAGGTAGGGATCGGGTTCTTGCTTGCCGCTGGGCTGGGCTGGGAAACGGAATAGCCATTTGGTAGAGCGAGGATGCGCTGTCTATAGATGTGTACCCAGGCAACCGCATAACGTGCATTTGGAAGTTCTTCCCTGGAACCGGATATCTGAATATAAGTCGCAAGATTCGGCTCTCGTGTTGCGGCTGAGTTGATGGTATCCAATATTTGTATCTTGCTGCCTGGGTTTTACTCCGTACAAAAAAGATGCGAGGATTTCTCATTGCGTTCGCTGCGCCCACCTCGAAGCAAATTTACGTCATCTGTTCAAGAAGGGGACGGGAGAAATTCAGTGCCCACCTCCCTTTTTGTTCCTACTGCGATTGCGTGGTTTATTACTATGTCGCGATGTTTAAAGGCTAGCCGGGCTGGAGTGCAGAATCATTGCGAAACATCACAATCATTTAGATTTCAGGGTAGGCACATGAATATGGCGATATCCTGGATAGGGGACGATAGTGCGGAATCTGCATTCAGGAATCAAACAGAGATGCCGCAAGCCGACGAGCAACCGCCAAGAACCTAGGATGGCCAAGAGTCGCAAAAGCTGCTCCCTGAGCCGCTATTTGTGGTACGAGGATGCGGCCCAAACGAGACGATGTGGGACCGGGTTAAGAGTTGACAATGGATCCGATGATTGATCCGCGGTTGAGTTTTCTTGTAGTTGTATCTTTTGTACCTACAGAATCGCAGTTGGGCCTGCATGGCATTGTCATTTGCCGCTGAAGATCGAGTACTCAGCTGCTTATTATTCAATGAGGCCCAAGAACCTGATTGTGTTCGACATGTTCAATTCGCGGGGCATACGTCACTGGCTCGACTGGATCTGGCCAAGTCCCATGATGGTGGGCTGCGAAGTGATTATAGGTTGGTGGGCTAATAAGGGGTGGCCTGGCAACTGGGAAAGGTGGAATTTGATTGGCTCGCCAGCAGTGCTTCGCCGCGTTGTTGATCTGAAACGCATCATACCTTGTACCTTTTTGGCGCAATTCCTAATAATACCTTGTACCTTGCCCCAGTACCTCTCCTTACCCGTCAAACACATTTTGAACACAGCCCGTTTGATTGTTGCTTGACTACTCATGTTTGCTGGCAGCCTTGAATTGACAATATCTGACCTAACCCGACTCGATATTTGTGTGAGTGAAACTGGAATCGTCACTTGTCGTCGGCCGTTCAGCTACGGAGGCGGAGTGAGGTACTAGCTCATCCATCTCCAAGAAAGCATCTCCAAAACACCTGAGGGACCCTGACCTTTTCCCTTTTATTGTTTGCGAAACTGCAAATCTGCAACTCCTTGACCTCCCACCCCCCCTTAATAACTATAATATTGATCACGAGTGGGCGGTGACGTTCTGTCTTTCTCTGCCTCTACCAACCAGCCGTAGTGCCTGTCTACATTCCAGTCGCTGTTCTGGGTGCATCTTCCCCCATTCGTTCATCCCTCCCTCTAAGACATAACCCAACCACGGCCGCATTGCATTGCTGCATTCTCTCCAGCCATGTCGTATAATCGCCTCGGTAAGTCCTTTGCCTCTTTCGCACTTCCTACTCCTCCCCAAGTTTTTATGCGCCTTTGTTCCACCATCCTCTAGTATCGTTATTCCTAGCATATCCCTTCCTCTCCCTTTCTAATCCTAGATATCCTGAAACTCCATCGTCCCAAAACACTAGCCTCGCTCTCTCTTATGTCCCTGTAAGAGTGTCTGAAGTCATTGCTTGATCACTCTAAGACCACCTACTCCCTACCATTCCAACACTGGCCCTCGTGGCGCAAACTTAATCTCGCCGAGTCAAACTCCTCTAACAACTATTACGCGCGTCCAGACGACGACTACTACGATCCAACAATGGATAACCACCGGGCACGTCCGCACCGGACGCCTTCGCCTGCCCAGCACCCTCTGCAAGGCGGGTATCAGTTAGACGACGTCCCATATGCGTCTTACGGCGCACACCCGACAGCGAGCCACCTCGATATGCCCAGTACCGGCCGATACACACCGAGCGACAATCTCCCTTTAAATGCTGCACATTCGACAACAGATCTTTCTCATAGCCCTTATGGCCATGGCCATGGCCAAAGCTATGGTGGCTCCGAGTACTCGGTAAATCCAGAGCAGCATCACGATGCTTACTTCAACCAACCCTACGAGCCACATACTGCTACGACTCCCTTGAACGACCATCAAGGTTATAATGATTACGACGAACATGATCAACACCCAATTCTTGAGCATGGTCAAGATTCTAACCAGCCCTACCACGATGAGCCACAGCAACACCAGCCTGTAGCACCTATCAAGAGATGGAAAACCGTGAAACAGGTCCTGTTGTACCGCGGAAACTTGGTGCTCGATTGTCCCGTTCCGCCGCGGTTGCTCAACCAGCTTCCCCATGGCGAGCGCGACGAGTTCACTCACATGCGTTACACAGCCGCTACCTGCGACCCTAATGATTTCTATGCCGAGAACTTCACCTTGCGCCAGAAGTTATTCAGTAAGCCTCGTCACACCGAGCTCTTCATTGTCGTCACTATGTACAACGAGGACGACATTCTCTTCGCTAGGACTATGATTGGTGTTCTGAAGAACGTTGAATTCATGTGCAACCGGAAAGAAAGCAAGACCTGGGGCCCAGATGCTTGGAAGAAGATTGTGGTGTGTGTCGTCAGTGACGGTCGCGCTAAGATCAACCCTAGGACAAGAGCTCTTCTGGCAGGTATGGGTGTTTACCAAGAGGGTATTGCGAAACAGCAAGTCAATGGTAAAGATGTGACGGCTCATATCTACGAATACACCACTCAGGTTGGCTTGCAGATCAAGAATGATACTGTGCAGTTGATCCCCAAGAAGCAGCCGGTTCAGATGCTCTTCTGTTTGAAGGAAAAAAACCAGAAGAAAATCAACTCCCATAGATGGTTTTTCCAGGCCTTTGGTCGTGTCCTCAACCCGAATATTTGCGTCTTAATCGATGCCGGTACGAGACCAGGTGGCAACTCCATTTACCACCTCTGGAAGGCTTTTGATCTCGAGCCGAGCTGCGCCGGAGCTTGTGGTGAGATTAAAGCCATGACAGGTACGGGTGGAAAATATCTGCTCAATCCCATCGTCGCTGGACAAAACTTTGAGTACAAGATGAGCAATATCCTGGACAAACCTCTCGAGTCAGCGTTTGGTTTCATTTCCGTCTTGCCGGGTGCCTTCTCGGCTTACCGCTATATTGCGTTGCAAAACGACAAGAATGGCCAAGGCCCACTAGAAAAGTACTTCAAGGGTGAAACGCTCCATGGCTCAGGAGCTGGCATTTTCACTGCAAATATGTATCTGGCCGAAGACAGAATTCTGTGCTTCGAGCTCGTGACCAAGCGAAACTGTCATTGGGTTCTGACCTACGTTAAGTCTGCGACAGGCGAGACAGATGTCCCAGACACTGTAACCGAGTTCATTTTGCAGAGAAGACGTTGGCTGAACGGTTCATTCTTTGCTTCTGTCTATGCGATCGCCCATTTCTACGAATTCTTCCGATCAGACCACTCCTTCCTCCGCAAGATTGCTTTCTTCATTGAATTTATCTTCCAGACCGTCAGCCAGCTTTTTGCTTGGTTCGCTATCGGTAACTTCTTCCTCATTTTCAAGATCTTGACGACAAGTCTTGGAGATGCTCAATTGCTTGGCAGAGTCGGTACCATATTAGGGGTCGTCTTCGAGTGGCTTTACGGCGTCTCTCTCGTTGCTTGCTTCGTCTTGTCCCTTGGTAACCGCCCCGCCGGTTCTGGAAAACTCTATACCGCGATGGTCCTCTTCTGGAGCACCATTATGATGTAATACATTCCCTCCTCGTTATCGTCTGGATTTAACTGACAATCATTCTAGATATCTCACTTTTGCCACCGTCTTCATCTCTGTGAAAGCCATTCAAACTCAGCTTCAAACAGGCTTTTCGATCTCGGACATTTTCCAGAACAAGGTCTTTTTCTCGTTGGTTGTCTCGCTTGTCTCGACATACGGAGTTTGGCTCATTGCGTCACTACTGATGTTTGACCCGTGGCATATGATCACGTCATTCGTCCAGTATCTTGTGCTGACACCGACCTACGTGAATATTCTGAACGTCTATGCGTTCTGTAATACCCATGATATCTCGTGGGGTACCAAGGGCGATGATAAAGCGACGGAGCTCCCTAAGGTTGATACCAAGGATGGCAAGGGTAAGACCGATTTGCCAGATGAGGGAGACTTGAACGCGCAGTACGAGAAAGAGCTTGCCGTCTTCCGGAATAAACACGTCGAGGTCAAGAAGCCCCTGACGGAATCTCAACTTTCGGAAAAGCAGATGGATTACTACCGCTGGATCCGCTCGCTCGTGGTCCTCATCTGGATCATCACCAACTTCGCCCTCGTGGCTCTTGTCCTCAGTACGGCTGGCGTCGAGGAGCTTGCCCCGTCCAACACGAGCACCAACAGTGGCGATGACGACGATACGGCGCGCACGACACTCTATACTACGATTATCCTGTGGAGTGTGGTCGGACTCAGTGCATTCAAGTTCATTGGCGCCATGTGGTTCCTTGTTGTTAGATTGTTCAGAGGTGTCTAGAGAAAGATAAGAGAAGAGATGACGAAACTCGGGATGTGTTATGAAAACCTCATTTTGTCTTGCTAGCTGGTTTCTTTCTTCTGCGTACCCGACTACCTTGGTTGCTTGTGTATAAACCCAAACCGCTCGGTTTCCTTCATTTTCTATGGTTCCGCCTTGCCTTGTCTACTTTGCATGAGCTGAGCGTCTTGATGACTGGCTCGCTCTTTTCGTTCTTACGCTTGTTCTTTTTCCAAACACCTTTCCATCGAGCCAGGGTTGAGATGACGAAATAATACCCCCGAGAGAGACGCGAGTTTTTAGAAACAAAAACGACTTGAAAAGAGAGGGAGGAGCTAGGGTTGAGAAGAATTGGAGAAACTTGTGTCTGTATGAATTGACGGAGATGAGATAGGAGCAGATGCGAGGAGATGAGAAAGTCAGATAGGTAGAAATGAAAGAGATAAATGAAGTGAAATCAAATCAAACAAAGATGTGATACCTAGTCGCCGTGTAAATTTCGCCAATCGAAGTACTGAGGGTAATGATATGTTCACTTGACCCTGCACGATTTTTTCCATAGGCGATAACAATACTGTGCCTGGCCGGTGATGACTTCACGAGCATTGAAAGGAGATGAGAAGAAGGCAAAGCTCTCGTGATGATGGGATAGCAGATATCATCACTCCCGGCATTTCTTGCTTGCTTGTCTGTTTGCATATATTACGTCTCTCCCCCTTTTCCCCTCCTTTCTTTCCGTTTTTATCTATTCCCAGAGTTTCGCTTACTTTCACTTCCCCGAAAAGTCCACATTCGTCTCTACCGTCACTTTCACTCTCATCAAGATACCAAACAGGGACAGGTACACAATTTTTCAGCAACCAACGTTCACCTCAAGGAACCTCAGACCCCAACCGCTCCAATTCCTCCCGGATGAACTCCCGCGCATTAAGCAACTCAGTGCTCCCGTAAACAACCCGTTTCTTCGTGCGCGAGACACCACCACCCCCACTGCCACTCTCACCACTCGTCCGCGCAACCCACTCCTGGAGGTTGCCGTACTCGTCCATGCTGCCGCCGCCAACGGTAAACACGATGGCGTCCGTGTACCCCTGTCTCCGCTGGCCGAAACTAGCTCCCGTGCCGGGCGCCTGCACGCCGAGGGAACCCGATCCACCGGGTAAGGCTCCCGGCGCGCTCCCGCCTCCCGCACGGATCGCGCTCGGCGGCGGCATGGTGCCGCGCGCATTCGCGCTACGGGGGTCGAAGTACAGATAATTTTCCGTCTTCGCGATAGCGGACGTGGATGCCGTCTGCGGGTCCATGATGGACTCGACGATCTTGGTGACGGTGAGGTCGCGGTTGGCGGGGAGGAAGTTCTTGATGACGCCGCCGATGGACTCGAGGCTGGCGGGGACGCCGACGCCGCTTTCCTTGAGGCGGTCGGTTAGGCGGCTTGAGAGGGAGGAGAGGCCTCTGAAAAGGTCCGAGGTTTGGGATTGTGCGGGTTGCGAGGGTTTGTTGATTGTGGTTAGTTGAGTCATTTTGGTGGTTGCGCGAATTCTGGGATGGGAAGTTAGCTAGCAGATCGTCTTTCTTTGATTTGGTTGGAAAATAAAGAGGCATGGAGAAGGGTTAGATAACGTACTGTCGGATGTAGGCCAAGCATGTGCTATTAACCTGGGCTGCCGTCAAAGCCTCCTCGAACTGAGTCCAGTCTGTCCTACTGACTTCTTGCTCAGTGCTGAGGAACCATATGATGAATAACCGCAGCTTATCTAATGGATCTTGGCCTTTTGTTTCATCCTTGATGGTCTCCAACATTTGCGTCTTAGTCTGCTTCATGACATTTTCCTCCATCTGAAAGTAATTGTCCAGTTGCCGGTTCTTGATCCCGGAGAGTAGGGCGGCTAATATGTTCATGTGCATATCTAAGACGGCTTTCCGCTCTCGCAATTCGGGAAGCAGGGTGATGGCTGCTTTGAGATGTTGAGCGCTAGTGTTTGTGTCGTTTTGGAGATCTTCTATTGACGAGGCACCAGTCTTCTTTGTGATCTCGGCGGCGTCTTCCTTGTACCGCGTGAGTTCTGCGTCGATATCTTCGGCGACCTGGGGAAAGGGTAGACTGGCGTTCTTTTGCCAGAAGAAATCGGCGGCTGTCAGGTCGTATGCTTTCTTGGTTACGCCCTTTGCTGGATTTTCTTCGTCTACGGGTGTTTCGATCGTGATTCTGTTTAGCTTCATGTTTAGAACGTCGTGGACAAGTGATTGGTACGTCCAAGAATGCGATAACATGGGGTTCAGGTCGACATTGCGATCAAGAATGATGAGGACGGGTCTCGAAGCCGGGGTGCCAGCGGACGAGGTTGGTCTGGCATTGAACAAATTGTCTTTTGAGTTTAAAACATGATCGCGAAGCTTTCGGTCCAGCTTGCCGGCGATCATATCAGCAGCGGCACCTTTCGGGCATCGTATTATGGGAATAACACCTGCGATCAGTCAGAAGTGCTCGTCTCTAGGTACTACTCGGTCTGCCATACCCATGGTGACGATGACGCTGAACAAGCCACTGACTATGCGGTCAACAACATGGTCGAGCTCCTCATCTTTTGTCTTTGCACTATTGAGAGCCCAATATGTGTGCTCCTTTTGCATACCAAGACTAAATAAGTCGGGCTCGGCTACTATGAAATTTAGATATTGATCGTATAGCTGGGCGATGTGCTCTGCTGTGCCGGCGGTGGCAGTCTGGGAGGCGAAGTCTTCGAGGAGAGGGCGTGGTATGGAGGAGAGGAAGTTGATGTAGGCGGGGGAGTAGAGGCCCTTTTGTAGATCGCTAGTTATGTTCTCGAGCGACTTCGCGTTCGGCTCGACTAGATAAATCACGGGGACGTCGGGTATGGGATGGCGCGCGGTGGAAATATGCCTAATTCCACAGAGAATCAGCTATCTTGGACAGAAAGAGATGTGGTCAGATGCGCGCGTATACATATGCATGGTGACCCCCATGGAGCGCAAGTCGCTCACTCGCAGGACACTGCTGATAACATCTCGACCCAAGTCGTCGAATACCAGGACTTTCCAGATGGGCTCTCCTTCGGCGGTGAGGATAGGACCGGCGGGGGCTAGGCCGTTCGCATGGGCCTCGTCGGTATTCTCGTCGGACACGGTCTCGTTCAGATTGAGGATCTTCTTGAGCGACACTGACAGCAGCACTTAGTGGTTGCTGGAAGAATGCACGGGACATGGAGCTAGCTCACCAATTTGGCGGTTGCGCAACGAGTGTCCGTGGGTAGCCATGGTATGTTGATAGGAACTCTCTCTCTCTCTGTGTCTCTATTGGACGTTAGGAGGAGTGTTTTTAGTTTGACGAGCTCGTCATCACCAGGATATGTTGGTCAGTGTTAACAGTCGAGCCACAATTCAAAAGCTTAGAAGTGGAAGTGGTGCAAGTTGTCCGAGTCCATGTGTAAAGTTACCTGGCATTCTCTTAGTGAAGAAGGTATCCCGCTAAATATGCACCTAACGGAGTTTAATTGGCACCTCAGGAGTTCCAACTACATGTAAAAGTGAACACATACATGCACCATCTGTCTTTTCTGAGTCGATTTGATACATCTCTGGATACTCCCCAAATGAATTATGTCATAATTTTCTGACTCTTAAAAGTAGATAGGTTATGGTCAAGGTATCATGACGGTCGGTTTCATGTCTCCGAACGAGTAGTTGACATTTCCAATCCTAGTTTGAAGCCAATAATAACCCATTAAGTAGGTAGTTTCCACCAACAGGTCTTAACTCGCAACCCAGTTTTCTACCGTTATATCTTTAGGACTTTTCATTGTGTAGATCTACCTTTCTATCGCCCCCATCAAGGTATCAGCTGGGAGGAAAGTAGGTAGGTGTTGCTGTGTCGTGTGATAGCTTCCACTAATGTGCTTTTCTCAATGTGATCTATACCCCCCTGACCGAAGGAAGCTATTCTAGGCAAGTTAGGTAGGTAGGTACTGGGTAGCCCTCCTAGACCTCACCGCTCCCCGCGCTCGACCGCGCTTCCTCTTACACGCGGCTTCAATGTAGGAAATCGACAGTCCCCATCCAGGTCTTCTCTATTGAAAAGCACCAATGGCCAACGCATCGGGTCTCCTGTTCATAGTATCGCACGTGCGCGACCCCGACAAGACACCTGACGAGCTGTACAATCGCTGGCTAGATGAGGAAGTTATTCCCAAAGTTCTCAATAGCGGCCACGTCAAGCTGGCCCTACGTTACAAGAATGTCGACCCGTCCGCCGAAATACCGTACGTAGCTCTGTACCCTGTGGACGACTGGACATTTATGGGTTCTCCCGATATGCGGAAGCTTGACGAGAAATGCAAGAGCAGCTCCATGCTGCAGACCGACGACGTCTTCGAGCTCATCCACTTTGAGATGAAGCCCTTTGAGAAGATCCAGACCCACGAGGGTTATCACCATCAGAATGACCCCGGCCATGAGCGAGGGAAGAGTCTACTTTGTGTCCAAATGGAGCCTGGAGAAGGCCAGGAAGAAGAGCTCGACGATTGGTATCGGAGGCATCATCTGGATGTCATTAGCATGTGTCAGGGGTATCGGAGGTCAACGCGCTACAAGAGGAAGGACGGTGTCATTCCGAGATATCTAGCGCTACACGAATTCGACTGTGAGGCTGATGAGTTACCGACGAAGCAACTGATGCAGGTGTGTGCTACGACGTGGACCAGGAGGATCAAGAAAGGGACCAAGCTGTTGATCCGTGATGTTTTCACTTTGGTTCAGGCTCATGGGGATACGGATATGAAGCTGTGATTGATGGGAGCGGAACACTGGCAAAATGGTGTTACGGATATGGAGGCTGGGCGGCTTTGCTACTTTTGGAGGGAAGAACTATATTGGTCTCACCCCAGGCTGTTGGGAAGGAGGCTGATTGATTATTAATCATGTTTGTATGTAATCATGACATTTCAACTTATAATTTTAACGGCAAACATTCAATTGTGGTGATAACTTTAGACTGAGTGATCCCGACGGTATGGATGTCTTACGTCATTTTCTCTGAACCCCGCCGCACTCCGTGAGGAAAACCTCCCGAAAAGTTCTAATTTGAGGAAGAATTCATCTCAATTCATCGGCCAGTCCGGCTGACTCACAAGCCCTCAAGGGAGCATGCCATCGAAATGGGGACCGAGGCAGCAGAGCGACTTGAGGCTGAGTTGGAGTTGCTCTTTGCCATGTATCCCGAGTCCTTACATTGGTCCCCGAAGGCCCGCGAGCTGAAATATGCACACATCTCCGACGACGCTACTCAAGCAGATACACCGATTTCATTACTTCTCCGGATACCAGACGCTTACCCCGTCGAAGGATTCCCCCAAGTGATATCTGCCACCGGAAAGTGGAAGGAAGATCTACGAACCGCTGCTACAGAGAGGTTCCGAGGGGTTGAAGCATCGACACCTGCGAGCGAAGAGGTCATTGACGCATTGCTGCTCACCTTTGAAGATCTTGTATCTGGCCAAGTTAAACCTGCACAGCAAGCGAATGCGGCCAACGATAAGGCGGGTGTGGACAGTCACCCAAAGAAAGACGAGCAGTCCCAATCTGCGAACAGAACAGTCGTCATTTGGCTACACCATCTCCTCAACACGAACAAGCGGAAACTCGCGCTCAACCCATCTGTCGAAAGCGCCAAGATCTCTGGCATCACGAAGCCCGGCTACCCAGGTGTCTTGATCTTCTCGGGCGAGCGAAGCGCCGTGAATTCTCATATCTCCGAGCTCAGGAAGCAGAAGTGGCAGGCTTTTCAGATTCGATTTGATAGCGATGGCTTTGACAGGGAGAAAGAGAGGAAGGTCGAATGTTGGAGTTTCGCTCATGGGAAAGGGATTCGTGAGGTCGAGTCTATGAGTGATGTTACGCAGGATATCGTTGGTGAGGAGGAAAGAGAGGTTTTCCTTAGTTGTATTGGTGTTAAATGAAGCAGATGGCGAGTCAGTGTTAAAATCAGCCACAGACCGAATATCACAGAGCCCCTAAAACCAAAAGAATAGGGTCAGAGGCCCACAGAAGATGAACATTCATCCCTTGTTGTGTGTGACTAAAGAATTCGTGACTGGACGGTGTGACCCGAAAACGGCGTTATACTGTCTTGTGTCGAGGCGAGTATTACATCAGTTTCTTTTCTCGGATTAACCACAATGGTTTTTCCAGACTCACTATCAATGTTTGAGAAATGAATATCATGACATACCTAGATATCGAAAATGGGTATCGATGCATGCCCTTATTGACAAAAATAGAAATGAATATCGAGGCAAATGGGAAGTGCTGAACTGTCAGACAATAATTTTGAAGTCGCAGTGGCAATATGTTGCCCCTTGTCAAACAAAGTGATTACCTACTGGTTGCAACTGGCAGGCTCTGTGAAACACTTTTATTATACGGAATTTAAGCAGCCGATATGCCGCGATTATCCTTCGGAACGCCACACAAAGTTATTTTATTACGGATAGGTATGCCTGAGCCCACCCGGGGTCCACTAACCTGAAGCCCAAAGCCCCCATCGGCCCCCTTGTCTTTCAGTGCATTTACTTCTTTCAAAAGCCCACTCGACCTCCTCTCTCTCTCATCTTCTCCTCCCACCTAACCATCTCCCTCACACACTCCCTCTCCCCCAACAATTCCATCAACTTCACAGCCACGACGGCATCTGGCATTACAGTCGTCATTTGAACGCGAGATAGACTCTTTGATTCCCTTGTCCCTCCCCAAGATTTTAATAATTTGCCCGCCTTTCTGATCTGTCGCTCGTTTCAAAATACCGTGTTCGCCTCGGTCGCGTCGTGTTGCCACCAACTCTGCCTTTGTCGGACTCTCGGCTATCTCACCAGCTCAATAATTCCGCAATAGACTCGAAGGAGCACCCTTCTTAATTAATTACATGCGAAAGGAAATAATCCATGTTGTAAATTGATTCCTCTCATCTAAGAGAGCTGAACCGAGTACATAAGCTGGGTTTATTTTGAACTGCTACTACTGCGACAACCTGGGAGTGGCATTGCTGGTAGGAACTTGATGAAATCTGGACTCATAAGGGTATGCTGAAAACCACAAAGCCCCCTCTGCCTTTTCTTTCTCTTTCCCTTTTCTCTTTCTCTTATCGACACAAGCTTGCGGCCACTTAATAAGATGCGGGAGAGCGCTCAAAAGACTTGTTGTATGTGAGTGTGGGATGGCATTTGCTGCCTGCCTGCTTATTGGTTGCTAGAAAACCACTCTATAACTCTCCGAAAATGCGACCGTCAGCCTGCAAAAGTGAATTGCAGCCTGTTCGGTCGCGGGAGACCGAGTGGCAATCAAAATCCAGGACAGCAGGCCAAAAAGCCCGCCCTACTGACAGGTACTATGTTGCAAATTGCATTTAACACCTTGCCACCGGATTCAGAGGAGCCAAGAAGCCAGACGCCAAAGACAGGACAGAGCCTTGTCCCTAAGCAGACCAACCCACTTGAACATCTTTGAGCCGTTTCCCTATACCCCATCTCTCAGCCTGTAACCTCTAAACAATGTCTGCACTTCATGTTGCCTGGGCCTAAGTCAGCAAGAACAACTAAAGCATGAACGGAAGAGGAGAGAATGCAAAGATTTGGCTCATTGTTGACCCTCATCTTTTCAAAAGAAAAGTGATAGATGAGAACGATACACCATCCTTGGAGACTGGGTGCATGATAGCACACAATGCCTGCTTGCCTCTCAATTCAACTGCTCAACAACCACTTCGTTCGGTCATGAATTGGCTTATCCAAGTGTCGAATAAATCAGAACTAGACAACTCGGCTTTTATCGAATTTCCTCATCGTTTGCCTCTGCAATACTACACCACTAGCAGCAGACGTGCATACACACCATTAAGGATCTTCAGCCTAGCACACTTGACAATTCGGATGCCTCGGGACGAGCTTGAGTAAAGCAGTTAACCGGCATTGCCACTACTCAGCCTGCCTGTATTGTCTTATTGCAACAGCAAGCACAGGGCTTTGTGGACAAGCACCCGCCACTAAGCGCGCAACAACTGTGCATGCGCATTCTGATATTCTTTGCATTATCTCGGAACAAGCTGCCATGCCGCGTGTGACTGCTGTTCATACTTTGACAGCCGGACCTGGACCTGCATCATGGCCCCCGAAATGCTCCAGACCCACGAAGTTGCGGACCCAGCGGCCATAATTGTCTTTGCCAGACTCTTCCATTGCGCATCTTTTAGGGCCATTTTCTGTTTTAACATGTGCTGCAATGTGAATCGTACCAGGTGCTAATTGCTCCGCTTTGCAGATCATTTGGCGCATACCTACTTCGGCCGGACAACCTTACCACCACATGCACCTGAACCTGCAGGATCTCTCCAATCCACAACAGCTTCTTTCCCCACACTTTTTATTAATCCCACGCCCCTCGGAACTCACCCACTCCAACACTTCGAGGTATACACATACTCCCAACACTCTCCGAATTGTTGTTGGGTGTCGTTTTCGAGCAGACACTGCTATTATTGCCACACAGTGGTTTATTTTATTGACCCCTACACCTGTGAGTGTTATTTAATCCACCTTGTTGCTCTCCCGGGGCTTACTCTTCGGAGAGTCCTGATTAATGCACGGCCCCCCCACTTGGCTCGGTGCTTGGCATTAACACTTTCCAGATCACGTGAGCTTCTCACATCGAACGCCTCCTTTTGTGAGGCCGTCGTCATGGCCCAGCAAAACACGACAGACTGGGTTTCTGGTGAGCCAGGTGATGACGGCGGAGGATATGTTGAGCACATGGACCATCATCCAGTCATGTACAACCAATACCAGACGTACGGGTATCCAGGTCTCAACCCATATGGGCACGGTCATTATGCTGTGCAAAACCCTAATCCTTATACGAACATGGACTTCCAGATAGACCCCCAGGCGGAGTTGTATGCTGCTCAGTATCAGCCAGGCTTGATGCCAGGGTATGATGCACCACAGTACACTGGAGCATACCAGAACATCCCAAGTGCCGAAGATCGTCAAGGATACATGTCTCATGTGTCGCCTCATGTGTCGCCTCCGCCAGCTCCGGTGCTTGCGCACAACCCTCCTGCTATGATACAGCATCATTCTCCTGCTCCCATCGGAATGACGGCTCCAAAGGTTGTCCCTGCTCCTGTTGTCGCTCCTGAACAAGTGGGAAACCACCAGCATATCCAAGCAACACAGAAGATTGCAGTATCAAAAGACGCTGCTGCAACTTTCATACACCGTCCTGGCAAGCCTGGTAACAATTGGCTACCAGTGAAAGGCTGTCCCAACCTTTTTATTGGCAAAACTGCAGTGCCTCGCCAGGATTTGCCCAAGACCGTCAAGAAAAACATCGCTGGAGACAACAGAAATGGTACACGCCTGCTCCCTCTGTTGCCAGATTTGTTGCCCTGTGAGGTCCTTCGGAATCAACTTCGGCCGTTGACAAATGAGCTTGAAATCGTAAAGGGCAAGATCAAGTCTCTTACCAAGAGTGGAGAGGTGCAAGCTGGTGAGCTAGAGCAGCTCCAAAAGAGACGAGATGATCTCGAAAAACAGATTAAGGCTATAACAGACCATGGAGGTATGTGCCACCGTTGTGGTGTCCCTTGTTGTGAATTCTGTACTAATTCTTCTTCAGCCGCTTCTAAATCCAAGAAACAGACCACAAGCAAGTCGGACCTCAGCGATGCCGAAAGCGATAGTTCGGACGAGTCGAGCGAGGAGGAAGAGGACCCTGTGGATATTCAAGCTCGGAAGGTATGTCCACATTTGTTTCCTACCTGGCACGGTAAAGCACATTGGTACTTCGGTACTTAACCCGCCTCATTCAACAGCCACCCCTCTGTTATGACATTGCAAGCCGCCCACAGCGGTCACCAACCCCAGCAGCTCACTTTCATTGTTCGTTATCGATTGCACCATCGACATTGATTGACTTTGGTGACATGTAAACGTGTCTATCCCCATTGCTCGCACACTGTCCCCAAACAAGCACCCAGATCTTATCTCCCTCTACACGATCTTTGTTGGACTCCTGTAGACTACATATTCTTTCTTCAACCTCTTCGCACTAAGCATTATCCTGCTGCATATACATACTCCTAGTCTTTCAACGCAACCCACTGACAGAATTCCACTCGTAGATAATGGCCGAGGCTCAGCGGCCTACAGACCCCTACAAAGGTGTTGAGTACGATGTTGTGAAAATCATGCGAGGACTAGGCGAGAATGCAGAGAACGAATCGAAGCTTATCTATCACCGAGTAACCGGTTTCGCCAACTACATTGCCACGCTCAACACCAAGATCAGAGAGTTGAGAGAGGAGAAGGCCAAAGCCCCTAAGCCTGAATCAGCCAAACTACAGGCTTCAATCAACAAGAAATACGACCTCCTCCGCGCTGCCCTTGAAGCAGCTATCCAATATGGCGACGAACAGGCACTCAAGAATATGGGAACGTACTTGAAATTGATGTCGAGTTTGACTAGTGTCCTGACCCGACAGTTCAGCCTCAAAAACTACGCGACAGCGCTCCCTATGACCTTGCTGCAGTTCTTCTCTCTAACTACTTTCATGAGCGTAGAGACTATGCAGAGAGTAAAACTGGAGGGTTTGCTGGAAAGCAATGTCGCCTATCTCAACGAGCAGGGCAAGAATTATGTAGCAATAATTATCGCAAATGCTAAGGCAAATGTGCCCAAGAAACCTTCGGAGAAGCCTAGCTCGAACCCTCCAGCCAAACCGAAGCCTTCCGAGGCAGTGAAAGACAGCCGACCAATTCCTACAGCCAAGGTCGCATCCTCCCCGTCAAAGGTCACGACTACGCAAGCCAGGCCCCAAATTGCGGCTACATCTACAACAGATACCTCAAGGAAGGAGACTAAAAACTACTCTGGATTAATTTCGGCAAGAAAAGCCACTAGCACCATTGCCAAACCTAGTGCCGCAGCATTGGCCACCAAACGCCCACGAGACGATGATGCCGAGCCCCGGGTAGCTAAGAAAGTGGCAGTCGAGAGCGAATCCGGTAGCCCCAAAAGCGGCAAGATTGCACCAGCACCAAACGGCCAGACTGCTCCCACGAGCGGAAATGGCGCCACACGTCCTCGCCCTTCTGGTACTTCAGTTCTTAGTAAGCCTCGAACAGCCGTCAAACCACCGATCAAGAAGGTAGAGAAGATAGACACGCCGTCTGCGATATCCTCTACTATTAGTGGACTTCTTGCAGAAATTGCACGACCCGCTGAGAAGCCCAAACGTCAAGAGGAGCAACCAGTCAGAGCACCTGAAACTCCCGAAGAAAAGGCGAGGAGACTGCGCAAGGAATCACGGAAAGGCAGAACAGTTAGGTGGAAGTCGGACGATGAATTGGAGCAGATCAAATACTTCGAGCGAGATTCGGCTGAAGACGAGGAAGGCCGTGCTGGCAACATGATTCGAGACGCTCGTGATAACCGGCTGGAGGGTCAGATGCTAAAGCAAATGCAGCGAAACATGCATGATGGTGACGATGAGGATGATGAAGGAAACCCAGAAGAAACTGCTGTCCGCCCGTGGGTCACTCCCATTGCTACTGATTTCTCGGGCCTACCCGATAAACAGCGGGAGAAGAATTATCTCAATCGCGGGGGTATGCGTTCAATTGATTCGGAACAAAAACAAATCATGGACTCGCATGAAAACCGCGAGCTCATGAGCATCTACACCACATATTCAGAGATCCCTCCCACACCCAAATCGCCACCTCAAGTTGCAACCTCTGCGACATTCCTCGAACCCCCTTCATTCTCCAAACCAGCCTTTGAAATGGGATCTGGGCTTCCCCCCGACAACGATCCTAGATCAATTGAAATTCGTCGACGTTGGGCGGAGCGCGACCAGTACGGTCCGATGATGGCTACCCAATATGCCTTGCAAAGACTCCATATGACCTCCAACAGAATGAATTCGTCTCCTGTTCCCTTGCAGCCGATGACTCAGGAGGAGCGTGAGGCTCGCGTGTACAAGCTTCTTGCATCCGTCCGTATGAGAGATTACGTGGATCCGAACACGCAGCCCAGCAATCCAAATCTAACGCCTCCCGAATCTGATGACCCGAAAGTTCAGCGTGCATGGAGGACTCTGACAGCGCTTGTGGAGGAGGTCAAACTCGACATGGCGCGTCCAGATGAGGCCCCTATGTGGCTACAGAGATCTGATCCGGCACGTGCGATGGAGTGGGTTGCGGGAAAGAACGCCGATGCTGCTACCGCAAGAAAAGCAAGGCTCAAGGAGGAAGCGGCTCAGCGGGAGGCTGCTGAGAAAGAAGCCCTGCGATCGCAAGCTAACAACAACTTAATGCCGGATCAAATCGCTACAATCCTGCAGCAAGTTCAAGATCTGAGTGGTCCTGTCGCTGCACCCCAGCCCGCGCTCCCTCAGCCTGAGTATAATATGCAGAATTCCTTCGCTGCTGGGGCCCAACCTACCCAAGCGTCTGTGCCTACTCAGGATTACAATGCGGCTTGGCATGTATGGGCACAGAGCCAAGTGCAAGCATATGGCGCCATGGCTTATCAAGCACCCGAGCAGAATGCATACCAACAACAAGAACGATCCCAAGCCCAAGCCCAAGGATATGGCCACCATCAGTACGACAACGCGAATGTAGATGAGCAGTCCTCGCGCGCACAGGGCTCCCAACAGGCTCGCGATAATAACGATCGAAGCAACCGTAAGGAGTTTCACCGGGGACCAAACAAGGAGTTCAAAGATTTCAACAAGGGCATCAACCGCGCGCTCATTGGCACTAAGCCATGCTCATTCTGGGCTAAAGGACAATGCGCCAAGGGTGACAAATGCACCTTTCGCCACGATCCAGCCGACCTCAAGTAACATGCCATCAACGCACGATTTCTTTTCTCGTCTTCAGGCGTTAGTCACAAAAGGCAGACAATCATTTGCTGCTGCCTTCAGTCTTGTCCATTTTCTCTTTTTCGCAAATAGCATTACTCGGCGGCATGGTTTGCATCGGACAAACGGGCGGTTCCTCTGGCGTTGGTAGGGACACTGGCTCATGATTCCCCAAGAAGTTTGTTCTTCTGCTTGCGCTTTTATCTCCACTTTGACTTTTGGGAGACATATGATCCCTAGGACTACTTCGACAGCTCGAGAAAGACAATGAGTTCTTTTTTTCCCTCTTGATCTCTTACTTGGTTGATTGGGGCGTGTACCAAAAAGGAAAGGAAAATAGTGAAGAAGTGAGGAGGGGTTTCATCATTCTACGATCTGGACTTTTCAGATAAGGGGCCAACGAGAAAGGAATGGAAGGCAGGAAAAGAGAATGAGAGTGCTTCTCTCGACCTCCTCTTGCGGGCCTGCATGAGTGTGTAAAATAGAATACCTAGTGCAACCTGACGGGATAGGTTGACAGCAATAAGGTCTAGTTGCCCTTTGAAAGGCCTTTGTAAGATGATGGTAAGGGGAAAAGAAGCTAATTTACCATGATGGTGATTTCTCTACCTTGTCTGGTTGGTGCAATATCGTGAAGCCAAGCTCAAGAATGCGGACGGACCCTTGACAATAGAAATGAAGCAGAGCTCCTCGAGATTACCAATCTTCGGAGTGGGATGATAAAGTCTTCCAAAAATGAGGCGAGAGATACAGCCACTCAATTAAGTATTCAAAAACGGAAGGAAGTAGGGAAAGCTTGGATGAATGATAAAAAAAAAGGGGGGGAAAGAAGAAGAGAAAGAAGAAGAGAAAGAAGAAGAGAAAAGGAGAAGAGAAAGGGAGAAAAAAGCGGGGAGAAACAGATGAAAACCAGAGACCGGAGGGGAAAAAAAAAGCACGTAATATAGAAATATATAGTCTCAATATATCTAATGCCTTAATAACATTATCTGCTAGTCTATAAAGTTCATCTCCTCATCTGTGCAGTAGTAATGATCACTCCATCCACTATAGCTCAAATCGTACGTAGAAAGTCTGTAAAGGTCCGAACCAGCTATAGCTTGAGGAGAGTGTTGGGGCGGGCAAAAAGACCTGCAAAGTGATACTAGCTCCTTTCTTGGTTTCTACTAAAGGCGCTCTGCTTGATCTTGAAAGATATGATAAAAGTTGATATCGCAGATTGAGTGATCTAATCTCATATAAGATGACTATACTCATTAGTCATCCTAATCACCTTGTTGTTGTTCGATCTGAAGCTTTTATTTCTCCGTGGTCACTACCTTGTAAGCTGTTGTATGGCGAATAACACGCTTTAATAAGCTTCCAAAGTCTATATAAACACCCCGGCCGTCGTTGGCTTGACTTCTTTTTCTTTCTTTTTCTTTTCCCCTATCCTTCGTTATATGCTTCAATTTTTTTCGAAGTATCCTAGCAGTCTTGATTTTCCAGCTTATAGATTTGCTTAAGTCGATCTTGGAGTTTAGATCTGTCTTTCTCCGGTGTTTCTATCCGATGTATAGGCACTTTTCTATAACTTGAGTAGGCGATACCTTGCCAATATGCCGGCATTTCAACAACTACGTGCCCCCACGAGTCCCTTCAGGTCTATATAAACCTTAAAACCAGCGAGTACCGACTCAAGTTTTTTCTTCCTTTTCCACAACCTGATCAGCCGAGCGACCAGCTGAGTGAGCTGGTGGACTCACCTCTGGATCTTGAGCTTTGGGTGCTCAGGAGGGCGGTCCGAAGACAACGAATACTCATGGCCGGTCTTTTTTCTGAGAATGTGTACATAAACAAGTGTCTTTCTATGATTTGGTCCATACGAGCCGCTAGATGTGAGTATCCGTGTCGACGAAGCAACATGAGAGAGAGGTTGGAGCAGCGGGCTGTAATCGCTTGTAGCAGGACTGGCTCTCTATCTTTGGCTATCAGCCAAAAGAGAAAGACATATGAAGGAGGCTCGAAAGGGGGGGGGGGATTGATCACGCTGGCGTTTGTCTACACTAGAAAAGAATGGCTTAACGTGATATGAAGAGAATAACATACGCCGTGTATCCGAACTCTTATTCGCTGACGAAGAGAGAACTGAGCACCATTGCTCCAACCTCCATTCGCCGATGAAGATGAATAGATGTACTAACGTACCTTAAAATATTGGCGGATAAATAAGAGCACTGTTGTTCATTGAATCACAGTCCACAGACCACACGAAACCCGAACCGCTCTCTCAGGGTTTATATAAATATACACATCGGCGAGTGCCCAGCTGACTTGCTCTTCTCTTTTCTTCTTTTTCAAGTGATTCTCAATGGCCGAGATCTTGCACACGAGATCTCGGGCGCCATGACCTATAAATTGCCAGCAGAGGTCTGTCTGTCCCTGGGATCCTCACGCAAAGACGAAGGATATGTGTCTGGCTGTTCTCCACTCTGGGAGAGTTAGGCTTGTTTCTGACATAGCTTTACTGGTTTTGGTTCAGGCTTTGCAGCCGGGACAAGGACGATTAACAAACATGCGTAGTGTGAGAGTTGTTCGTGTGGTGAGAGTGCTGGCTCGAGGTATCCTGCGATATGGACTTAGGAACGATACGGCTCTGGAGGCGTGCAACGTGAGCAGTGATGCTTTTGATATCCCATTTGAAAGAGGGGAGCTGGGTTTGGAGGATGGGACTGGAAGCGATGCCAGTCATTGAGGAGTACTACCTTTCATGCGAGGGAGGAGCTTGTGGAAGCTCGGTCGGACGGAACCGAGAAAGAAGAAAGCTGCGTGCTAAGGTGGGCGATCTGATTCTATTGGGGGATTTCATCTGATGAGAGCGCCCCTTTGTGACTCACTAACACACCTATTTCTATCATAACTGCAAGATTCTGCAAGATCTTTGTTAAATCTTCATAAACTCCCAGATGTCAGCCCTGAGACGGTGAATCTGCTGTTGTTCGAGCTTTCTATCCGATATATAGACGTTCCTTCTTACTCACCCTTACACAAGGTGTTACTAGCAGGATCACAGGGCCCCACAAGCTCTTCCCATCCCTCTTAGAATATATATAAAACTCCCTTGAACTCTACGCGCACACCTTACTTGCTCTCCTTTCTTCTTCCCTAATTTGCTCAAAACCATAAAAGTAGCGCTCAACAGTCCATTTGTTCCCAGCAGCATGGGCAACCTTAGCGGCTGATGTGTGGTTTTGGGAGAGATTACATCCGATGTCGTAGTATGTGATCGATATTGTAGATGAATATTCATGTAATAGTGTATGCCTAGAAGGACACACTTGTGACAAATGCTTTCGTATCGGGTGCAATAATGTAACGACTCGTCTAACCAAATGGTTATCCGTGCCAGTTGGGTTTGTTCCTAAAAGTAAGGATTAGCTGCACTAACGACGAGGTCGACTTACAACTATAAGAAGATGTAGCTGAGCATTCAGAAATATTGTCACGTAAAATAGTCGTTAGGAGATGTCTTCTATTTAATTTTAAGAAAATAAAAAATGCTTAAATTAATAACTAAATAAAGAAATAACTAGAAATATAGAAAACGTTATAAATTTATATATCTGATTTTTTTTTCTAGTAATATTATAGTTATTTTTTGTTTTTATAATAATTTATAGTTATTATTTATATTTAGATAAATAATAATTATAGGTTTATTTAATTATTTTTAATAACCAAATAATTTTGTTTTATAATTTTTATATAATTTTTTTGTTATTATATATATAAATATATATTATATTTTATATATTAAACCGATTTATTAGGCCTATTAATTTATTAATTTATAATATTATTTCTTTTTTTTTATTATTATTGTTTTTAATAATTAAATAGCATAAGTTTTTTTTATTTTTTTGTTTAATTTTTTATTTTTCCGATAGGTCGTTTTTAACTTATTATATTAAATCGAATTAAAAAACGTTTTCCCTATTCTCGAATATTTAAACGTCGTCTCGCTTTTGCTCGATTAATTGAAAATAAAAGTAATAAAATTATATTTTACTTTTAATACGTTAATCGTTAATAGCAAAATTAAAAAATAAAATATAAAATAATAAAAGGTTTTTTTCGATATAGTATTTATATTAAAATTGGTTGTTTTTATAATAGTATTAGTATATTAGTTTTAAATATAAATTAGGTATCGTAAGAATCTGCTCGTTTAAAGGCGGAAGAAAAATATGCCGAAAAAGCTCTTTTCGAAGTTTTATTTTGTTTAATTTATATTTAGATATAACGTAAATTTTACTAAAAACGTATTACTAAAATAATTAATAAAAGATTTCAATCGTTAAAAAATTTGGAAAAAATTAAGCATTTAAAGGCCGATTAATAGCGTTTTTTAGTTGATTTTGACTGGTTTTTTTTTAACTTTTTTTAAATTAACCCCGTATTTTTAGCTTTAGTTAATTAAAATATTAGTAATAATAGTCCGTTATAATCGTTAAAATAGTCGAAAAGTTTTATTTAAGTTTTTATATATTATTCGAATATAAGTAATTTTTTTAATATATTAAATATTTAAAAGTATTTTTATTTTGACGTAAATCTAGTATTTTTTTAATATCGTATATATTTTAATCGGGCTTTATTTCGAGTTATATTTCGAGTTTAATATTTTATAATATTAGTTTTAATAATAAAATATAAAAAACTAAATATATTTTTATTTTTTAAAGTAGCGATAATTAGTAATTTAGATTTAATAAGATTTTTTTAATTCTAAATAGTTTAATTTTTTTGAAATTAAGTTTTTTATTTGGTCGTTTTATTTTAATATTCCGTTAAAATAGATAGATTTTTTTTTTTTTTTTTTAAATTAGCTTTAATAACCGTTTTTTATTATAATATAATTTTAAATATTGTTATAAAAATATTAATTTTGTTTATATTTATTGCTATAAACTAATTAGATCTTTTATTTAAATTTTTATATATAATATAATAATATTTTTAAATAATATTTTAAAAATATTTAATTTAAATTTATAATTTATTTAAAATAGTAATATTTTAATAAATTTAATATTTAAACTATTATAGATAAATTTTATATTAAATAATTTTAAAATTTAATTAAAACGTTTAATTTATTTATTAATTTATAAATAATATTTTATAAATATTTTATTTTTAATATTTAATATTTTTATTAAAAATTACTAATATTTAAATACTATTTTTTAGTTTTTATTTAATATAAATTTTTTAGATATTTTATATCGATTTATAAAATATTAAATTATAATATATATAAAATTTTTAGCTATATTTATTTTAATATAAAAAATATAATATATTATTTTTATAAATTTATATATTATAATAAAAATATTATCGTAAAATATTTTTGTTATAAATTTTTTAAAAAGTAGTAATTTTGTAATAAAATCGAATATAATTATTTTTTACGTTTTATTTAATAATAATATAAATTTTAATAATTTATAAAATTTATATTATAATAATTTAGTTTTATTATAAAAATTATATTTTTTAACTATTTTTTTAACTATTTTTTTTATTTTAAAGAAGTTATAGATTTTTTAAAATTTCGAAAATATTTTAAATTCTTTTTAATATTTTATTAGTAAATATTTATATATTTTTTTAACTAATTCTTTTTAAAATATTAATAATATATATAATTTATTTTTATATATTATAATATTATTTATTTTAATTAGTTTTTTTTATATATTGTTTTAAAATATAGTATTTTTTAAAAGGTTTTTTTTTATCGTTTTTCGAAAGTATTTTTTTAACCGATCGGTTTATTTTTTATAATTTTATTAAATTATTACAATTATAAAATATTCTTTTTTTATAGAGCTAAAAAATAATTAACTCGAAAATAGTATTTTTTGTTTATATTTTAATTTATAATTAAAAATATCCGTTTATACGTTTTTTTTTTTATTATATAAATAATTTAAAAATTAAATTAAAATAGAAATTCTATTTATTTAATTTATTATTTATTTAATTTTTTAATTATTATAAATTTTTATTAATATTATAATTTTATTAAAATAGAGCTTTTATTTATAAAACGTTTTTATAATAGCTATTAATTTTTTATTATATATTTAATAATTAAACTAAAATTTTAATAGTTTTTTTTAAAAAAAAAAGCTATTAAATATAGTTTGTTTTTTTTATTTTATTATTTTAATTATTTTTTAATAGTAAAGTTATAAATATCGATTTTAATTTCGAATTTTTTATCTGAATCCGAAAGTTTTAATATTAATATATTAAAAATTACTTTTTTAATTTAATTAAAAGCTTTTTATTTACGTTTAATTTAATTAAATAGAATTTTTTTTTTAATTAAATTCGTTAATAAAATTATTATTTTATTAAAATTTTTAATAAACGTATATATATAATTTATAAATTTAATAAATAATCGTATTTTAGGAATATTTTTTAATACTAGTTAGTTTTTAATTATTAATATTTTAAAGTCTTAAATTTAGACTTTTTTTAAAAATATCGTAAATTTTAAAAAATCTATTTATTATTTATAGAATTTGTTTTTTTTTAAGTTTATTAATAGTTTTACGTTTTATAGTATTTTTAATATTAGTTTAATATATTTTTTATATTTTTCTAGTATTTTAAAATATATTAATATATTATTTAAATATATTATTACGAAATAATTAAAATATTTTTATAATATTATATTAATTATTTTTTAAAATAATA